>CM056051.1:501077136-501439582 GCA_029574335.1 Rana kukunoris | reverse complement strand
ACCAAAGTTCTGGCGAAAGCACTAGCCCCACTAAGGTCAAAGGGATACTGGTTATTCCTTACTTGGACGACCTGTTCATTTCCTCCTCCAAACATCTGTTGGAGAGGGACCTTCAGGAGGCCAGGTTTTCCTGCAGTCCTGGGGTGGCTAGTGATCTAGAAAAAAACCCCAGTTATCCCCTCTCACAGGAGGTATTGTACCTGGGATACAGAATCTCTTCGGAAGAAAAGAAGATTCTGCTTCCAGAGGAAAAAATCCAAAAAGTGCAACTAGCAGTAGCTCTGCTCCAGACCAACTTGTTGGTTCGGGTCAGAGATGTCATGAGGGTACTGGGACTAATGTCGGCCTGTTTCCTGCAGTTCCTTGGGCAAGGCACCACTAGCGTCGACTACAAAACCTCATGCTAAGACACTGGGACGGCACGAGAGAGAACTTGGATCTCCCCATGCCCATACCTACCAGGGTCAAAAGGACTCTTTGGTGTGTGGCGTTCTCACCCCAACTTAGGGAAGGGTCTGCCTTGGGGTACATCGTCACCCCTGGTGTTGACAACAGATGCCAGTGCATCAGGCTGGGGAGCCCACTTGGAGAGAACTTGGCCCAGGGGTCTTGGTCCCAGACAGAAGCCCGCCGATCCTCCAATCAGAGAGAGCTCCTGGCAGTGCTAAAAGCCTTGGAAGCTTTCCAGTCACGGGTAGCAGGGCTCCACCTCCAAGTGAGATCGGACAATGCGACAACAGTCACATATATAAACAAGCAGGGGGGCACAAGGAGCCCCGCTCTTCAGGCCATATCAGACAGTCTGTTCGGTTGGGCCGAAAGAAACCTGGCCTCATTGTCCGCGGTCCACCTGAAGGGGGCCCAGAATACTCTAGCCGATTTCCTCAGCCGACAAACGGTAAACCAGGACGAGTGGTCCCTCAACGGGGAAGTGTTCAGGGAAATATCAGCACAGTGGGGACTGCCGGAGATGGACCTCTTTGCTTCGGGGAAAAACAGGAAGACAGCAAGGTTCTTTTTCAATCCACCTTCAGGATCAAGCCGCGGGGATAGATGCTCTGGCCAATTCCATGGCACTTCTCTCTGGCATATGCCTTCCCTCCGATCAGGCTGATACCCAAGGTTCTCCAGAAGTTCCTTTCGGAACCCACGGACCTCATTATAATCACGCCATTTTGGCCCAAGAGGCCGTGGTTTACCACCTGAGAAATCTGGCCCTTTACCCGCCTTGGTTTCTTCCGATCAGAGAGGACCTGATCTCCTTGGGTCCGGTCCTCCATCCACAAGTAGAAAGCTTGAAGCTTACAGCTTGGTATCTGAGGAACAAATGCTAAAAAAGCACGGATTCTCGGACAAGGTGATCAAAACATTAGTAGAATGTCGCAAGCCGGTAACTCGGGCGATTTACGCCAAGGTCTGGAAAAGATTCAGATCTTGGCTGGCAGATCGAGATCAGGAACAGGCTGACATACCAGCAGTGCTGGAATTTTTGCAAGCTGGGGTAGACCTGGGGTTATCCGTCAGCAGCACCCTAAAGGTGCAAACGTCAGCATTAAACCTTATTTCTGGAGACTCCGCTGCAGCAAAATCTGTTTGTCAGGAATTTTTTGGGCCTCTGGCCCTTACTAGGTCAAAACCAGTCAAGGTAAAATCTTGTCCCCCCTGGGACTTGTCTCTAGTCCTTGGAGCTCTTGGCAAACCGCCATTTGAACCCCTGGAGAAATCTTCTCTAAAAAATATTGTTTTAAAGACAGTTTTGTTAATAGCGATCACTTCGGCCAGGAGGTCAGTGATCTTCAGGCACTATCCATTCAGGAACCCTTTTTGTTTATTTTAGAGGATAGGGTCATCCTCAAAACGGATCCTAGTTTTCTTCCTAAAGTGCCTTCCTTATTTCATAGGACTCAGGACATTGTCCTGCCGACCTTCCAGTCCCCTACAGAAGGGGAATCTTTGAGTTCATTAGATGTTAAGAGGTCCCTTTTGATTTACTTAGAATCCACCAAAGAGTTCAGGTGTTCCAGATTCTCTGTTTGTGAATTTTTTCGGGTGCCCGCAAGGGCTGTAGGGCATCCAAATCATCCATTGCAAGATGGCTAAGAATGGCTATTAGCGAAGCTTATCATTCAGAGGGAAAACAGCCTCCCCTGGTTAAGGCGCACTCAACCCGTGCAGTGGCAACATCCTGGGCAGAGAGGGCCGGAGCCTCCCCGGAGGACATATGTAAAGCGGCAACTTGGTCTTCTTTCTCTACATTTGCAAGACACTATCGCTTGGAGCTGCTCTCTCAAAAAGAACAAACCTTCGGAAGGAAAGTTCTCCAAGCAGTAACCCCACCTTAAAAAAAAAAAAAAAGGGGGTAAGTTTCTTGCTTATCTCAGAGGCTGTCCTGAAAGACGACTAGAGAAAAACCGGAGTTAGGCTTACCGGTAACTCTGTTTCTAGGAGTCTTCCAGGACAGCCGGAAATTTTTTTTGTTTTTTCCCACCCGGTATTGATATGGTTACGGGCATTGTGGAACTAACCTTGTGATCGTATATTATGTCTTTCAGAGTCTTCCGGCATTTCTTGGATAACTGGAGAGGAACTCTGAAGGCGTACTTTTAAAGTGATGGGGGTGTGTGTTTCCTGTCCCGGAGGGAGGAGCCCAAGGTCTCAGGAGGCTGTCCTGGAAGACTCCTAGAAACAGAGTTACCGGTAAGCCTAACTCCGGTTTTTTCAGAATAGAATACAGTAAAAAAAGAGCAGAACAATAGAGAGAGAGAGAGAACAATAAAACGACAACTATTTTATTTTATTTTTTTACTTTTTTTTTTTTTAACACTTTCTTTTGTTACTGTAAGGCCTTGTACACACAATGTAATTTATCCGATGGAGACGGTCCGACGGACCGTTTCCATCGGATATGTCCGCCGGGCTGTTTGATCCAGTGGCTGTACACACCATCGGATCAAATTCCCCGCCGGTGGACAACGCGGTGGTGACGTTGACGCCGCCACGTCACCGCACCAGGAAGTAAAACACTTCCGCGCGCATGCGTCGGATCCATTCACAGGATACGACGCATTTGCGGGCAGATATGTCTGCAGGTTAGGCGTACTAACCAGCGGACATATGCAACGGGCAGCTCTTCGGCGCGAAAAATTTCAAAGCATGCTTTGAAACTTTTTCGCCGGAGGAATCCATCCAAAACTGTCCGTTTGCCCCTACAGACGAGCGGATTTTTCGTCTGAATGGTCCGTCGGACCATTTTCAGCGGATAAATTCCCTCGTGTGTACGAGGCCTTACTGTTCAACTTTTCGGTTCCAGGTTTGGGTCTCTCAAAATGCTATGACATCTTGGGAGACCCTGTGTAAGTGTGCCTAGCCTGTGAAATGTTTTACCCTACGCTAATACTTCACTAGTGTGTGGAAGCGTTCAAAACATTCCCCAATACAAAGACCAGGATCGTCGGGACAGCGGGGACAAAAATAATGGACGTCACGCCTATATCCGCGCCTAGTACAGACACGACATCTTCTTTGGGGGGCTCGTTGGGTAGGGGGTACTCTCGAGGACATACGAAAAATGTCTCTCATGCAGTCGGCTTACTGCATTTGGTAGGGGATGGTGAGGTGCAGAACAGGAGTACAGGAGTTCTAAGATGATCTCATCCTGGAATTAAAGGAAGGATCCATTCCGTCCTGAAGCTTTGTATAAGACAAAAGCATTCAGTAAAGTCAATTGAAATATAGCGATACTTTTTTGTACCAGCGTCTCGCCTTACGGGCAATATGATACAGCGCCATCAACTGGTCATTGAGGTCCACCCCTCCCATATTTGGTTATATTCGTGGACACAGAGGGGTTTCTCCACAACACCAGTCGCTGTACGAATTTGTACGTGTCTGCGTGAAGGGTGGTAAGAACGAAAACATTCTTATCGTCCCGCCACTTCACAGCGAGCAAATTATTGCACCTGCAGCAGGCTCTCGTCCCCAGCCTAAGACGGGAATCTACAAGCCGCTGGGAAAAGCCCAGACGATTAGGTCACATGGTGCCACATGCTTCAATCTGTCTATCAAACAAGTGACTAAAAAGTGGCAAGCTGGTGTAATAATTGTCCACGTATAAGTGGTACCCCTTTCCGAATAAGGGTGACACCAAGTCCCACACGATCTTGCCAGTGCTCCCATGTAATCTGGGCAACCCTCCGGCTCTACCTGACTATCTTTGCCCTCATAAAACCTAAAGCTCCATGTGTAGCCTGTTGCCCTGTCACAAAGCTTATAGAGCTTCACCCCGTATCTGGCATGCTTGCTGGGAAGGAACTGCTTGATAGACAAGCGGCCAGAAAATGTAATCAGTGACTCGTCAACGCAGACAACTTGCTGGGGATTAAACAAGGCTGCATAACGTTCGTTGAAATGGTTTATGTGGGGCCGAATTTTGTAGAGCCGGTCAAATTCAGGGTCTCCAAGTGGACGACAAAGTGCATTGTCACTGAAATTCAAGAACCGCAGGATCGCCTTGTATAGTTTCCTGGCCGTGGAAGCAGAGAATATGGGCATATGGTCGTGTGGACTTGTGGACCAATAAGTCTGCAACTTCAGAAATTGGTGTATGCCCATGTTAAGGGTAAGGCCCAGAAAGGTTTTACATTCGGAAACCGTAAGTGGTCTCCATTCTCTGGCAAGGACGGACTGGGGATTAGCGGCGATGTACCAGCATATTAATGACTCTGATCAACAGTAGATCTATAGAGATCTTGTGTGAAATACAGCGAATAAAAATCAAGTGACGTAAAATCAGCTGTATCCACCTGATAACTGGGTTGGCCAGTGAATGGGGGAAGTAAGGGTTCTGCAGAAGGACCCAAGGATTGGGGACCCAATCGGGATAGGCGAATTCTGCAGGAAGGGCACTATGGGCACAACGGGCCTGTCTTCTTCTTGGTGGCAGCGGGACACTACTTGTGTTTGCTACCTCGCCAGCTTGAACTGCACTTAGGGGATTCGCCACGTCACCACGTGATACTGCAGTGCTGGATGAACGACCAGGGTGTACTAGGCCGCTGGTGCTTGCCAGTTTACCAGAAGGAATAGCGGCGCTAGTACTTCTCTGCTCCATACAAGGGTCCTGCGGTTCTTGCTGCTCAACAACATCAGAACGGGGTCGGGTACGCCTGGCCTTAGCAGGGACCACAACTTTGTTGTCAGAGCTATCTGACATGGAGCCGCTGTCGTATACAGGATCATATTCTGAGACAGAATCTGACAGATGTGTGACCTCCTCTTCACTATCTGTCAGGCTTAGAAACAAGTAGGCCTCTTCACTAGTGTACATTCGCTTTGCCATTTTGGGCTCTAAATTTAGTCGTACACTAGTGATGATTCACAGGTAAAAAAAGCACCTGACTGTCAGCAAACGTAGAAAACGCTTAAAAAACCCAAAAAAGCCTGTTAGCGATCGCAGGGATCAGGCCTGTCTCTGCGAACGCTGCAGTTGCAGTTATGTGTTTTGGAAATGACAGTGATCGATCGATACTGCACTTGGGTGGGTTGGGCTGGCCTGGCCGGTGGGGCAAAACGCAGGTTGTAGCGGGTATCTGGGTTGATTCAGCTAACAATGCGCTTTTTGGGTACCCTAAACTGCTGGGTACGCTAGTATAGATCTGATCAGATCAGGTATCGATCTGTTCAGACACTATACCACTAAGGGGGGTGTATGCTTTGCGCGTGGGTGTAAGCGTTACTGGCACTAACCTAACGCTGCCCAGGGGCGATGCAGACCCTGACTGATGCTAAAATTCAATTCATATCCCCCGCCGGGCGATCAGGGGGTTAAACCTTTATTGGGTTATATACGGCGGGTGCCCTGATGCTATAAACAGCAAACTAACCAGCGTCACTCGTAACACTTATACGGTGATCACTGGTGAAAGAGTTAACTCTAGGGGCAATCAGGGGTTAAAACCTTTATTTCGAAAATTTATGGGGGTACCTAACGCTATAAAAACCTGGCGGCGAGCCTCAAAAAAGAACTAGCTACCTAGCGGCACCAGCGACACTAATACAGCGATCAGAAAAACGATCGCTTAGTGACACTGGCAATAGGGGGTGATCAAGGGGTTAAACCTTTATTAGGGGGAGGGGTAGGGGGCTACCCTGGACCTAAAGGGGTCTAACACTAATGTCCCTAATGCTTTTTTCTGTCACAAATGACACTAAATGCAATGATCAGAAAATAAATGATCACTGCAATCAGTGACACTCTGACAGGGGGCTGGGGGGGTTGTGTGCCTATATGTACCTGTGTCAGTGTGGTGCTTGGTGCAACTCACTGTTAGATGTCTTCTCTCCTCTGTGTCGGATGAAAAGACCGCCACGAGGAGAGATGACATCACTTCTTCCTCTGCCTGTGTTTACAGTTCACAGGCAGAGGAAGCAGGTGATTTGCTGGGAGCAACCGTGAGAGGCTGTCCCCCCTCATCCCGGATCGCTCCCACAGCAAACCGGACCGCCGCCAGTATCTGGGGGGGGGTCCCGATCGGACCTCCGACCCGGCGCCAGGCAGGCAGGCACGTACAGGTACATTGATGTGCCTTTCCGTGCCATTCTGCCGTATATGTGCATGCGGCGGTCCTCAAGTGGTTAAAAAATAAAACTTGTATATATTATATATATATTCATTACACACAGAGTGATATATACTTCAAGCATTTTTTTTCTTTTAATTTTGATGATTATGGCTTACAGCTAGTGAAACACCCAAATTCCAGTATCTCAGAAAATTTGAATATTGTAAAAGTTCAATATTGAAGACTCATGGTGACACACTCCGATCAGCTCCTGAGCCTTTAAATCAGTGGTTCTCAACCCGGGGGTTGGGACCCCCTTGGGGGGTCAAATGATTTGCAAGGGGTCACTGATGCCTGGGCTATTCCTGGAGCATGCAGCCGCGCATTAGGTTCACAGCATGGCTGGGGGGCAGAGACTAGAGGTCAGCTGATGTAAGGAATGTGAAGTGGAAGAGGCTGGAGGAGACCCTATCTCCTGATTTCGGCATAGGTGTCACTGCTACGAGACACCACAAAGTGACCCGCAGAGACACTCACTGTAACACTACCTGTGAATATAGTTGACATTAAAAGTCCCCACTATAGTTTTCAGATCAGCAGATGACCTTGATCAAGAGCATCTAAGTTGACTGATCAGAGCTCCCCCCAGCATTGCCACTGATCATATTACCCCCCACCAAGTACGAGAAGGGAAAAAAAATTGAGAATTCATTGAAGGGAGAGAAAAAGAAAGAGAGGAACAAAGAAAATGGTAGACAAAGACGGCTAGAGAGGGATAGGGTGGGGGGGACAAAAGGGAAAGAAGGGAGAACAAAGAGTAAGAGTGGTACATCCTCAAATGTACCATAAGGGGTTTTAATACTGTAGGAGTGGAAGGGACTCGGGGATCGCTAAATGTCCATGGGTTAGGGGCGCAAATTACTTGTCTTGCCTTGGGTGCTGACAACCCACGTATAGACCTAAACTGAGAAAAAAAAATGTTTAAAAAAATAAATAAAATAAATAAAATTGTGATATTTATTATAGCAAAAAGAAAAAAATATTGTAGTTTATAGCACAAAAAATAAAAACCGCACAGGTGATCAAATACCACCAAAAGAATGCTCTATTTGTGGGGGAAAAAGGACATTTTATTTGGAAACCACGGCGCATGACCGCGCAATCGTCGGTTAAAGCAACGCAGTGCCTGAAGCTGAAATTTCGCCTGGGCAGGAAGGGGGTATATGTGCCCAGTAAGCAAGTGGTTTAAATATCCCTTCCTCTTTTATTATAGATATAGATATAGATATAGATATAGATATAGATCTATATCTATATATATATATATATATATATATATATATATATATATATATATATCACATTTTTTTAAGTTTGTCTTGTGTAATCCAATTTTCTGAGATACAGAATTTGGGATTTTAACTTGCTGTGAGCCATAATCCTCTAAATTAAAATAAATAAGTGCTTGAAATATCTGTATGAAATTCACTTTTTGATGATATTCAAATTTTATGAGATGCACAAAAGGGACCCACACAACTTAACATACATCTTCCCACCTTCCTTATCAGAGGCAACCCCCATTAAGTATGAGCATTTACTGGGGATGGCAGTAAAACTTGCTTGCGTACTTGCCAGCAGTGCTCAGTTGTGGGGTGGCGTGTGGCCATTTGTAGGTTGGTTTGGAAGGTCCTGTTTTTGATCCAGAAGTCCATCCAGTATTGTTGGAAGTGTGCCGCTTGTGTGACATTATAAGTTGGCAATTATCTGAAATGCAAGACATTGCTGTCTGTAAGAATAGACCGCACCTTGTAATGACAACTACCTGCTGCTATCGCCCTGATTTCCAGTGACAGCTTTTTAACATCTGTCAGTGATTTTATTAATCGTCAAACAGGTTTAATGTGAGAGCTCTAAACAAATGCTGTGATTGCAAGCCAATTCCTTCTTCTTGTGTCCTAAAATAGGTCAGGCAGAGTATTGTGCAGCCAAGTCCATATCATAAGAATGAGTCAGACTATATTGGCGGTATATGACCTTCCTACCTGCCGGTAATGCACCATACCTAATTTATTTTCGCATTGTTCCCTGGAATCTGTCAGGTATTTCAATGGCTGTTCACAGTGCATGTTGATATCCTGTAGTAGATCTCCTGAGAGTAGTTAGTGGTTGTAAAGGTTAATTTTTATATATTTTTTTTAAAATAACAAACATATCATACTTGCCTCCACTTTGTTTTGCACAGAGTGGCCCCCGAGCATCCTGGTCTGGGGTCCCTCGGCTCTCGCGGCTCCTCCCCACAATAGATGACCCTTTGCAAAGCTCTCTCCCGAGGGGGTTACCTTGCGGGCGTGCTCCTGTATCATACATACCGAGTGTGTCGCTCAGCCCCGCCCCCCATCGGCCGTGTCATTGGATTTGATTTCACAGCAGTGGGAGCCAATGGCTGCGCTGCCATCAATCTATCCAATAAAGAGCTGAGAAGCCGTGGAGAGAGCGACGTGGGATCGTGCCCATGGAAATTCGGGGCTCAGGTAAGTAAAACGGGGGCGGCTGGAGGGCTGGACACAGCAAGGTGTTTTTTCACCTTAATGCATAGCAAAACACAAAGGTTTAAGCCTTTTATTGAAGTTACTTGGAAGACTTGGAGTCCCTGTATACATTTATGTAAATTGTGTCCGTTTTACTGCAAATGAGTGGAGTACAGAACATTTCAGTTAAAAAAAAAAAAAAAAATCCTAATCCATGCAGCAAGTATAGTTAAAGAAGATCTTTAGTCCCTACAAAAAATAATTCAGCAGCTACAAATACTGTTGCTGCTGACTTGTAATAAAAGGACACTGCCTGTCCAGGGATCCAGCACTGTTCTCACCCGAACCAATTCTTTAACCAATTAAGACCCGGACCTTAAGGCAGGTAAAGGACCTGGCCAGTTTTTGCGATTCGGCACTGCGTTGCTTTAACTGACAATTGCACAGTCATGCGACGTGGCTCCCAAACAAAATTGGCGTCCCTTTTTCCCCACAAATAGAGCTTTCTTTTGATCACCTCTGCGATTTTTTATTTTTTGCGCTATAAACAAAAATAGAGCGACAATTTTTGCTATAATCTCCCCCAAAAATATATAAACATTTTTTTTCCTCAAGTTAGGTCTATACGTATTCTTCTACCTATTTTTGGTAAAAGAAATCGCAATAAGCGAAAATGAAAATTTCAGTTTGGGAGTTAACCACTAGTGGGCGCTGAAGGGGTTAAGTGTGACCTCATCTGTGTTTCTAACTGTAAGGGGACAGGGCTAGACATATGACGTCATTGATTGGGTTTCCCTATATTAGGGAACACACGATCAATGACCGATCTCCCCGTTCTTCAGCTCCGGGGACCAATGGGGGGCACACGGCCCCCCACCGCTGGGAACTTAAAGAGGACGTACAGGTACGTGCTTGTGCCCAGCTGTGCCATTCTGCCGACGTTATATCTGCAGGAGGCGGTCCTTAAGTGGTTAAAGGCATTCAGGTCCACAGTGCTGGCATTTTTATGAAGGGAATCCAACTGTCACTTCTTGTGACTTCACAGCCGGTTTCGCACTGTGCATGAACAAGCTGAGCTTTGTAAATGAATGGTTCCATAGCTTTCTGGAACCAGTGACATGTCCCAGAAGGTTGTGGGCAAAGACACAGGGGCCAAACTCCCTAGGCGTTCTGAGCAGACAAGGGAGAGGACACCCTTAAAAACAAGGTACTGCCCGCCCCCTCTCCCTCCCTTCAAATATAAATAAATGTGTCCAAAAGTGGAAGAGGAGGAGAAGCAGAACTTCCCCACTTTAACCTAAAGGCAAATTACAGCATAAAGACATCAGGAATAGGAGGCGGTGATAATTATATTTTTGTTTTTCCTGTAGGTATCCATCGCCTGATGTCCTAGAAAAGTTAACCAAGGAAGGGGCAATTCTCTTGCCAGTACCAACTGCATCCTGAAAGATTCCTCTTCAACACCGCATCAAGATGGCGACGGACAGCCCAGAGTCTTTGATGACCATCTGTACTGATTTCTGCCTCCGAAACCTAAAGGGGACCTTGTGCTACCTCTTGGACAATGAGGTCCTGAAGCTACATCCAGATATCTTCTTACCCAGCGAGATCAGTGACCGGCTGGTGAATGAGTATGTTTATGCACAATATAAATATTATCACTTTGGGGCCGATTGGTGGTTGAGGGCAAAAATCTCATCTTCCTTCATGTACTGAACAGCGTTTCCCAATTTTTTTTACAACCTTCTTAAGGGTCTGACCATCATCTGCATTGATACCAGATGTCCCTTGTATGGATGGTACCATCAGTTATGTTTGGCCAGATACAATGATGATATTATAAATATCAAATATTGACCATGGATACTGCATATAGGTTTGTATAAAGTGGAGTTCCACCCAAAACTGTAACTTCCGCTAATCTGATTTCTCCCCCCCTCTGATGCCTCAATTGGCACCTTTCGGGGGGGGGGGGGGAATGGGGAACAGGATACCTGTCTTTGACAGGTAGCCTTTCCCGCTTCTGGGAGTCTGTGCCGTGGCCCATGACGTCACGGCGAGGCTTCGTCCCCCGGCCGCCGGGCCAGTAGGAAAGAGGAGCGGGCCTCGTGCATGCGTGGTAGGGTCCCTGGCGTGAAGCCAAAAGGCTCCACTGCCAGGTTCCCTTAACCGCAATGGTGTCGGCAGCACCCGACGGCTGATGGGAAAAATCAGCTGCTGGTGTGAACATCGCTGGACTCCAGGACAGGTAAGTGTACTATTATTAAAAGCCAGCAGCTGCACTATGTGTTTGTGGAGGCCCTGAAGAAAAAAATTGTTGTTGCAATTTTCTATGTTGCACAATGTTTGCACAGTGGTTTATCAAATGGAAACTTTCAGGAAACCATACACGTTAATGAATTGTGGTGCAAAAAAACACATATAATACTGAATTGTTTGGTAAAATATAAAAAAGATGATGTTACACCGAGTAAATGGATACCTAACATGTAATGCTTGAAATTTTGTGTATGACAATGGCGACAATCTAAAAACCTAAACCTCTCCATTGGTGATGTAATATAGGTTACCAGTTAGAATTATTGAGCTTGCTCTTGCATTCGCTGTGATGCCTCATGTCTGGTGCGATCTTGCATTTACATATGCATGGAAGCTATATGGGCGCGGGGACAGGGGCACTTTTCTTTGGTATTCTATTATTTTACATAAAGTCATTTTCTTTACACAGTAATTTTTCTTATTTATTTTTATTAACTTTGTTGTTCATCCCTTGGGATAGCATGGGCCTTGACAGGTCCTCTTTAAGGAGAAATCTGGATCTCTCCTCTGGCCTTCAAAGCAGCCAATCAAACTGCAATTGGTTTGATTGGCTGCTTTACAAGCGGGTAAAAGCTTGTAAATAAACAAACAAAGTGACAAAATCCTTGTTGCTTTACAGCTTGTGACTTTACAGAGGGGGAGGGACAACGCTGTTCCTCTCTCTCTCTGTCAAGTGCAGCCGATGCTGCCAGTCGGATCGGTCCTGGGTTCCATGGTGGGATGAGAGAGAGCCCAGGAATGGCAGTGGGAGTGGACTACTTTCCCAAAACGGCTTTCAGGACAGCCACCTGAGAGATCATGGCTCCTCCCTCCACAGGAAACACCTCCACCATTCGGTCTTTAAAGGGAGGCCTCCCCTTCCACTCGTCAGTTTTTTGTGTTTCCTCCAGCTGGAGGAACACCTCCGGTGGGAGCCATGATCTTTCAGGTCCGCCTGGGAGACAGAGGTTCTCACTACAAATTTTTTTCTTGGAGAGTGTCCTTACCACCTGCCTCGAGCAACGATGGCGCAGTGGTCTCCTTCTTCCCCTTCCGTGCTCGGGGAGAGCCTGTACGCGCGGAGGTTGCGGCCCGTTTTTTTCGGCAGAGCGGGGTCTGGTTATGGGGGCTTTTTTCTCTCCATTCTGCAGGCTCTGGCGTCTGGGGAGGGCCTCAGATGCGCCCTGGATACAGGGAGAGGCCGCGCTTCCGGGTCGGCGCGCGCTTCATTTGGCGCATGCACAGAGGAAGAAGGCAAGGTCACCTGGTGCCTTCAGAAGGACTTCCGGTTCCGGGTCAGCGCAGCGGCGTTTTTGAATCCTGGAACCGTGTCCTAGCAAGCACGCTGCTGCAAACGCTCCCATGGAGGAAGATATTGCAGACAAGGGGACAAGCCAAGGCACCAGCAAGGTTAAGGTAAGGGAGTGCCTGTATTACCTTCTAGCCTTCTCCTATGGGGTTACTTCACCCATCTCCCCCTCTTCCCCCACCCTCCACCTCCTAGTTTCTGGTCATTGTGGAGTGTTCCTTTCTGCCTAGTAATAGGAATTTATGGTGGTGATGGTGTTTTGGCTTGTAGGGCACAAGGAGTGTTGGTTTCCTAAAGGTGCACCTGGGTGTCAGAATTTTTACTGAATACTTCCTAAGCGTGCGTTTTTCTTGCTTGTTATCTGTCTGTACAGGGGAAAGGCTCTGCTCAGATTCCAAAGAGAAGATGCCCTGTTTGCAAAGAGAAGCTCAGCGATGCTTGGAAAAAATCACTTTGTGCAGACTGTGCAAGCAACGTACTTAAAGAGTCTCCTTCCTTATGTGGAGAGTTGATATCCACTATTAAGGAGGAACTCCGTACTACCTTTCAGGCTTTTAGGTCTAACCTAGGGGAACAAACAAGTTCCATGGAAGAGCCGGGAGGGTCGCAGAACTCTTCACTGAGCGAGTCTCAGGCTTTAGTCACCCCAATATCCCAAAACCTTTCTCAGGAATCAGTTCTGGTAGATTCAGACTCTGAGGAAGAAGATGAAGCCGAGTCGTCTTCAAAATATAAATTGTCACTAGAGGAGGTCGCAGGCCTTGTTAAGATGATCCATGCGACTTTGGGGATAGAAGAGGAGAAAAAGGAACTTTCCCTACATGACCGAATGTATGCAGGTTTAGGGGATGCCAAAGGCAGGGTGTTTCCAGTACATTCCTTAATCTCAGATATGATTAAGAAGGAATGGTTGGACCCAGAGAAGAAGCCATTTTTTTCAGGGGCACACAAGAGGAGGTTCCCTTTCGAGGATAGTCCGGATGCCATTTGGAATAAAGTCCCAAAATTGGATGCGGCATTCTCACAGGTTTCGAAATCTTCTGATCTAGCCTTTGAGGACATGGGCACGTTAAGAGAACCCATGGATAAGAGAATGGATCTGCTATTAAAAAGGTCTTGGCAGTCCGTGATGAACAACCTTAAGCCAGCTATGGCAACAACCTGTGTTGCCAGAAACCTGGAACACTGGATAGGCCAGTTAAAATCACACATTTTGGCAGATTCCCCGAAGCAGGAGATTTTAGACTCCTTTAGTACCCTTTCGGCTGCGGTGTCTTACATCGCTGACGCCTCAGCGGAGTCTGTTCGGATGTCAGCAAGGTCAGCGACTTTGACAAACTCCGCCAGGAGGGCTCTCTGGCTTAAAACTTGGCCAGGGATGCGGCCTCAAAAAATAGGTTAATTGGCCTACCCTTTTCTGGAGATTTATTGTTCGGTTCGGAGTTGGAGTCTATCCTTGACCGGACAGCGGACAAAAAGAAATCTTTTCCAGAAAAGAAAAAAACCTGTACCTACCCGCAAGCGTTTTTTTCGTCTGCAGGGGCAAGAGAAAAAGGTACAAAACCAAAGGAAGCAGTGGCCGACACAAAGGGGTAAAGGTAGGGGTGGAGTACTCTTCCGTCCTCCTTCAGCCCCCGAAAAACCTCAATGACTCGCAGCTACAGGTAGGGGGAAGACTCCAGAGGTTTGTTCCCCAGTGGAGGGACAGCACCTCAAGCCAGTTTATTCAAAACTTACTTTTGGAGGGTTATGCAATAGAGTTCAGGGAAGAACCCCCGAGAAGATTTCTGGCAACAAATGTTCCAAAGGATCCCGCCAAGGCTCTCGCTATGAAGTCCCTGATTCAGGAGCTGATTTCTCAGAGGGTAGTGGTGCCGGTTCCGCCCAAGGAATGTTTTCGGGGGTTCTATTCTCATGTCTTCCTGGTCAGAAAACCTTCGGGAAAATTTCGACTCATCCTGAATCTAAAAGAGCTGAATCAGTCGGTAGAATACAGGAAGTTTCGGATGGATTCCATTTTTTTCCGTAAAAAATCTACTAAGTCAGGGTTGCTTCATGGCAACAATAGACCTGCGAGATGCTTACTTGCACATTCCCATGGCAGACAGCTCCCAAAGGTTCTTGAGACTAGCTTTGAGGGAGGGGAAAAAATTGACACACCTACAGTTCAGAGCTCTCCCCTTTGGCCTATCATCATCCCCAAGGGTGTTTACAAAGGTTATGGCAGAGGCACTAGCTCCGCTGCGTCTAGAGGGGATCTCAGTGGTCCCTTATCTAGACGACCTTCTATTCTTTGCCCAGACCAGAGAAAATCTTTTGAGAAATCTAGTCAGGGCCCGGTCTCACTTGGAATCCATAGGGTGGATTCTAAATCTCCAGAAGTCGAGCTTGGTCCCCTCGCAACAAGTTTGCTTTCTGGGTTTTCTGATCGATTCAGTGGGACAAAGGATTCTTCTCCCAGAGGAAAAACAAAAGAGGGTAATAGAAGCTGTGTCAACCTTACAGTGCAGTCAGCAGATCTCAATCAGAAAGATTATGTCAGTGCTGGGAACTCTAACTTCGTCAATACCCGCAGTTCAGTGGGCCAAGTTCCATTTCAGACCTCTACAAGAATTCTTGTTAAAAATCTGGGACCGCCACCAGAGGTCTCTGGACCTTCTGGTGAAGATTCCCACCAAAGTCAAGAGAAGTCTTTGGTGGTGGAAAAATCAGGGAAGATTATCAGAGGGTCTGTTGTGGTCCTTTCCAACCCAGGCGAGGATAACGACCGATGCCAGCTCCTGGGGATGGGGCGCCCATATAAACGGTCATTGGACTCAGGGGTCTTGGTCCGCAGAGGAGGCACGAAGATCCTCAAATTGGCGGGAGCTGAAGGCAGTGGAGTTGGCTCTACTGAGCTTCATAGTAGAGGTGCAACAACAGCATACGCAGATCCTGTCGGACAACGCCACAGTAGTGGCCTATATAAACAGGCAGGGGGGCACCCGAAGCAGAGGACTTCAGGCTCTAGCCAAAAACATTCTAGGATGGGCAGAGTCTCATACTCTATCCTTATCAGCGGTCCACCTAAAGGGGACCTTGAACAGAACTGCAGATTTTCTCAGCAGGAACTTAGTTCAGGAAGCAGAGTGGCAGTTGAACCCAGAAGTCTTTGCTCTCTTAGCAAAGAAGTGGGGGCAACCAGAAATAGATCTCTTTGCAAACAAAGGAAATACACAGGCCCCCAGGTTTTTTTCTCTAGCCAGGGACAAAGCAGCACTGGGGGTGGACGCCTTAGCACAGGTGTGGGATTTTCACCTCTGTTATGCATTTCCCCCTTTTCAGCTCATCCCTCAGGTGATCTCAAAGATTCGGAGGGAAGGCACAACGGTAATTCTTGTCACTCCGTTTTGGCCCAAGAGGCCGTGGTTTTCGGCTTTACTGCAGATGCAGACAAAACCTTATTGGCATCTGCCGCTAAGACAGGACCTGCTCTTACAGGGTCCTCTGTTTCACCAAAACTTAGGAAAGCTAAACCTTACAGCCTGGTTTCTGAGGAACAGCTCCTAAAAAGGAAAGGTTTCTCAGCCAGATTGGTAGCAACACTCCTGTCCAGCAGGAAGCAGGTAACTAGATCTATATATTTTAAAATCTGGAAAGTTTTCAATACTTGGTGTACATCATCTGGCAGGTCGGTAAGGCAGACGTCCTCTGTCCTTGAATTTTTACAGGACGGAGCCGATAAGGGACTAGCGGTCAGTACACTAAAGGTCCAAGTAGCGGCTCTGGGAGTTTTTTTGGAAAGGGCAGTGTCCTCACATTCATTAGTTAAAAGATTCTTCAAAGCCCTCAGTCGTTCTAGGCCAATCATAGTGAAAGATTGTCCATCATGGGACTTGCCAGTCGTATTACAGGCCCTGACTAGGGAACCTTTCGAACCTCTGAGTTCAGCATCCTTAAAGTTATTGACGCTAAAAACTGTTTTTTTGGTGGCTGTCACAACAGCCCGGAGAATCAGCGAGTTACAAGCCCTGTCTATCAGGGAACCTTTTTGTTTAATTTTTTCAGACAGAATTGTCTTGAAACCTGACCCAGGTTTTTTGCCAAAGGTTGCTTCAATCAAAAACCGTCTCAAGAAATAGTACTTCCCACGTTTTGTTCCAATCCAAAGGGGAAAAAGGAAGAGGAATTCTATACCCTAGATGTAAAAAGGGCAGTTTTGAGTTACTTAGAAGTTACAAAAAATTTTAGAAAGGCGGACGCCTTGTTTATTTTGTTTTCCGGAGATAAGAAGGGAAAACAAGCATCAAAAGGAACCATTGCCAGATGGCTCAGAATGGCTATCACGAACGCATATTCTTGTTCAGGACAAGAATGTCCAAAAAATCTACGGGCTCACTCTACTAGAGCAGCAGCGGTAAGTTGGGCCGAGAAAGCTGGTGCCACCCCCGAACAGATCTGCAGGGCAGCCACCTGGTCAAATTTGTCTACCTTTGCCCGCCATTATAGATTAGATCTAATGACAGCGGACGACCAGGCGTTTGGGAGAAAGGTCTTACAGGCTGTTGTCCCGCCCTAATAGGGGTAAGTCTCGACTGTCCTCTCAGGTGGCTGTCCTGAAAGCCGTTTTGGGAAAAATGCAAGTTAGGCTTACCGGTAACTTGTTTTCCAATAGGCTTTCAGGACAGCGGTAACCCGCCCTTGGTTTTCATATATAATGATACAGCTGTAATACTATGCAATAACTGTCACTTATGTGTTGCAGCCGGGGCTGGAGGTCTCTACAAACAACTGACGAGTGGAAGGGGAGGCCTCCCTTTAAAGACCGAATGGTGGAGGTGTTTCCTGTGGAGGGAGGAGCCATGATCTCTCAGGTGGCTGTCCTGAAAGCCTATTGGAAAACAAGTTACCGGTAAGCCTAACTTGCATTTTTCCACCGCTTGTAAAACTGATTTACAACAAAGTGAATCCCCAGCTGAAGAAAACGTAGCCTCAACCATGATCCCAGTATAACCACCTCAATACGAGCATTTATATATAAGTACAGCCGTATTAGGGTAGTCAAAGCAAAAGTGGAACAAAGTTAACGTGGACCTTCCGCTCATCTGATTCCTCCCCCTCCGGTACCACAATTGGCACCTTTTGGGGGGAAGCCTCAGCCACGGATATTGATGTCATGGCTGGGGCTCCCTCCACTGGCCCCTGGGCCTGTAGAAGAGAGGAGCAGGTCTCGTGCATGCGTAGTAGGGTTCCAGGCGTGAAGCCGAATAGCTACACTGCCCGGGGTACCATTACTCGCAATGGCACCAGCAGCACCCGACACCTGATGGAAACATCAGCTGCAGGTGCCGACATCGCTGGACTCCAGGACAGTTACAGTGCCTTGCGAAACTATTCGGCCCCCTTGAACTTTGCGATCTTTTGCCACATTTCAGGCTTCAAACATAAAGATATAAAACTGTAATTTTTTTGTGAAGCATCAACAAGTGGGACACAATCATGAAATGGAACAAAATTTATTGGATAATTTAAACTTTTTTTTTAACAAATAAATAACTGAAAAATTGGACGTGCAAAATTATTCAGCCCCTTCACTTTCAGTGCAGCAAACTCTCTCCAGAAGTTCAGTGAGGATCTCTGAATGATCCAATGTTGACCTAAATGACTAATGATAATAAATAGAATCCACCTGTGTGTAATCAAGTCTCCGTATAAATGCACCTGCACTGTGATAGTCTCAGAGGTCCATTTAAAGCGCAGAGAGCATCATGAAGAACAAGGAACACACCAGGCAGGTCCGAGATACTGTTGTGGAGAAGTTTAAAGCCGGATTTGAAAAAGATTTCCCAAGCTTTAAACATCCCAAGGAGCACTGTGCAAGAGATAATATTGAAATGGAAGGAGTATCCGGCCACTTCAAATCTACGGAGACCCAGCCGTCCCTCTAAACTTTCAGCTCATACAAGGAGAAGACTGATCAGAGATGCAGCCAAGAGGCCCATGATCACTCTGGATGAACTGCAGAGATCTACAGCTGAGGTGGGAGACTCTGTCCATAGGACAACAATTAGTCGTATACTGCACAAATCCGGCCTTTATGGAAGAGTGGCAAGAAGAAAGCCACTTCTTAAAGATATCCATAAAAAGTGTTGTTTAAAGTTTGCCACAAGCCACCTGGGAGACACACCAAACATGTGGAAGAATGTGCTCTGATCAGATGAAACCTAAATCTAACTTTTTGGCAGCAATGCAAAACGTTATGTTTGGCGTAAAAGCAACACTTCTCATCACCCTGAACACACCATCCCCACTGTGAAACATGGTGGTGGCATCATGGTTTGAGCCTGCTTTTCTTCAGCAGGGACAGGGAAGATGGTAAAATTGATGGGAAGATGGATGGAGCCAAATACAGGACCATTCTGGAAGAAAACCTGATAGTCTGCAAAAGACCTGAGACTGGGACGGAGATTTGTCTTCCAACAAGACAATGATCCAAAACATAAAGCAAAATCTACAATGGAATGGTTCACAAATAAACATATCCAGGTGTTAGAATGGCCAAGTCAAAGTCCAGACCTGAATCCAATCAAGAATCTGTGGAAATAACTGAAAACTGCTGTTCACAAACGCTCTCCATCCAACCTCACTGAGCTCGAGCTGTTTTCAGGAGGAATGGGCAGAAATTTCAGTCTCTCGATGTGCAAAACTGATAGAGACATACCGCAAGCGACTTACAGCTGTAATCGCAGCAAAAGGTGGCGCTACAAAGTATTAACTTAAGGGGGCTGAATAATTTTGCACACCCAATTTTTCGTTTTTTTTTTTTTTGTTTTGTTAAAGTTTGAAATATCCAATAAGTTTCTTTCCACTTCATGATTTTGTCCCACTTGTTGATTCTTCACAAAAAATTACAGTTTTATATCTTTATGTTTGAAGCCTGAAATGTGGCAAAAGGTCGCAAAGTTCAAGGGGGCCGAATACTTTCGCAAGGCACTGTAAGTTTCCTATTAAAAGCCAGCAGCTGCAGTATGTGTAGCTGCTGGTTTTAAAATAAAATTGGGGGGCAGAACACCCCTTTTTAAGAGAACATTCACCAATGGGCATTTGTTATTTTTGTGAATCTTCACTTATGAATTGTTTTGCTAGTATATCCGTAACTCCCCATGATCACTTGACTTTTGTTATTTACTTTTATTCTGTCCCTGTCAGAGCAGAAGTGTTATCCTATGTCTTGTCTGAGCGTAGCACTAGGGATTCATCGATGCAGATAAGGGGTCAAATTGCGCATGTGCAGTAGCGGTGGCCACCCATTAGGGGGTGTCAACTTGGCGGCTCAAGGTCTTGTCCTCCCCTCTCCTTGCAGAGCGGCGATCTCCCTGTGTCCAGGAGCTGAATTACCGGGCCGGGCCGGAATAACAATGTCCCGCCTCCTGTGAAAGACGCCACGCTGATCCAATGCCTGTACATTCAATCAGTATGACATGATCACAGGAAGAGAGGGACCTTGTTCCTGGGGCCCAGGCAATTCAAATCCAGCTCCATGACATAGCGGAAGAATCGCCGTTTTGATCTGGGCACAGGCAGGCTGCCTCCCTCCAGGCACTGGTGAGAGGCTGCCTCCCTCCAGGCACTGGTGAGAGGCTGCCTCCCTCCAGGCACTGGTGAGAGGCTGCCTCCCTCCAGGCACTGGTGAGAGGCTGCCTCCCTCCAGGCACTGGTGAGAGGCTGCCTCCCTCCAGGCACTGGTGAGAGGCTGCCTCCCAACAGGCACTGGTGCTGCATTGATCTATTTTATCATGTCTACTAGAGGTGCACCAAATGGAGATTTTGCCAATACTATTAGCAATGTGTTTATGTTTAGGAGATTGCAGACACAAGAGATGCTTAGAGACTGCAGACTGCATTTTTCTTGAGCTTTTCTTGACATAAAGGTGCCAATAATGGCCAAAAATAAATTAATTTGAATTTTAAATTGATGATCTTAATTAAAAAGTCGAATATAATACAATTATGTATAAAAATATAAATTTATTTTTTAAAAACAATTTTTCGGTTTCAGTTTTCATCAAAGTGCATCCTTGCATTTTTGATTTCGGCACCAAAATTTCAATTCAGTGCACCATTACTTGGCACCGTAATAGACACTCACAAAAATGATCATCTAATAAAGGAACTGTTGGGATTATACAAAAAGCAAAGGCAGCAGCCTGAATAGCATGTCCGTCATCGGCCCCGAGCTCAGGCAGGACACAGATCGGCCTCCTTGGGGCCTTATACTGACGTTTTAGTAATAAGAGAATGTGACTAATTAACAGCACACATAATTTCTTTACAGAGGCTGTCCTACCAGCAATATTCCCAGTATTGTAAAGTGGCGCCCACTGCCCACTTGTCAAAGAACTTAGCCCACCATCTAGAGATCCAGCTAATGAACCATGTGTGTCCTTTCTGCATTGTTCATTAGGATGATATCTTTCAAATCAAAGAAGAAAACTTCTCCAAAAATCGCTCCGCTGAACCGCAGGATGACAGGGCGATCCCGGCACACTGTGCAGGGACTGCCTGTCTTTTCTCCACTCTTCTCTATCAGATGAACAGGGATCAGATGAACACGAACCGTTTGTTTGTGTTCCCCGATCCGCAGACGGATGGAAAAATAGGGTTTTCCTCCGTCTGCAGAATCGTAGGATTGCGGAACCAGGCGCGATCGAGTGTCAGCAGATGTTCATCTGCTGACACCCGCAATCTCATTGGGACCAATGTACAGTGCAGAAAATAAGTATTTGAACACCCTGCTATTTTGCAAGTTCTCCCACTTGGAAATCATGAAGGGTTCTGAAATTGTCATCGTAGGTGCATGTCCACTGTGAGAGACATAATCAAAAAGAAAAATTCCAGAAATCAAAATTTATGAATTTTTAACTATTTATTTGTATGATACAGCTGCAAAGAAGTATTTGAACACCTAGAATTCTGACCTCAAAGACTTGTTAGTCTGCCTTTAAAATGTCCACCTCCACTCCATTTATTATCCTTAATTAGATGCACCTGTTTGAGGTCATTAGCTGCATAAAGACACCTGTCCACCCATACAATCAGTAAGAATCCAACTACTAACATGGCCAAGACTAAAGAGCTGTCCAAAGACACTAGAGACAAAATTGTACACCTCCACAAGGGTGAAAGGGCTACGGGGAAATTGCCAAGCAGCTTGGTGAAAAAAGGTCCACTGTTGGAGCAATCATTAGAAAATGGAAGAAGCTAACATGACTGTCAATCTCCCTCGGACTGAGGCTCCATGCAAAATCTCACCTCGTGGGGTCTCAATGATCCTAAGAAAGGTGAGAAATCAGCCCAGGACTACACGGGAGGAGCTGGTCAATGACCTGAAAAGAGCTGGGACCACCGTTTCCAAGGTTACTGTTGGTAATACACTAAGACGTCATGGTTTGAAATCATGCACGGCACGGAAGGTTCCCCTGCTTAAACCAGCACATGTCAAGGCCCGTCTTAAGTTTGCCAATGACCATTTGGATGATCCAGAGGAGTCATGGGAGAAAGTCATGTGGTCAGATGAGACCAAAATAGAACTTTTTGGTCATAATTCCACTAACCGTGTTTGGAGGAAGAAGAATGATGAGTACCATCCCAAGAACACCATCCCTACTGTGAAGCATGGGGGTGGTAGCATCATGCTTTGGGGGTGTTTTTCTGCACATGGGACAGGGCGACTGCACTGTATTAAGGAGAGGATGACCGGGGCCATGTATTGCGAGATTTTGGGCAACAACCTCCTTCCCTCAGAGCTTTGAAGATGGGTCGAGGCTGGGTCTTCCAACATGACAATGACCCGGAGCACACAGCCAGGATAACTAAGGAGTGGCTCTGTAAGAAGCATATCAAGGTTCTGGCGTGGTCTAGCCAGTCTCCAGACCTAAACCCAATAGAGAATCTTTGGAGGGACCTCAAACTCTGTGTTTCTCAGCGACAGCCCAGAAACCTGACTGATCTAGAGAAGATCTGTGTGGAGGAGTGGGCCAAAATCCCTCCTCCAGTGTGTGTGCAAACCTGGTGAAAAACTACAAGAAACGTTTGACCTCTGTAATTGCAAACAAAGGCTACTGTACCAAATATTAACATTGATTTTCTCAGGTGTTCAAATACTTATTTGCAGCTGTATCATACAAATAAATAGTTAAAAAAATCATACATTGTGATTTCTGGAATTTTTATTTTTGATTATGTCTCTCACAGTGGACATGCACCTACGATGACAATTTCAGACCCCCTCCATGATTTCCAAGTGGGAGAACTTGCAAAATAGCAGGGTGTTCAAATACTTATTTTCTGCACTGTATGTACCTTTTTCATCTGTACAAGGATGGATGAAAAAGCGGACATACGGTCTGCCCGTGTGAAAGAGCCCTTAAGATATACATGAGAGTATCAATATTTAATATATCAGAATTGTCCCAAATAGCCCCACAGTCGGGTCTGTGATCAAATGACACAATTTTATATCTGCCTTTTTATAGCTTTTGCATTTTATAGAGGAAAAGTACGTGGGCTGCTTAGTTTAACTGCTATAACATGTATTAATTCTGTAATCTGAAGTAGTCCCTGCTAAGTGAGGCTGCTGCCCCTAATGACAATCTAATTTGCCCCAAAACATATCTAATATGTGGTTGCTAAGGGCAGTATATCTTCACTTTTTGAAGTCTCGGTTTTTTACAGTCAATATAGATGTATTATGACAGGTGTACACATTATGATCTAGGTCTTTTCTGTTCCAGGTACATCGAGTTGGTGAATGCAGACAGTGGTTTTGAGCCACATGAAAGCTTTTTTACCTTGTTCTCAGAGCCACAGAGCACAAGACTCACCCGGCTACATTTAAGAGAGGACATTGTCCAGGATCAAGACCTAGAAGCCATCTGTAAACAAGTAAGCATGGAACAGGAGTCACCAGGATGTCAAATGCACCTGCAATCAATTCTAAATGGTCTTGGATGTGTCTAAAATAGATATTAAATTCACAAGGCATTTGCAGCCCAAATCCTGTTGGCTGCAGTTTTTAAAACGGTGGTTTAATAGGACAAAGGACTATTGCAGGCCATACACGATTCGAATTTCGAACGAGCCGTCGAGCGATAAACGAACGCGGCGATTATAAAAGCATGCGAGTGTACCATCAATTACATACGAAAATCGAGCGAGAAAACACAATGTTTTCATACCATAGAGGAAGTGATGTAATCTTCTGTGGCCTTTTAAACACACCCCCTACTGTCAAAAGTCGGGTCGTGCCAACTCGGATCATGCGCAGTTATGTTTCTTGGGAAAAATCGTCCAACTCTACCAACGATACGATTTTTGGACGTTTTTCGCAAAAAAAACCAACATGTTGGTTTTTGAAATTTCGCCTGTCGTACGAAAATCGCGTGTCGAACACACACACACTAATGATACGAAAATCGTCCGATTTAACGCTCGTATGCGATTTTCGATCGAAATTCGAATCGTGTATGGCCTGCTTATGTCAGGGAGGCATTCAGTATGAGTGATCATTGATCTGCTTCATCATCATTGAACAAGTAATCAAGCTTTTTGGACCCTTTTACCAAACAAAAGCTGGAGATGACTTGTCTCAATAAGGTTAGAGAAGGCCACTGGAGGCATGATTAACTTCCTGCCCAGACCAATTTTTAGTTTTCAGCGCTGTCGTACTTTGAATGACAATTGCGCGGTCGTGCGACGTGGCTCCCAAACAAAATTTACACAATTTTTTCCCCCACAAACAGAGCTTTCTTTTGGTGGTATTTGATCACCTCTGCAGTTTTTTATTTTTTGCACTATAAACAAAAGAAAGCGTAAATTTGGGAAAAAAACACAAAATGTTTTACTTTTTGATTTAATAAATATCATAATTTTATTTTATTTTTTACTTCTTTTTTTTTTTTTTTTTTTTACTCAGTGAAGACTGATACGTATTCTTCAACATATTTTTGGTAAAAAAATCGCAATAAGCGTATTTGATCGGTTGGCACAAAAGTTCTAGCGTCTACAAAGAAGGAAATTATGGAATTTTTTTAATTTAATTTTTTTTTTTTTTTTATTGTGACATTGCGGCGCACACATCGGACACTTTTGACACATTTTTGGGGCCAATCACATTTACACAGCGATTTGTGCTATAAAACGGCACTGATTACTGTGTAAATGTGACTGGCAGGGAAGGGGTTAACACTAGGGGGGCGCTGAAGGGGTTAAATATGTTACCTAAAGTGTGTTCTAACCGATGTGTGTTCCTCTGTACTGGGAACACACATCAGTCTCCTCACCGCTGACAGGACATGGATCTGTGTGTTTACACACACAAATCCATGGTTCTGCCGTGATTGCGGGCAATCGCGAATGCCCGGCGATCATCGCGACCGCCTGGCATGTGCACCGGGTCCCGAGGAATGCGGCACCCTAGCGGACGGAAAATGCAAGAAAATGCAAGGACGTCATATGACGTCCAGTCTGAAGGACGAAGGGTCCCCACCGACGTCATTTTACTATGGCTCGGTGAGGAAGTGGTTAAAGTGGTTGTAAAAACAATTTTTTTTTTTTTTTTTTTTCTTTAACCTCAATACATTCCCTGCATTGGTTTGATCTTTTTCCTCATTACCCAGCTAGTACAGTTTCAAGTCGGATCACTGAAGTGCCTTCTGGCTCTGTGATACTCGTTCAAACAGATTTGTTTACAGCTTGTGTTATAGTAGAACGCCTGTCATCTGATCTACGACCGGTGTATTTGGTGTTGCTTGTTGTCGATGGTATCTTTGCATACTAATGCGGTGTGGTGTCTTATCTGTGAGGGCTGCAGCAGAGCATCTGTTAAAATACACCTGTAGCAGATAGACATTTACTCGGCATACTTACCAGATGACAGATAATGGAGAGAGGCTTATGCCGCGTACACACGGTCGTTTTTGCGATGGAAAAAAACGTTGTTTTTTAAAACGTCATTTAAATTGATCATGTGTGGGCAAAACGTCGTTTTTTGTCTTCCAAAAAACGACCAAAAAAAAATTCCAACATGCTTGAATTTTTTGTGTCGTTTTTCAAAACGTAGTTTTTTGTTTCACAAAAAGTCACCGTGTGTAGCAAAAACGTCGTTTAAAACGACGTTTTTCAACCCGCACATGCCCAGAAGCTAGTTATGAAGCGAGCTTTAATGGAAAAGAGTGGTGAACGTAACCTCGCTTTTTGTGAAAAAAAACGATGGTGTGTATGCAACATCGTCTTTGAAAGTGACGTTTCAAAAACGTCGTTTTTTACTTCACAGAAAACTTCGTTTTTTTTTCATCACAAAAAATGATCATGTGTACGCGGCATTAGAGTGTAATTAAAAACAGTTAGACGAAGCTCATTAAATACCCAACAAAGGCTTATGGTATGTTAAAAAGTTGAAACTTGATAAAGAACATGATGTGTATTGTAAAGGCATAAGGTAGCAACTTAATTTAATGTGTTTATCTGTAGTATGAACAAGTGTATTGTCTTCAAATAAAAATTTCAAATATCTACTCGTCGGGGTGTGTCCACCTGTCACATGTACAAGGACGTGTGATCACATACATTGACATTTCATTCAGCTTGCATGAATGGTTTTTCCATTTGTGCAATAAATGTTTTCTAAAAGGGAATAGAATTCTAGGATGCATCGTTAGAGGGGTCACCAGCAGGAGAAAGGGGGGGGGGGGGGTTCTGATTCCCCCATATAGATATTTAGTGAGACCTCATTTAGAATACTGTGTCCAGTTCTGGAGACCTCACTTACAGAAAGATATTAATAATATAGAACAAGTCCAGAGAAGGGTGACAAAAATGATGAAAGGTCTGGGGGATAAAACGTATCAGGAGAGAGTGTGGCTCAACCCCTCCCCCCTGATCACTCCTCACTAGCTGTGATTGGCTCCTGCTGCTGTGTCTCCTCCAAAGAGGAAGGATAGACCCGGATGAGCCATTGCTCTTATCGCTGAATCGAGATCGGGCTCAGGTAAGTATTAAGGGGAGGGGGCTTAGGAGGATGCTGCACACAGAAGGTTATATACTTTATAGACCGTTAGTCTTTACAACCACTTTAAATACATCAAGGGGGTGAATAAGGTGTAAGAGGGCAGGATTTTCAATATAAAAACCAAGACCAAGAAGACGGGGGCATGACCTCAAACTAGCAGGAGCAAAGTTTTTAAAACTAATCTTAGAAAGTATTATTTTACTGAAAAGGTAGTTGATGTTTGGAATAGACTTCCAGCAGAAGTAGTGAGCCAATCAACAGTAAGTGGCTTCAAACATGCTTGGACAAACCTAGATCTATACGCAGACTAAAAAGTTAACAAAAAACAAAACCTAAACCTGTATAAACTAAAAAAAATGGGCTGACTTTTTTTTTTTTTTTTTTTATGCCATTACTTTTTGTGTTTCCAAATAGACCCCTTACTATGTCATTGTTCAATTTTACACAAAACCATTTTGATTACAATAAAATTATTTTGATCAGTCTGGACAGAAAACCTGATCTGAGGAAAATGGATACCGTAAATGAGATTTTTAGGTGTATGGTGCATAGAACACTTGGACAGTTTGAAAGTACAGTATAAACATTGTAGAGCTGAAACTATTTCCATTATCGATTATTCAAAGCCGCGGACCCGCTGCGATCGAGCAGTGGGGGAGCACGGAGGCACAGGATCCTGTGTTTCCATGCGCCCCCCACCTCCCCTGCCGCGCGATCGCGGCGGGTCCGCGACGGCCGGTAGTTGAGGCCGCGGCCTTGTGAAGTCCTTCTGTGAGCTGGCGCCGTCTGGTGGTGGCCGTTTGACATTACAAGTTAAACAAGTCAAATTGTAATGTAAATTTTCACTATTTCACTGCCATCTCCTTCCCTCTAATTAGAACCCCCAAACATTATATACATTTTTTCTTCTAACACCCTAGAGAATAAAATGGCGATCATTGCAATACTTTGTGTCACGCCCTATTTGCGCAGCGGTCTTGCAAGCGCACTTTTTTAGGATTAAATTTTTTTTTAAAAAAAACAAAAAAAACATAAAGTTATCCCAATTTTTTTTAGTTTGTGAAAGATAATGTTACACCGAGTAAATTGATACCCAACATGTCATGCTTCAAAATTGCGTCCGCTCGTGGAATGGCGTCAAACTTTTACCCTTTAGGCGACGTTTAAAAAAAATCTACAAGTTGCATGTTTTGAGTTACAGAGGAGGTCTAGAGCTAGAATTATTGCTCTCGCTCCAACAATCGTGGCGATACCTCACTTGTGGTTTGAATACAGTTTACATATGCGGGCGGGCGCGCAAGCTCCTCGGGATGGGGCGCGTTTTCTGGCTCCTAACTTTTTTAGCTGGCTCCTAGATTCTAAGCAAATTTGTCAAGCCCTGCCGGGAGAAATAGTGCCCCAGCATTGGTGTTCCCGGGAGGCATAGTGCCCCAGCATTGGTGTTCCCGGGAGGCGTAGTGCCCCAGCATTGGTGTTCCCGGGAGGCGTAGTGCCCCAGCATTGGTGTTCCCGGGAGGCGTAGTGCCCCAGCATTGGTGTTCCCGGGAGGCGTAGTGCCCCAGCATTGGTGTTCCCGGGAGGAGTAGTGCCCCAGCATTGGTTTTCCCGGGAGGCGTAGTGCCCCAGCATTGGTGTTCCCGGGAGGCATAGTGCCCCAGCATTGGTGTTCCCGGGAGGCATAGTGCCCCAGCATTGGTGTTCCCGGGAGGCATAGTGCCCCAGCATTGGTGTTCCCGGGAGGCATAGTGCCCCAGCATTGGTGTTCCCGGGAGGCATAGTGCCCCAGCATTGGTGTTCCCGGGAGGCATAGTGCCCCGCATTGGTGTTCCCGGGAGGCATAGTGCCCCAGCATTGGTGTTCCCGGGAGGCATAGTGCCCCAGCATTGGTGTTCCCGGGAGGCATAGTGCCCCAGCATTGGTGTTCCCGGGAGGCATAGTGCCCCAGCATTGGTGTTCCCGGGAGGCATAGTGCCCCAGCATTGGTGTTCCCGGGAGGCATAGTGCCCCAGCATTGGTGTTCCCGGGAGGCATAGTTCCCCAGCATATTGGTGTTCCCGGGAGGCATAGTTCCCCAGCATATTGGTGTTCCCGGGAGGCATAGTTCCCCAGCATATTGGTGTTCCCGGGAGGCATAGTGCCCCAGCATTGGTGTTCCCGGGAGGCATAGTTCCCCAGCATATTGGTGTTCCCGGGAGGAATAGTGCCCCAGCATTGGTGTTCCCGGGAGGCGTAGTGCCCCAGCATTGGTGTTCCCGGGAGGAGTAGTGCCCCAGCATTGGTGTTTCCGGGGGCATAGTGCCCCAGCATTGGTGTTCCCGGGAGGCATAGTGCCCCAGCATTGGTGTTCCCGGGAGGCATAGTGCCCCAGCATTGGTGTTCCCGGGAGGCATAGTGCCCCAGCATTGGTGTTCCCGGGAGGCATAGTGCCCCAGCATTGGTGTTCCCGGAGGCATAGTGCCCCAGCATTGGTGTTCCCGGGAGGCATAGTTCCCCAGCATATTGGTGTTCCGGGAGGCATAGTTCCCCAGCATATTGGTGTTCCCGGGAGGCATAGTTCCCCAGCATATTGGTGTTCCCGGGAGGCATAGTGCCCCAGCAATTGGTGTTCCCGGGAGGCATAGTTCCCCAGCATATTGGTGTTCCCGGGAGGAATAGTGCCCCAGCATTGGTGTTCCCGGGAGGCGTAGTGCCCCAGCATTGGTGTTCCCGGGAGGAGTAGTGCCCCAGCATTGGTGTTCCCGGGAGGCATAGTGCCCCAGCATTGGTGTTCCCGGGAGGCATAGTGCCCCAGCATTGGTGTTCCCGGGAGGCATAGTGCCCCAGCATTGGTGTTCCCGGGAGGCATAGTGCCCCAGCATTGGTGTTCCGGGAGGCATAGTGCCCCAGCATTGGTGTTCCGGGAGGCATAGTGCCCCAGCATTGGTGTTCCCGGGAGGCATAGTGCCCCAGCATTGGTGTTCCGGGAGGCATAGTGCCCCAGCATTGGTGTTTCCGGGAGGCATAGTGCCCCAGCATTGGTGTTCCCGGGAGGCATAGTGCCCCAGCATTGGTGTTCCCGGGAGGCATAGTGCCCCAGCATTGGTGTTCCCGGGAGGCATAGTGCCCAGCATTGGTGTTCCCGGGAGGCATAGTGCCCCAGCATTGGTGTTCCCGGGAGGCATAGTTCCCCAGCATATTGGTGTTCCCGGGAGGCATAGTTCCCCAGCATATTGGTGTTCCCGGGAGGCATAGTGCCCCAGCATTGGTGTTCCCGGGAGGAATAGTTCCCCAGCATATTGGTGTTCCCGGGAGGAATAGTGCCCCAGCATTGGTGTTCCCGGGAGGAATAGTGCCCCAGCATTGGTGTTCCCGGGAGGAATAGTACTGCTGCAAAGTTGTGTAATGTTAAACGTTTTTTAATCTGCCGTTTGAGTGTAACATGTTTTTTCATTATTATTGTTAAATAAACGAAAAAATTCCACATTACGTTTTTTTTTATGATTTTATCCAATTAATCTAAAAAATAATCGGTCGATTAATCGATTATGAAAAAAATTGTTAGTTGCAGCTCTAAAACATTGTTATCGTTTGAGTGAGAGACGTCCAGATATTTACCGGGCATTGCATGCACATGCATTGCTTTCTCTGAGACTCGCTTTTCTGATGGCTCTAAGAGAAGCTTGGTGATTGTATTCTCTTACCACAAACCAATCCAGTATTGGCACATTTTTAACTGCACTTGGGGAATCTGCAAAAAAGGGATTTTTAATAACAGCTTACCTGTAAAATCCTTTTCTTGGAGTACATCACGGGACACAGAGCGCATAGTCATTACATATGGGTTATATGGAGTACCTTCAGGTGTGGACACTGGTGTAATCAACTTCACAGGAAGTTCCTCCCTATATAACCCCCTCCCACTGAGAGTGCTTTAGTTTTGTAGCAAGCAATTTCTCTGAGGTTACACAATGTTCCCACAAAGAGGGGTGGGAGCTCTGTGTCCCGTGATGTACTCCAAGAAAAGGATTTTACAGGTAAGCTGTTATTAAAAATCCCTTTTTCTTGATCGTACATCACGGGACACAGAGCGCATAGTCATTACATATGGGATGTCCCACAGCAATGCTCCATGAAGGGAGGGAGACCGTAAGGCCAAAAATAGCCAAACAGAAACTATATCAGGAGGTAAAATAGCTCCCCCAACAGAAAAAGGGGGGTGAACCGGGCCAGAGGATTCTATACTGCTGCCCGTAGGACCGCCTGCCCAAAATGCTGCGTCCGCAGCCTTGCTGTGACCTGTCCAACTTATAAAATTAGTAAACGTATGTACGGAAGACCAGGTTGCCGCTTTGCAAACCTGTGCCATAGAGATCTGATGGTGTGCCGCCCAAGAGGCACTCATGGCCCTCGTAGAATGGGCTTTAACTGATAAGGGAGGTGGAACGCGCTTCAGACCATAGGCCTGAAAAATCAGCTGCTTAATCCACCTAGCCAAGGAAGACTTGGCAGCCGGCTGACCCTTCTTGGGGCCATCCGGAAGAATGAAAAGCACATCTGTTTTCCTAATCTTTTCTGTAGCCTTGAGATAAACCCTCATGGCTCGGACCACATCCAAAGTATGAAGCAATCTTTCCTCTCTGGACTGGGAGTAGGAAAGAAGGATGGTAGGACTAGGTCCTGATTCAAGTGAAAACTGGATATGACCTTAGGAAGGAAAGAAGGCTGAGGCCGCAGAACCACTCTGTCCTTATGCAGAATAAGGTACGGTTCCCTGCAAGACAAGGCTGCCAGCTCGGAGACCCTTCTGGCCGAAGCCATAGCCACCAAGAAAACCAACTTTCGGGTTAGCAGCACAAGAGGGATTTCTGTCAGAGGTTCAAACGGCTGCTTTTGTAAAGCTGACAAGACCAGATTTAAATTCCAGGGGCAGAGGGGAGCTCTAATAGGGGGATTTACATGCAAGACCCCCTGCAAAAAGGTTTTTACAAGCGAATGTGTGGCCAAAGGCCTTTGAAACCATATCGATAAGGCAGACACCTGCCCCTTTAGAGTACTAAGAGCCAACCCCTTGTCAACGCCAACCTGGAGGAATCGCAAGATCCTGTCAATAAAAAACTTGCGAGGATGCCCTCCTTGAGACTCGCACCACTCCACATAGGTTCTCCAGACTCTGTAATAGATATTTCTAGAGACTGGCTTTCTAGCTTGAATTAACGTAGATATGACTTGGGCCGAGAGGCCTCTGCCCTTAAGAATTAGAGATTCAGCCGCCAAGCCATCAAATTTAGCTGCTGTGAAGCAGGGTGGTAGATCGGGCCCTGAGACAGCAGATCTGGGCGCAGGGGGAGTGGCCACGGTGCCCTTACTGACATCCTCACGATGAGTGCGTACCAAGCCCTTCTGGGCCAGGCTGGGGCCACCAGGATCACCGGCCTGCGCTCCACCCTGATCCTTCGTAGAAGGCGGGGAATCATCTGTAGTGGAGGGAACGCATACAGGAGAGAAAACTGGTGCCAGGGGCAAACCAACGCATCGGTCCCGTAGGCCGAGGGGTCCCTGGCTCGGGATACAAATTTGTCCAATTTCTTGTTGAATCTTGTTGCCATGATGTCCACATCGGGAACTCCGAATCTTTGGCAAATCTCTTGGAATACCTGGGGTGAAGAGACCACTCTCCCGGGAGCAACTGTTGACGACTCAAAAAATCTGCTTGAGAATTGTCTATCCCTGGGATGAACACTGCTGAGATGCAGGGTACATGGGCTTCGGCCCATGCAAAAATTAGGTTTTTACTTCCCTTTGAGCCGCCAGGCTCTTTGTGCCCCCCTGGTGGTTTATGTATGCCACCGCCGTGGCATTGTCGGACTGTATCCTTACTGGCAGACCCTGCAGGGGGAGAGTCCAGGCGACCAGGGCCAACCGAACAGCTCTGATCTCTAGGACATTGATGGGAAGCAGACTTTCTGCCTCTGACCACTGTCCCTGCTGGGTCCGTTTTCCTAAGATTGCCCCCAACCTGTTAGGCTGGCATCTGTGGTTACTATTTTCCACGAGATGGGGCAAAAGGTTTTCCCTTTTGATAATTTTTGAGGGATCAGCCACCAGTACAGGCTGTGCCTGACTTCTGGAGAAAGAACTAATGGACGGTCTAATGCCTGTATGGACTTGTTCCAAGCAGAGAGAATAGCTGCTTGCAGAATTCTGGTATGGATCTGGCGTAGGGCGCTGCTTCGAAGGCGGCCACCATCTTCCCCAGCAGTCGCATGCATAGGCGAATAGTCGGCTTCTTTTTGCCTAAGACTATTTGAATCGTTTGAATCAACGACCTGATCTTCTCTTGAGGTAAAAATACCTTCTGGCATTCTGTATCTAACCGAAAGCCTAGATATTCCAACTGTCTTGTGGGATGTAACCTTGATTTTTCTTGGTTCACAATCCACCCGAACTCTTCTAGATGCCGCACTGTGCGGACTACTGCATGATTGAGGTTGGAAGCTGAACTGTCGATAACCAGGAGATCGTCCAGGTATGCTAGGACCAAGGTGCCTTCTGTCCTTAGGACGGCTAGTACCGGGGCTAACACCTTTGTGAATACCCGTGGAGCTGTTGCCAACCCGAAAGGGAGGGCTACGAACTGATAATGACTTTGGTTTATCGTAAAACGAAGAAACTTGTGATGTGCTGGGTAAATTGGCACATGCAGATATGCATCCTTTATGTCTATAGATGCTAGGAAGTCGCCCTGATGCAGGCTGGTTGTCACTGAACGTATGGAGTCCATACGGAAGGTCTGAATCCTTAGAAAGCGATTTAGGCGTTTGAGGTCTAATATAGGCCTGACGTCGCCATTGGGTTTTGGTATAACAAAAAGGTTGGAGTAGAATCCCAGACCCCTTTCTTGGGTTGGTACTTCTACAATTACTCCTTGGAGCAAGAGGCGATCCAACGCCTTTACGAGAGAGGCCCTCTTTAACGGGTCGCTTGGAAGACTTGACCCCTGAAAATGAGGAGGGGGGATTTCTCGAAACTCTAGTTTGTAGCCTGAGGCTACTACGGACCGAACCCAAGAGTCGGGAATTCTGGCCTTCCAGACTTCGGAGAAAAACTGAAGTCTTCCCCCCACCCAAGAGAGTGGGGGCGCCCCTTCATGAATCTGATTTGATGACTGGTTTAGCCGGCTTGCGAGACCAGGGCCTCTTGTTTGCCGCGGCTTGTCCCTGTGGGCGGCTATTAACTGTTGAACGCCCGGAGGCCGTCGATACTGACGGGAAGTCGAAGGGGCCGAGCCTGCAATGGCCTGTCGTTTAAACGTGGGCCCACGCGGTCTTTTCTTGACCGGTAAGGAAGTACTTTTTCCACTTGATATGGTGTGATATATCTATCTAGGTCTTCCCGAATAGTCTTCCCCATGAAAGGAAACCCTGCTAGAAGCTTTTTGCAGGGTGCCTCTGCTGACCAGTTCTTTAGCCACAAAAAGACGACGCATGTGAACCATCAGTAGAGATAAACGGGATGCCTGTTGGATGGAGTCCTTAATAGCATCTACTGCAAAGCAGAGAGCCCTAGGGAATTCTGCTAATTCATGAGTATGCTGAGCCGGCATGTCCTTCAATATATGCTTTGCCTGATCCTTCAAGGCCTGACAAACACCAATGGCTGCTACTGCTGGCTGAACCATGGGCACCTACTGAGGTAAAAGCTGCTTTCAGTAGGGTCTCGAATTTCTTGTCGACCGGATCCTTGAACATATGGACATTTTCAACCGGACAAGTCAGGGATTTATTCACGCAGGAAATGGCTGCGTCCCTGTAGGGAGAGCCCATTTCTTTACATATTCCTCTTCCATAGGGTAGAGAATAGAGAATCTTTTAGGAAGGACAAAGATTCTATCAGGTCGAGCCCAATCTTGGTAAATCACGTTCCGCAGAAGGGGGTGCATTGGAAAGGATGCACCAGTTAATGGGCCTTTAAAGAACCCAATGAGGATACCTCCGGGGCTACTAGTTCTGGCACTGGAAGTTTAAAGGCAGTGCGAACCATATCTGTCAAAGACTGGATCCACAGGCCCTCCGCTTGAGAGGCCGAAAAATATTCATCTATAGTGGAATTTTCCCTGTCTGAACCGTCGGGACTTGGGTCTGCCTGATCCCCTTGTGGGTCCCGTTCCTCTGAAGAGGAGACCTCCGCATCTGAAAACCCCACACTGGGTGAAGGGGATCTAGCCCGCTTGCTACTTGGGCAAGGACGGGAAAACAACGCAGTTAACCTTTTCTCTAGCCCACACATGGTGGCTGCTAGCATTTCTTCCGTCACGTAAACGGGAATGGGTGGATCGGGGGCCGCCTCTGCCCCCAGCACCCCCAATGGCTCTTGTACTATGCCACTCGGTGTCCTGACTGGCGAGGGTGGGGCCGTAGAAGCCTGGCCCAAATCCTCTGACCCCGATGGAGACCCCTTTGCTTTTTGGTACCTTTAGCAGCCTTGGCTGGTCCAGATCCCTTTGGAGCCATTGTACAACTTTGGTCACCCCTATAGCCAACACCTGACTGTTGTAGCTAGGAATAACCAATATGAGGGCAGGAGAGAAAATGAAAAAGAACTAATTTCTCTCTTTTTCTTTTATATTTCTCTTTTTTTTTTTTTTTTTTTTTCAAAAAAATCTTTTTACCCGCCTGGGAGGGCAATACCGAGGAAGCCTGTGAGTATTGACACACCAATGCCCGTTAGCCGGAGTCCAAGGTAGACTCAGATACTGCTGGATCTAAGGCTGAGTCCCTTTAAGCAAAAAAACCCTTTTTTTTTTTTTTTTTTTTTCTTGGTCTATAGTGGACCTAAGTCCTAGACCTGAAGATCCACTAAACCGCCACTAGGTGTCCCTGTGTGGCCAAAAGACCCAGCTGCACGCTCTGTATCCTTTCTTCCTCTGCCTCCAGGAGGGAAAGACCAGCCAGAGAAAAGTTTTTCCCTTTATACAGACCCTGACGCTGCTGGCCCGCCCCCCCGACGCACGCCGACGCTATAAAAGGCGGCGTGCACGCGCGCGCGTATGCGCGCGCACACACGCGCGCATGATCGCGGCGCACGATCGCGCGCACGATCGCGCGCACCACGCCGAACCCACATGGAGGAAGCAGAGCAGAGGAACAACATGGACCAGCGTTATGCAGCACCAACAGACACCAGGTAAGCACTAATCTTATTGTAGTGCACACACAGCGAGGAAGCTGTCCCCATGGGCTTCCTAAGAAACAGGAGTTTTAACCAGCAATTTCCTCTTTAAAACATGTGGGGTTGCAGTATCAGTGTTAACAGGCAGACCTGGGGTGAGTAGCAAATATATAACTTACATAAGTATACATATATCTACATGTTATCTGGGTAAACATTAGAATCCATCCTGCCTCAACAGACATAGTGGAGATAGTGGCTGATGCACAAGCATACCATTAGCCAACCCAGAACCCCCAGGGGGATACCTACTGTCGAACCAAGTCCCGCAGGTTCCCTCTTACCTGCTCCACGCCGCAGGGTATTGCAAAATGCAAGAGGCCCAGCCTTCCCCCATCTCCGTGGGTATTGTCTTGGACCTTCAGGGACCGGGGTCCTGTGTTAAGGAACCCACACCCCTGGACCTATATAGCATCCTGGCATCAGTAACTTTTAGTTCTTGGAAGAGACTAAAGCACTGGAGCCCAGAATCCAGCCCTCCAAGGAGAGGCATTATAGGCAAAACCCCACTCCAGCAGGGCCCGGGTACCGTACATCTTGGCTCTGAAGCACTTCGGACGGATCCGGCTAGCTATCCTGGGTCCCGAGACCTCCGAGGGACAGCTAGACGTGACCAACACCTAAGACACTGGCGGAAAAACTAAAGCACTCTCAGTGGGAGGGGGTTATATAGGGAGGAACTTCCTGTGAAGTTGATTACACCAGTGTCCACACCTGAAGGTACTCCATATAACCCATATGTAATGGCTATGCGCTCTGTGTCCCGTGATGTACGATCAAGAAAAAATGGCTTCTTCTCTGGGTCCAACCATTCCTTCTTAATCATATCTGAGATTAAGGAATGTACTGGAAACACCTTGCCTTTGGTATCCCCTAAACCTGCATACATTCGGTCATGTAGGGAAAGTTCCTTTTTCTCCTCTTCTATCCCCAAAGTCGCATGGATCATCTTAACAAGGCCTGCGACCTCCTCTAGTGATAATTTATATTTTGAAGACGACTCGGCTTCATCTTCTTCCTCAGAGTCTGAATCTACCGGAACTGATTCCTGAGAAAGGTTTTGGGCTATTGGGGTGACTAAAGCCTGAGACTCGCTCAGTGAAGAGTTCTGCGACCCTCCCGGCTCTTCCATGGAACTTGTTTGTTCCCCTAGGTTAGACCTAAAAGCCTGAAAGGTGGTACGGAGTTCCTCCTTAATAGTGGATATCAACTCTCCACATAAGGAAGGAGACTCTTTAAGTACGTTGCTTGTACAGTCTGCACAAAGTGATTTTTTCCAAGCATCGCTGAGCTTCTCTTTGCAAACAGGGCATCTTCTCTTTGGAATCTGAGCAGAGCCTTTCCCCTGTACAGACAGATAACAAGCAAGAAAACGCACGCTTAGGAAGTAGTATTCAGTAAAAAAAAAAAAAATTCTGACACCCAGGTGCACTTTTAGGAAACCAACACTCCTTGTGCCCTACAAGCCAAAACACCATCACCACCATAAATTCCTAATACTAGGCAGAAAGGAAACAATCCCAAAATGACCAGAAAACTAGGAGGTGGAGGGTGGGGGAAGAGGGGGAGATGGGTGAAGTAACCCCCATAGGAGAAAGCTAAAAGGTAATACAGGCACTCCCTTACCTTAACTTTGCTGGTGCCTTGGCTTGTCCCCTTATCTGCAATATCTTCCTCCATGGGAGCGTTTGCAGCAGCGCGCTTGTTAGGACACGGTTCCAGGATTCAAAGACGCCGCTGCGCTGACCCGGAACCGGAAGTCCATCTGAAGGCACCAGGTGACCTTGCCTTCTTCCTCTGCGCATGCGCCAAGAGAAAGCGCGCGCCGACCCGGAAGCGCGGCCTCTCCCTGTAACCAGGGCGCATCTGAGGCCCTCCCCAGACGCCGGAGCCTGCAGAATGGGGAGAAAGAAGAAAAAAGCCCCCATAACCAGACCCCGCTCTGCCGAAAAAATGGGCCGCCACCTCCGCGCGTACAGGCTCTCCCCGAGCACGGAAGGGGAAGAAGGAGACCACTGCGCCATCGTTGCTCGAGGCAGGTGGTAAGGACACTCTCCAGAAAAAAACATTTGAAGTGAGAGCCTCTGTCTCCCAGGCGGACCTGAAAGATCATGGCTCCCACCGGAGGTGTTCCTCCAGCTGGAGGAAACACAAAAAACTGACGAGTGGAAGGGGAGGCCTCCCTTTAAAGACCGTATGGTGGAGGTGTTTCCTGTGGAGGGAGGAGCCATGATCTCTCAGGTGGCTGTCCTGAAAGCCGTTTTGGGAAAAAATGTCTCAGCTCTATAAAGTTTTCAGTTCAAAATGTCTGGAGTTCTAGGTTAAAGTAGTGTAATAGACATGTGCAATTTGTTTAGTTCCGAATTGGCTTAACTATTTTCAACAAATGTGTTCATTTGGAAATATCCAAATTAACGAAACCAGTTTAACAATTTTTTTTTCAAATATTCGTAAATTCAGAAAAAAACAGAAATTCGTAATCCGAAAATAACAACATTTTAAAAAGAACAAAAAGAACGAAAATCCGAAAATTAAAAAATCTGAAATAACGTAACTATTACTAATAAAATATAGGTATTGCAATCTCCTTACAATTTGGCTGTAAGTGAACATAAAAAATATGAATTTATCGGAAGTTATGAATTATCCGAAATAACCAATGCTGTATCTATGGGAATGGAACGTAACTAACAATAAAAACGTTGTATTATTATTTAGTTCCATTCCATTTGTTTAGATGCGGCATTCGTAACTTTGGATAATTCGTAACGTTCGGATAAATTCATATTGTTTTACGTTCACTTACAGCCAAATTTGAAAGTAAATTCTAATACCTATAATTTAATAGTTATTAGTTAGCTGTTATTTAGAATTAAATTTTTCGTTCTTTCAAATCTTCCTTTTTTAATTTTCGTATTTCTGGATTTCCAAATTTCTGGATTTTCCTATTTCCGTATTTTCCAATTTTCAAAATTACGAATTTCAATCATAAATGAATGGCCCAAAAAACAAAAAAAAAATAAAAATGAATGAAACTAAAAACAAACAAATATTTCGGCAATGCACATGTCTATAGTGTAATATTCATGTCTATTTGGAAAAATGCATAGCTGTGTGTGTAGCAGCCATTTTTGTCACGTCTCAGCTCATCTCAGTCATGTTGTCGTGAAGGGCATATCACAGTGACCTTGCCTGTAAACCCTAATAAAGCTGTCACCCTCTCCAAGCTGAGAAATCTAACAGATACTGGTCGTAAAAAGCTCAATCCACATAAGTGCAGAAAGTTTAGCAGTTATAGCTCCGAAACGTCAGGATGTTTCATAACTCCTGAAATGGGGAGGGGAGGGGAGGGGAGACAAGACCAGTCACTCTGCACAAGGAGACAGAGCAGCAGTAACCAGTCTTTATTACAGGAAGCTCCTACACAGAGGGATATAGGATTTACTGCACAGATCTGGAAGAAATACACAAAGCACACCAAGATTCCAGTAAGAATATACATGTGAAACTCGAAAAATTTAAATATCGTGCAAAAGTTAGTTTATTTCACTAATGCAACTTAAAGGTGAAACTAATATATGAGACTCATTACATGCAAAACAAGATATTTCAAGCCGTGATTTGTCATAATTGTGATGACTATGGCTTACAGCTCATGAAAAACCAAAATCCACAATCTCAGATAATTAGAATATTACATGCAATCAATAAAACAAGGATTGTACACAGAACAATATCGGACCTGAAAAGTAGAAGCATGCATATGTACTCAGTACTTGGTTTGGGCCGCTTTTGCAGCAATTACGACCTCAATGCGGCATGGCATGGAAGCTATCAGCCTGTGGCACTGCTGAGGCGTTATGGAAGACAAGGATGCTTCAATAGCGGCATTCAGTTCTTCTGCATTGTTCGGTCTCATGTCTCATTTTTCTCTTGGCAATGCCCCATAGATTCTTTATGGGGTTCAGGTCAGATGAGTTTGCTGGCTGGCTGGTTTTGGTGCTTTTGGCAGTGTTGGCAGGTGACAAGTCCTGCTGGAAAATGAAGTCAGCATCCCCATAGAGCTTGTCTGCAGAAGTGCTCCAAATTCTCCTGGTAGATGGCTGCGGTGACCCCGGACTTAATGAAGCACAGCGGATCAACACCACAGATGACACGGCTCCCCAAATCAACACAGACTGTGGAAACTTCACACTGGACTTCAAGCATCTTGCAGTTTGCGCCTCTCCATTCTTCCTAATACTCCGGCTCCTTTGTTTCCAAATGAGATGCAAAATTTGCTCTCATCAGAATAGAGCACTTTGGACCACTGAGAACAGACCAGATGTGTTTTTCTGTAGTCCAGGTAAGACACTTCTGACGTTGTTTGTTGTTCAGGAGGCTTGACAAGAGGAATACGACATTTGAAGCCCATGTCCAGGATCAGTCTGTGTGTGGTGCTCTTGAGGCTCTGACTCCAGCCTCAGTCCACTCCTTGTGAAAGTCCCCAACACTTTTGATATGCCTTTTCCTGACAATCATCTCCAGGCTGCGGTCATCCCTGCTGCTTGTGCCCCTTTTTATTCCACACTTTTCTCTTCCACATAACTTTCTATTAATGTGCTTTGATACAACACTTTGGGAACTTCTTTTGCAATTACCTTTTGAGGCTTTACCTCCTTATGGAGGGCGTCAATGATGGTTTTCTGCACAACGGTCAGCAGTCTTTCCCATGATTGTGATTCCTACTGAACCAGACAGAGACCATTTAAAGGCTCAGGAACCCTTTGCAGGTGTTATGGCATAATTAGCCGATTAGTGTGGGACACATTGAGCCTAGAATATTACACCTTTTCACAATATTCAAATTTTCTGAGATTGTGGATTTGGGGTTTTCATGAACTGTAAGCCATAATCACCACAATTATGACAAATCACGGCTTGAACTATCTCGCTTTGCATGTAATGAGTCTCATCTATTAGTTTCACCTTTTAACCACTTCAGCCCCGGACCATATTGCTGTCCAAAGACCAGAGCACTTTTTGAGATTCGGCGCTGCGTCGCTTTAACTGACAATTGCGCGGTCGTGCGACGTGGCTCCCAAACAAAATTGGCGTCCTTTTTTTCCCACAAATAGAGCTTTCTTTTGGTGGTATTTGATCATCTCTGCGGTTTTTATTTTTTGCGCTATAAACAAAAACAGAGCGACTATTTTGAAAAAAATGCAATATTTTTTACTTTTTTCTATAATAAATATCCCCAAAAATATATTAAAAAAAAATATTTTTCCCTCAGTTTAGGCCGATACGCATTCTTCTACATATTTTTCGTAAAAAAAATCGCAATTAGCGTTTATTGATTGGTTTGCGCAAAAGTTATAGCGTTTACAAAATAGGGGGTAGTTTTATGGCATTTTTATTATTATTTTTTTTTTACTAGTAATGGCGGCGATCAGCGTTTTTTTTCGGTACTGCGATATTATGGCGGACACTTCGGACACTTTTGACACATTTTTGGGACCATTGGCATTTTTTTTAGCGATCAATGCTATAAAAATGCATTGGATTACTATAAAAATGCCATTGGCAGTGAAGGGGTTAACACTAGGGGGCAGGGAAGGGGTTAAGTGTGTTCCTAGTGTGTTCTAACTGTATGGGGGGGGGTGGCCTCACTAGGGGAAATCACTGATCTTCTGTTCATACATTGTATGAACAGAGAATCAGCGTTTCCCCCGCTGACAGGAACGAGCGCTGTGTGTTTTCACACACAGCTCCCGTTCCCCGCTCTGTAACGAGCGATCGCGTGTGCCCGGCGGCGATCGCGCCCGCCGGGCACACGCACGGGACTCGGGGGCGAGCGGGGGGCGCGCGCGGGGGCCGCCGGCGGCGCGCACGCGCCCCCTAGTGGCCGCGAAAAGCGCGACGTAGAGCTACGGGCTCTCGCGCACCCGTGCCGACCTGCCGCCGTATTACTGCGGCGGCTGGTCGGCAAGCGGTTAAGTTGCATTAGTGAAATAAATGAACTTTTGCACGATATTCTAATTTTTAAAGTTTCACCTGTACATGGTCTTGTACTTGGAAAATAAGTTCACCATAAATGTTAAAACTCTCTGTTCGAGTTAGATTACTTTTTGGGGGAGGTGGGCACAGTCCATGTATGTCTCTATGGATGCAGAGGACATATCCATACATGTGTGACCTGAATGAATAAATTCTACCTGCACATTCCCAAACATTCTAGGCTCACCAATCTCTTCACAGTATTGCAGGTGAAACAATCACTGCCGTTTTTGTGATCCCTAAAGCTGGCTATACACTGGTAGAATATTATTCAAAAATTTAAATTTTTAGGAACGTTCATTTGATCCTCCAGTCAGTGGGATCAAATTGATGTTTGAATTTTCTCATTAAAAGCGGAGGTTCCACGGTTTCTCACTTTTTTCTATTTTGGTTCAATAACTAGTGTTACAGATATCATTATAAGATGCACTTGTTAGCCGCTTGTCAAACGATCCCATCGATTTCCATGTGAAAGAAGAACTTATAAAAAATCAGCCAGGAGTTTTTCATCTTGCTTGTGGGCATTCTGAAGCCCACAAGCAAAGATTTCTGGGAATCAGTGATGCTAGTCGAGTCACATGACCCGCTTGTCAAGTCACATGACGAGGGACATAACAGAGAATTCTATTACTACAGGTACAGATCGTCTCCTTGGAATCATGACACAGAACTCCCAGGAGACATTGCACACAGCTCCCAGCACACACTGGGGCATCGGGGAAAGGGATAGATATGCCCACTCCCACGGGAACAATATCCGGAAGCAATATGTACCGTATTTATCGGAGTATTGCGCGCACCTGCGTATAGCGCGCACCTGCGTATAGCGCGCACCCCCAACCTAGAAGAACATTTTCAGAAATAAATAAATACTTACGGTTTGAATGCCCCTCGTCGGTGTCTTGCCCGGCGGCCTTGTCCGGTCCGGCGTCCGTCTGCAGCCTCGGTGGTGCCCTCCCCGCTTCTCCTGCGCTGTCTGAGCTGATACCCGCTTCCTGCGCTGTGTTTGAATGACGCCGCTGACATATAACGAGCGCGCGCTCGGCCACGCTCGACTTACTTCGTAAAAAGGCTAGGAGGCGGCACCCGGCGTGACCGCGAGGGGAGCTGAGCCTGGCCGAATGTACCCGCGTGTACTGCGCTTGGTATATGTTGGCCACGGCTTCAAACACAACGCGGGAAGCGGGGATCGGCATATATCGCGCACCCACGGGGGAAAAAAGTGTGCGGTATACACCGATAAATATGGTAATCCCTCGGAATAAAGGTAATAAGATACCAACAAAAAAAAACTGTGAATTTTAATTGTATTAAGGCTGTAGCTCGTATTAAGATAAATTTTAGATTGTGGGTGAATGTAATTTTCGTTCAGGAAAAAACAAAACATTCACAACAAAACTGAATGCTTTTTGAAGTTCTTTTAAATGACATTCGTCATCGAATGTACTGAGATCGTACAAATGTTCATTAGAAAATCTACTAGCGTGTATAGCCAGCTTTACCAACTACCAATTATCAGGTCTTTCTAGCATAACCTATTAGTGTTATTTTGAGGAAGGTTGGGAAAATGCCAATCTGCGCCGTAAACCATCACAGGTCTCACCGATATATCAGGTAGCTGTTCCGAACCTTCATCCCTCCTTTTATGAAGTTGATCATGTTCTCATCCTGTATGTAACGACAAAAAACAGAAAGGACAGGACATTCCGGTGTGGTCACAATACATTAATAGGCAATAAAAAAAAATAAAGAGAAAAAAAAAAAACCTGTGACCCGAGGACTTTCTGGATCCCTTCATCTGCTAGTAAAAGTGGAAGTACCCGCCCAGGCTGTATAAAGTTTTAGATCGTGGCGCTCGTGACGGCTTGCATTCATGACTTTATAGTTAAAAAGGAAACTATAATCTATTTATAGTAGATATGGTGTGACCGGCTTAAAGAGGAATTCCAGGTATGACAATTTTTACATAGTTACAGTGTCTTGAAAAAGTATTCATACCCCTTGAAATGTTCCACATTCTGTCATGTTACAACCAAAAACGTAAATGTATTTTATTAGGATTGTATGTGATAGACCAACACAAAGTGGCACATTATTGTGAAGTGGAAGGAAAATTATAGATGGTTTTCAATAAAAAAAAAATGAAGTGTGGAGTGCATTTGTATTCAGCCCCCCGGAGTCAATACTTTGTAGAACCCCCTTTGCTGCAAATACAGCTGCAAGTCTTTTTGGGGATGTCTCTACTAGCTTTGCACATCTAGAGAGAGGGACGTTTTTGCCCATTCTTCTTTGCGAAATATCTCAAGCTCTGTCAGATTGGATGGAGAGTGTCTGTGAACAGCAATTTTCAAGTCTTGCCACAGATTCTCAATTGCATTTAGGTCTGGACTTTGACTGGGCCATTCTAACACATGAATATGCTTTGATCAAAACCAGTCAGTCAATCTATGGCCCTCCAGTTGTTCAGGAACTACAATTCTCATCATGCCTAGTCATGTCTATGAATTTCAGTGTTTTACAATGCCTTTAGGGATGTGTAGTTCCGCAACAGCTGGAGGGCAGCAATTTGTAGCTCTGGCTGTATGTTTAAGGTCGTTCTGCTGGAAGGTGAACCTCTGCCCCAGTCTTAATTCATTTGCAGACTAACAGGTTTTCTTCTAATGCCGTGTACACACGATCATTTTTTCAGGATGAAAAAAAAAAACGTTTTTCAGCATGTCCAAAAAACAAAGTTTTTCCAACTTCATCATTAAAAACGATGTTGCCCACAGGCCATCGTTTTTGAAAAATTATGAACAAAGCGCAGTGACGTACAACGGCACTCTAAAGGGGAAGTTCTATTCACCTTTGGGCTGCTTTTAGCCGATTCCTTGTTAGTAAAAGACGATTTGCGCTTTTTTGTCCGTTACAGCGTGATAAATGTGCTTACTCCATTATGAACGGTAGTTTTACCAGAACGAGCGCTCCCGTCTCATAACTTGCTTTTAAGCATGTGCGGGTTTAAAACTTTCTTTTAGCCCACACACGATCATTTTTTACAACCCCAAAAACGTAATTTTTTAAAACGACGTGAAAAAATGCAGCATGTTCAAACATGAAAAACGATGTAAAACCCACACACGATCATTTTAAATTACGTTTTTAAAAACATCGTTTTTTTAATGCCGAAAAATGATCGTGTGTACACGGCATAAGATTGCCCTGTATTTGGCTTCATCCATCTTCCCATCAACTCTGACCAGCTTCCCTGTCCCTGCTGAAGAAAGGCATCTCCACATGATGCTGCCACCACCATGTTTCACGGTGGGGGTGGTGTGTTCAGAGTGATATGCAGTGTTACTTTTCGGCCACATATAGCATTTTGCTTTTAGGCCAAAAAGTAATATTTTGACCAGAGCACCTTCTTCCACACGTTTGCTGTGTCCCCCACATAACTTCTCGCAAACTGCAAACAGGATTTCTTACGGTTTTCTTTAAAAAAAAAATGGCTTTCTTCTTGCCAATTTCCGTCGGGATAAACTCGGACGAATTTTTCTGATGGAGTTCCATTCAAGCTGTCTTGCATACACACTGGTACATCAAATTCCAACCGTCCAAAACGCGGTGACGTACAACACTACGACGAGCCGAGAAAGTTTATTGCTTCCGAGCATGCGTGTTTTTTTTTTCTCTGTCGGAGTTCCATACAGATGAACGGAATTTCCGATAGAATTTTTTTTTTAAATCGGGAAAAAAAAAAAAAAGAGAACATGTTCTTTTTCTAAGTCCGTCAGAATTTACGATGGAAAAACTCAGATGGGGCACACACACACGGTCGGAATATCCGATGAAAAAATTCCATCTGACTTTTTCCATCGGAAAATCCGATCGAGTGTACAAGGCATAATAGTTGTCCTGTGGACAGATTCTCCCACCTGAGCAGTGGATCTCTGCAGCTCCTCCAGAGTTACCATCGGCCTCTTAGCTTCTTCTGCATAATGCTCTCCTTGGCCAGCCTGCCAGTTTAGGTAGATGGCCATGTCTTTCCATTTTGAATGATGGATTGAACAATGCTCAGAAGCTCATTGGTTGAGATATTTTTTTATAACCTAACCCCAATTTAAATGTCTCCACAATTTTATCTCTGACCTGTCTGGTGTGCACATTCCAAAGACATGCCGGTAGGTTAATTGGCTCCTGTCAAAATTGGCTCTAGCATGTATGAATGCCAGTTAGGGACCTTAGATTGTAAGCTCCTTGAGTTTAGGGGCTGATGTGAATGCACAATATACAGTTGTGCTCATAAGTTTGCATACACTGGCAGAATTTATGATTTCTTGGCCATTTTTCAGAGAATATGAATAACACAAAAACTTTTCTTTCACTCATGGTTAGTGTCTGGCTGAAGACATTTACTGTATTGTCAACTGTGTTTACTCTTTAACCACTTCAATACTGGCCCATAGTCATTTGACGTCCACAGATGGGATCTCCCATCCTGGGTGGACGTCATATGACGTCCTGGGCTTTGTGCAGTGATAGCTGAATGATGACTGCAGCTAGAGGCATCATTCAAATATCATTCGTTAGTACCGGCGATTCTGTGCACGATAAGAATGATCATAGTGGCGGTTCCACCGCTTGATCGTTCTTACAGGCGGCGGGAGGGGACATCCCCCCTCCTGCCGCCATCCGGTGCTTCTACGGGCTCTCCAGACTCATCGGGGCCCGGAAAAAGAATCGTTTGGCGCAGGCATGAAGCATAGAGATGACTGGTGACCATATGGTCACCAGTCATCTTTATGACCGTCGAAGGCCCGGGCACAATGTGATGACGTCATGCCAGGGTACCCGTAAGTAAACAAAGCCGTGATTGCGGCTAGTAAGCAATACCAAGTATGAGATTGGTGAATTTTTTTTCACAATCTCATGATTTCCAGCCTGGAGGAGAGATGCGGGGTCTTATTGACCCCGCATCTCTCCATAAAGAGGACCTGTTACACACATTTCCTATTACAAGGGATGTTTACATTCCTTGTAATAAGAAAAAAAGTGATAAAAAAAATTAATAAATACGTAAAAAAAAAAAATGAAAAAACGCACCGGTCCCCGATAGCTTTGCGCGCAGAAGCGAATGCACACGCAAGTCCCACCCACATATGTAAACGCTGTTTAAACCACATATGTGAAGTATCGCCGCGTGCGTTAGAGTACCAGCAACAATTCTAGCACTAGATCTCCTCTGTAAAAAATTTCAAAGTGTTGCCTATAGAGATTTTTAAGTACCGAAGTTTGGCGCCATTCCATGAGTGTGCACAATTTTAAAGCATGACATGTTAGGTATCTATTTACTCGGTGTAACATAATCTTTCATATTTTACAAAAAAATTGGGCTAACTTAACCGTTTTGTAATTTTTTTAATTCATGAAACCATTTTTTCCCCCAAAAAAGGCGTTTGAAAAACTGTTGCACAAATCCTGTGCAAGATAAAATGTTGCAATGACCGTCGTTTTATTCATTAGGTTATCTGCTAAAAAAACATATATAATGTTTGGGGGTTCTGCGTAATTTTCTAGCAAAAGAATGATGATTTGTACATGTAGGAGAGAAGTGCCAGAATAGGCCCGGTACTGAGGTAGGTATAAAAGCCCGGTATGGAAGTGGTTAAATCATAAATGACAACAGAAACTACCCAAATTACACAGATCAAAAGTTTACATACCCCAGTTCTTAATACAGTGTATTGCCGCCTTTAACATCAATGACAGCTTGAAGTCTTTTGTGGTATTTGTGGATGAGGCTCTTTATCTTCTCAGATGGTAAAGCTGCCCATTCTTCTTGGCAAAAAGCCTCCAGTTCCTGTAAATTCTTGGGCTGTCTTGCATGAACGGCACGTTTGAGCTCTCCCCAGAGTGGCTCAATGATATTGAGGTCAGGAGACCGAGATGGCCTTTCCAGAACCTCCACTTTATTCTGTTGTAGCCGATGAGAGGTAGACTTGGCCTTGTGTTTTGGATCATTGTCATGTTTAAAATGTCCAAGTACGTCCAAGTATTCACTCACTCACTCATGCGCAGCTTCCTGGCTGATGAATGCAAATGTTCCTCCAGTATTGTTTGATAACATACTGCATTCATCTTGCCAATATTTCTGAACAAATTTCCTCTGCCTTTGTAGGTCACACATCCCCAAAACATCAGTGATCCACCTCCGTGTCTCACAGTAGGGATGGTGGACCTTTCATCATAGGCCTTGTTGACTCCTCTCCAAATGAAGGGTTTATGGTTGTGGCCAAAAAGCTAAATTTTAGTCTCATCACTCTAAATGACTGTGTCAGAAGGTTTGAGGCTTGTCTCTGTGCTGTTTGGTGTATTGTAAGAGGGATACTTGGTGGCATTTGTGTAGTAATGGCTTTCTTCTGGCAACTCGACCATGCAGCCCATCTTTCTTCAAGTGCTTCCTTGTTGTGCATCTTAAAACAGCCACACCACATGTTTTCACCTGAAGTTATTTGTGGGTTTTTCTTTGCATCCCAAACAATTTTCCTGGCAGTTGTGGCTGGAATTTTAGTTGGTCTATCTGACCGTGGTTTGGTTTCAAAAGAACCCCTCATTTTCCATTTTCTTTATTAGCATTCTTAATTCCTTGGATCTCTTTTTATATCCCTTTCCTGTTTCATACAGTTCAACTACCTTTTCCCGCAGATCCTTTGACAATTCTTTTACTTTCCCCATGACTCAGAATCCAGAAACATAAGTGCAGAACTGGATGAAAGATGCAAGGGTCTGTCAGTAGTCCAGAAACACATTGGCCTTTTATACACACACACACACACACACACACACACACACACACACACACACACACACACACACACTAATTACAAGCAAACAGATTACAGGTGAGGAGGGTTACCTTTACTATCCATTCAAACCCATTTGTGTCAACTTGTGTGCATGTTACCAGGTAAAAATTACCAGGGTATGTAAACTATTGATTAGGGTAATTTGGGTCGTCTCTGTTGAGATTATGATTTAAAAAGAGTAAACACGGTTGAATGATAATAAATGGCTTCAGCCAAACATTAACATGAGTGAAAGTCTTTGTGTTATTTATATTCTCTGAAAAATGGCCAAGAAATCATAAATTCTGCCAGCACACAGCACAACTGTATATGTAAAGCACTGTGTAAATTGTCAGCGCTATATAAATACCTGTAATAAATACAGATTGCTGTAATCCCTTTACTGCACACACTCTCCTGTCACAACTCTTCTGCCATAAATATAGCAGCTGTAACAACTCTGTGTAAAAGCTGGCTTAACCTTCATGTACATAAAGTCTGCCCAGACACTATGACATTATCCCCACTTTCCTGTTTTGGAGGGAGTTAATTTATTCCTATTGGCTAAAAGCACAGGCATTAGAAGAAAAAAAAAAAACTTACAATATGTGCTTACAGGAATTACAGTACACTTTACTCATTAAAAGATAAACTATGCCTGACTCTATAAAGAAGAAAAACAACACAAACCTGCAGGAAAATCAGAGCAGCTCTCTGTAATAAACACTCGGCATAGCAAACCTCTGCATGCATTTCAACTGTAACATCAAAAAGACAACATTGAAATAAAAACAGAAACATAACTGCATGGCAGCAAACTTTATTCTGAAGCTGAACTACAAGTGTCAGCATACCGACCCAAAAATTACAGCAAAACGCAAATACGTACTTGTGGCACGGAGCCAAAATTTGGTCCCTGAGCTTCTTTGGTGAGACAACTCCACATGGGCTGCCCTATGCACAACACGCAGTTTCCTGTGCAAATTGCGCAAACAAAACTATGTGCGAGAACGCAAGTTCCCACTATGCGTCATGTGAACGGGATTTATAGGGAAACTTTTTTTTTTTTTACGTTTTGGATTATAACACCTGTCAGTTTACTTAGAGAGACTTAACCTGTGACAAGAGTGAATTTTTTACAATAATGCTATTTAAACACCTGCTGACGGCCGTACGACATTGTACGGCTGCAGCGCAGCCCTGAATTTCTAACAGGCCGTGTTTTTATGGCCGCCCCTTTTGGTGTTCCCGCGTGCTCCCGAGTGCGCAGCGGGGAACTCCTGTGCTGGCCGTGTCCCTCGGAGACAGCCAAACACAGATCGCGGTAAATAGCCAATCACAGCGGCTATTTACAGCGCGATCTGTGCGGCCAATGAGAGATGATCTCATATGTAAACATATGAGATCATCTCTCATTGCCGACTCTCCCTCCTCAAATAGACAGCGCGTGTGAGGAGGGAGAGCGAACAGAGCTGCAGCGCTTTTGGGGGAAAAAAAGGTAAACAATCTGTGCCCCCAGGACCACAGTGCCCTCCAGGACCACAGTGCCCCCCAATACCACCGTGCCCCCCTGTGCCCACCAGTACCACCTGTGCCCACCAGTACCACCTGTGCCCACCAGTACCACCTGTGCCCACCAGTACCACCTGTGCCCACCAGTACCACCTGTGCCCACCAGTACCACCTGTGCCCACCAGTACCACCTGTGCCCATCTGCAATCAGTGCCCACCTGTGCCGCAGTCAATTAGTGCACATCAGTACACATCTCATCAGTACCCATCTCAGTGCCGCCTCATTAGTGCCATCTGTGCCGCCTCATTAGTGCCCACCTGTGTCCAACAGTACACAGGCCTCATCGGAGCACATCAGTACCCATCTCAGTGCCATCTGTGCCGCCTCAGTGCCATCTGTGCCGCCTCAGTGCCATCTGTGAACATTTGTACTTTCCTGGCTTGTTAGGGTCTCAAGAAATGAGAGAGGCCTTCAGTACATCAGGTGTGATCAGATGTGATCATTTTTTATGATTTGCACTATAGCTTGTAGACTCTAAAACGTTCACACAGACCAAAAAATTTCTAAAAACTTTGGGTTATTTTATCAAAGACATGTAGCAGTATAAATTATGGCCAAAATTTATGAAGAAAAATTAATAATTTGCAACATTTTATCACAGAAACTAAGAAAAAATCTTTTTTTCCCAAATTTTCAGTCTTTTTTCATTAATAGCGCAAAAAATAAAAACCGCAGAGGTGATCAAATAGCACCAAAAGAAAGCTCTATTTGTGGGAAAGAAAGGACAAAAAAATCATTTGGGTACAGTGTTGCATGACTAAGTAATTGTCATTCAAAGTGTAAGAGCGCTGAAAGCTGGAAATTGCTCTGGTCAGGAGGGTGTTTAAGTGCCCAGTATGGAAGTGGCTAGAAGTATATGCAAAGCTAAATCCTTTTTTTTGTGTAGGAAGAGGTTAGAAGCTTGTCAAAGATTCCCATTCACTTCCTGTTGTATCCCTAAGTGAGGAAGCGAAGGGAAATCTAAAAACAGAAAAAAAAAAAAAAAATGTACAGACTGGGGTTTGAACCTTTCCCTACTCGACCAACCACCGCAGTTATATTGTGGCAAGGTGGCTGGATAGCGTGAATCGCCATCATTGTACATTGGTCGGGGCATGTGATATAGCGCACCCATAGGGCCGGCAACCAATGATCGCGATATACAGAGGCAGAACAGGGATCTGCCTATGTAAATAAGGTGGATCCCCGTTCTGACAGGAGACATCATGGAGATCTGCTGTTCGCAATGATCGGGCACAGTAATCTCTGTCATGTCCCAGGCAGCCAACCCCCCCCCCCCCTACAGTTAGAACCCTTGATCATCCCCTACCATTAACCCATTCCCTGCCAGTGTTATTTATACATTGAGTGAATTTTAATAGCACCGATTAATGTAATAATGTCACTGGTTCTCAAAAAGTGTCATTTGGGGATCAGATGTCGTAGCCTGCAAAAAAAATTATAAAAAAATAAATAAAAAAAACGCAGATCGCCGCCATTACTAGTAAACACAATAAAAATAAATAAAAGTCTCTAAATCTATCCCATAGTTTGTAGACAAGATAACGTTTGCCTAAACCAATCAACATATGCCTATTGCGATTTTGTTTACCAAAAGTATGTAGAAGAATATATATCGGCCTAAACTGATGAATACATTTTTTTTTATATATATATTTAATTTTTTTTTGCATATGTATTATAGCAGAAAGTAATTTTTATATATATATATATGTTATATATATATAAACATATATATATATATATAAATAGTCACACTTTTTTTGTTTATAGCGCAAAAAATAAAAACCGCAGAGATGATCAAAGACCACCAAAAGAAATCTCTATTTGTGGGGGGAAAAAAGGAAATACATTTTGTTTGGTTACAGCGTCGCACGACTGCGCAACTGTCGAAGTGATGCAGTGCCGTATCGCAAAAAGCAACCTAGTTATTAAGGGGATAAAATCTTTCCGGGGCTGAAGTGGTTAAAAAAAAAAAAAATTGGATGGGATAAGGCAAGTAAAACATTTTTTTTAATTGTATCCTGGGCAAAACATTTGCAGTTAACCCTTGCAGTACAGGGGGTACTTAAAGTTCAGCATTAAGCCACAGCACACATCTCACCTTCAGTATAGGATTCCGCTCCAGATTTATTAATAAGTGATGTTTTCTTTCTGAACCTGAGAATAGGACAAAGAAATTGTATTCATATACTAACATACAGGAAAATAACAGTTGAATACAGCAATCTCACTTTACCTGTGACTTACTAATCAGTGCAATGATTAGGCCCAATGTTACCAGTGTTTCTCAACTCCAGTCCTCAAGGCGCCCCAACAGGTCAGGTTTTCAGGCCTTCAATTATTTTGCACAGGTGATTTGATCAGTTTCACTCAGCTGTTTCATCTGAGGGAAATCCTGAAAACATGGCCTGTTTGGGCGCCTTGAGGACTGGAGTTAAAGGATCACTAAAGGAATTTTTTTTTTTTTTAGCTAAATAGCTTCCTTTACCTTACTGCAGTCCTGGTTTCATGTCCTCATTGTTCGTTTTTGCTTTGATGCTGTAATTCTGCTCGGATCTACACACTTCCTGCTTGTCTGGCTCCTTATGAAAAATCTCATGGCAGCTTTTCACTGTGGTCCAAGCTGTCATTACTGTGTGTCTAAAACTCCTCAGAACCAATCAGATTCATTTTAAAAACAAAACACTGCCCTGTATTTGTTTGTTTTTGTTCTGTGTATCTCTTTACAAACATGAAAGCAGTTTAAAAATTAAACTGAACTGCAGGCACATTATATGATTGATTTTTATCTATTTTTAATAATTTTTAAAAGGAATCAGTTAACTATTATGTCTCTATACCCTGTAAACAGTCATTTCAGCAAAAACATGTTTTTCTTTTAGTGACCCTTTAAGAAACACTGATCTAGGATATAGTGACAATCACACCGATAGGGTCCCAAAATAGATTTAAAGCTGAAATAGCTAAATACACAAACATAGGAGCGCTGCTTCACTATTTTTGTTCATCTAATCCTGAGATTTACACAGCTCTGCCACGTAGCACAACTCTATATAGCGATGGGTCCCTGATCTACAGTATCATTACTCCAAGTTCACTTTCACTTACAAGTCCTCTCACCACCCCACACCCAGAGAGTGGACAGTAAAAGGAGAAGCAGCACACCAATACGCTCATCTCTCCGTCACCCTGCTCTTGCCACCTATGCGCATACTCCTTGCACTGCCATAGACCAGATGGCTCCTTGTGCTGCTTCTCTGACCCCTTCTCCGAGTTCTGCAGTACAGCACACTGGAAGAGGCTGAGAAGTCAAATCTTAGCACTTGCACTACATTTAGCCCCCATTCACACCGGCGTGACCCGTCATGCGATTGTCTGGGTTTGCGGGCAGGGAGCTTTTTTTTTTATAATTCCTTTATTTTCAAAATGAAAAAAAAGTAGTACGGCTAACAACCGGTACAAAATACATACAGCATCAAAATTCAGTAGCGGTCATACAGAAAGATAAAAAGAGGTCATCAGACTAGATACACATAGCAAATACTCTGGTAGTATACTGTTAATAAGGCACAAATGGCAAGCCAAAGAAACAGGAGCAGCATACAGAGCTAAAAAGGCAACCAAACAGAAGAATATGTGACCAAAGACCTCTAGAAGTACACATGGTGCTATACGATACAGTATATTTCATATTTTAAAAGCAGTTTGGGGGGCAGAGCAAACCAACAACCAGGTGGGCCTGCATAAAGGGCACACAGAGCGATTGGCTTATGGGATAAAACAGTTTCTAATCAAAGAAGTCCATGACTGGATGATAGCTATAGGGAAAGAGCATCAGCTAAAAGAAGGGAGGGGAGGGGAAATGGGAAATGGGCCGGGAACCGGCCATACAAGGGGGGGGCAGAGAAAGATGGAAAAAAAAAGGAGGATAAAGAGGAGTGGGAGAGCATCCCCCGACCAGGAGGCAAGGCAAGCCCCCGGGCAGGGACCTTATCGGAATCCGGGAGCCGTCAGATCCCGGCCCCCCACCTTAGGTGAATGAGCATTCACCTGGAGAAAAAAAAAATTAAATAAAAAACACACTACACAGGTTTTAAAAGTCATATATTAGGCAGCTCCGGGGGTCTACTTCCGACCTCGGGGGTCTCTTCTTCCTTCTGCCAGGCTTCTCCGCTATCTTCTTGCAGCTCTTTTACTTCTGCAAAGTCTTCTTCTCTCTTCTTCGATGTTGACACGTCGCTTCCTCCCGCTGTAATGCCGGGTGCGCGGTTTGCAATTTATATAGGCCTTTTATGACATCCCAATATAATGTATATTAATCTGTCACATCTGACATGCACACTTGGATATAAGACCGACTTCTTTTCAGAACAAACTCTTCTGATAGGAATAGTCAATCTCTAGTTTTTAACCTATTTAACTGGGGAAGAGATATTTGACTGATAGTTCAAATCCAATCGCAACTTACGATTATTAATTGCATCTCTGTTTCCATTATGCAATTTTATAATCTATGCAATTAAGGTACGATCGTATTCACAAACAAAGCCTCAAATGCTATGGACTGATGTTAAATCATCAAATATTATTCCACTATGGCCAATTAACTCAGTTTGCTAAAATCAGATCGAATTACGTGTTGTTTTGGCCATTTGTTTGCAGATTTGATAATTTGTGATTGAATAACACTTTGATGAGATAAAAAAAAAAAAAAAAAAAAGGAACTCAAAATATGTATGGCTATCGTAAAACAAATACCAGCTCCAAAGTTGACAAATTTTGTCACAGAAACGTCTGAAAAATGTGACACACATAATTTACGCCAACATGGAAGAGATCTCCACTTTCTTCATCACCAATATGGCAGTATTTCTTTATGACTTTGCTGTAACAATAACGTCATTCAGTAAAACTGTTGCAAATAGGAACTACTTAAAAAGGTACTAACAATGAAATGTTTCTAGGTTTTCATGAATTTGGTGCAATGCTTCCACTTCCAACTACAACGCCAGACACGTGTCTCCAATCTGTAGAGTTTTACACGTGTAATGCAGAGGTTTTCCCTCTACTGACAGGTGAGTCACCAACGTGAGGAAACACAAAGGTGAGCGGTGAGGCGTGAGCAGGTCCTGAAGCAGGCCGGTGGAGAAAAGGTCGGAGTGTGTGGTAATTCTGTGAAAGAATCCCTTTGTACCCTCTGCCTATATACTTTGCTTAGACAAACAATTCTGACAGCTTTGCTTTCCTTTAAGACTGTGTTGAAAGGGCATGGCCCAAAATGCATTGGTGGTGATGCGTCCTCACACAGGGGCAGGCTAAAGAGATTAGACATCACGGTGCTTGTTTCCTGGTCTGAAAGCTGACACACATTTCCTGTATCTTCACACCTTGCATCAGCCCCAATTCCTGTCCCCTCAGACCTCGCATCAGCCCCAATTCCTGTCCCCTTAGACCTCGCATCAGCCCCAATTCCTGTCCCCTTAGACCTCGCATCAGCCCCAATTCCTGTCCCCTCAGACCTCGCATCAGCCCCAATTCCTGTCCCCTCAGACCTCGCATCAGCCCCAATTCCTGTCCCCTCAGACCTCGCATCAGCCCCAATTCCTGTCCCCTCAGACCTCGCATCAGCCCCAATTCCTGTCCCCTCAGACCTCGCATCAGCCCCAATTCCTGTCCCCTCAGACCTCGCATCAGCCCCAATTCCTGTCCCCTCAGACCTCGCATCAGCCCCAATTCCTGTCCCCTCAGACCTCGCATCAGCCCCAATTCCTGTCCCCTCAGACCTCGCATCAGCCCCAATTCCTGTCCCCTCAGACCTCGCATCAGCCCCAATTCCTGTCCCCTCAGACCTCGCATCAGCCCCAATTCCTGTCCCCTGAGACTGTACATAAGACCCAATTTCTGAGCCCTCAGATCAGCCCTAATTTATGGGCTCTCAGACCAGCTCCAATTTCTAGGCCTTTAGATCTCTGATCAGTCCCAGTTCGTTTAACTCAGACCTCATATCAGCCCCAACCCCTGTACATTTAGACATCGGGATCAGCTTCTGCACCTTCAGACCTCAGATTAGCCCCAATTCCTTGGACTTCAGATCTCAGATAAGCTCCATTTCCTGCACCCTAAGACCATGGATTAGTTCCAATTCATGTACCTTCAAACCATGGCTCAGTCCCTATTCTTACACCTTCAGACCTCAGATCAACTTAAAATTACTGTACCTTTAGACCCAAGATCAGCTTAAATTCCAGATAGTGAGTGAAAAAAAAAAAAGAAGAAGAAGAAGAGGGGGCTGTCAGTCCTAGCCTTTTAACACTAAAAGTTTTTGTTGTCTGTGTCCCCATACCTGCCAGGAAGTGAGAGGAAATCACCCCTAATAAAAACAGATGGCAATAAAAACCTGACAGATGATGTAATCTATCCATGCTCTACCCAAATGCAAATAAAATGTTTTGGCTGGAGTAGGGCTTCATTTGTAAAGTAAAGCTTTTATAACAATGCTCATACAGGCAAAGCCGTTAGGATATAAAATAATCAAAATAAAGATGCCCTGCAAGAATGGCCTGTGACTCCTAGCATTGCTGTAAAGGTTGGATGAAAGAATAAAGGAGCATTGCAGGGGACACAGGCATCTGACATTCCCAGAAGTGTTGAATGCCAAAAGAGACTGATGGAGGCTAAATCCCTGGAATGGAGGGAGTCAGGAGGCACATACGGCAAGAAAGGTAAGTACAACAGCTCATCTATTGCAGGGCACCTTTATTTGGATTTTTGACCCTGACAGGATTTATTTATTTAATACACTGCACCCCCAGGACAACAATAGGGTAACAGAGTATTGCAGAAACTGCTGACCTTCAGACCGTCTCTCTCTGACTGAAACTTGGTATGGCCCTGTCTGAAAAGGGCAGGCAATAAGGGGAGAAATCTCCGCCCTTAGTCATACATGTGTGTATTAGTTTCAGCTTGAGCTATTTTGCTCTGTAAATCAGAAATATTCGTATGCAATAGTTTATATTTACCTGACGGAGGGGAAAAATTAAAAAAAAACACACAAAAGACCTCAACACATTCCCTTAAAGACCTGTGTTCTGTCCTTGCTTACCGTTGACATATTTCCTGTGCTTGTTTCATCGTCTGCCCAGCACCGATAATGTCGTCAGGTTCAAATGTCATCATAGCTTGCATCTCCAATATAGTGCCATACACCAGACTATGATACATGCTCTCCTGGGATCTGCGGTAAAGAAAACACAAGGCACGGAGTCAGGAATGCAGATACGCTATATAAATCAATAGTTATGCAACATGACAACTTACAGGATAGACAGGGCCCAGATACAATGTAACACATTTTCATTGCAGACAGCAGGTGACATGTAAAGATTAGCTAACCAGCAATTAAGGACAACAGGTGAAACCAAGCGGAGACCGGCTAGAGTTTGCAAGCAAACACAGCAATCCACTTAATTGACCAATAATACAAGTTCGGTGCAACGGTAATCCAGAAGCCAACTCACAGGTCACCAGGACATTTCCTGAAGCCTGTGCTATGTAACTTCTCACTCTGTACTTTATCACCAATACCATTTAAACTTCTAAAGTAGATTTAAATCCGATATCTGGCTGTGAACCTTTTTCCTCGTACACACGCTCGGTTTTCTCGGCAAGAACCAGCAAGAAAACTGTTGGCAGAGCATTCTTGCCGAGTAAACTGAGCGTGTGTACGAGGCTTTCAGGTTTCTCGTCGGGAAATCTGGCCAGAATCTCGACGAGAAAAATAGAGATCCTGCACTCTATTTTCTCGTCGGGATTCTTGTCGGCCTGTTTCCCGACGAGAAACCCGAGAGTGTGTATACTTACCTGTCGCCGTGGAAACCCACGCATGCTCAAAATGACTGATGCATGCGCGGTAGCTTCCACGGCATAGGTAGGGTGAAGCAAAATGGCGTCACCGCGTTCTTGCCTTTCAAGAGAACCGCAGTTTATTTAAAAGGTCTGTGGTCTTGCCAAGAATCTCGTTGGGAAAAAAAGGGATTTTTAATAACAGCTTACCTGTAAAATCCTTTTCTTGGAGTACATCACGGGACACAGAGCGCATAGCCATTACCTATGGGTTATATGGAGTACCTTCAGGTGTGGACACTGGTGTAATCAACTTCACAGGAAGTTCCTCCCTATATAACCCCCTCCCACTGAGAGTGCTTTAGTTTTGTAGCAAGCAATTTCTCTGAGGTTACACAATGTTCCCACAAAGAGGGGTGGGAGCTCTGTGTCCCGTGATGTACTCCAAGAAAAGGATTTTACAGGTAAGCTGTTATTAAAAATCCCTTTTTCTTGATCGTACATCACGGGACACAGAGCGCATAGCCATTACCTATGGGATGTCCCAAAGCAATGCTCTATGAAGGGAGGGAGACCGTAAGGCAAAAAATAGCCAAACAGAAACTATATCAGGAGGTAAAATAGCTCCACCAACAGAAAAAGGGGGCGTGAACCGGGCCAGAGGATTCTATACTGCTGCCCGTAGGACCGCCTGCCCAAATGCTGCGTCCGCAGCCTTTGTGACGTCCAACTTATAAAATTTAGTAAACGTATGTACGGAAGACCAGGTTGCCGCTTTGCAAACCTGTGCCATAGAGATCTGATGGTGTGCCGCCCAAGAGGCACTCATGGCCCTCGTAGAATGGGCTTTAACTGATAAGGGAGGTGGAACGCGCTTCAGCCCATAGGCCTGAAAAATCAGCTGCTTAATCCACCTAGCCAAGGAAGACTTGGCAGCCGGCTGACCCTTCTTGGGGCCATCCGGAAGAATGAAAAGCACATCTGTTTTCCTAATCTTTTCTGTAGCCTTGAGATAAACCCTCATGGCTCGGACCACATCCAAAGTATGAAGCAATCTTTCCTCTCTGGACTGGGGAGTAGGAAAGAAGGATGGTAGGACTAGGTCCTGATTCAAGTGAAAACTGGATATGACCTTAGGAAGGAAAGAAGGCTGAGGCCGCAGAACCACTCTGTCCTTATGCAGAATAAGGTACGGTTCCCTGCAAGACAAGGCTGCCAGCTCGGAGACCCTTCTGGCCGAAGCCATAGCCACCAAGAAAACCAACTTTCGGGTTAGCAGCACAAGAGGGATTTCTGTCAGAGGTTCAAACGGCTGCTTTTGTAAAGCTGACAAGACCAGATTTAAATTCCAGGGGCAGAGGGGAGCTCTAATAGGGGGATTTACATGCAAGACCCCCTGCAAAAAGGTTTTTACAAGCGAATGTGTGGCCAAAGGCCTTTGAAACCATATCGATAAGGCAGACACCTGCCCCTTTAGAGTACTAAGAGCCAACCCCTTGTCAACGCCAACCTGGAGGAATCGCAAGATCCTGTCAATAAAAAACTTGCGAGGATGCCCTCCTTGAGACTCGCACCACTCCACATAGGTTCTCCAGACTCTGTAATAGATATTTCTAGAGACTGGCTTTCTAGCTTGAATTAACGTAGATATGACTTGGGCCGAGAGGCCTCTGCCCTTAAGAATTAGAGATTCAGCCGCCAAGCCATCAAATTTAGCTGCTGTGAAGCAGGGTGGTAGATCGGGCCCTGAGACAGCAGATCTGGGCGCAGGGGGAGTGGCCACGGTGCCCTTACTGACATCCTCACGATGAGTGCGTACCAAGCCCTTCTGGGCCAGGCTGGGGCCACCAGGATCACCGGCCTGCGCTCCACCCTGATCCTTCGTAGAAGGCGGGGAATCATCTGTAGTGGAGGGAACGCATACAGGAGAGAAAACTGGTGCCAGGGGCAAACCAACGCATCGGTCCCGTAGGCCGAGGGGTCCCTGGCTCGGGATACAAATTTGTCCAATTTCTTGTTGAATCTTGTTGCCATGATGTCCACATCGGGAACTCCGAATCTTTGGCAAATCTCTTGGAATACCTGGGGGTGAAGAGACCACTCTCCCGGGAGCAACTGTTGACGACTCAAAAATCTGCTTGAGAATTGTCTATCCCTGGGATGAACACTGCTGAGATGCAGGGTACATGGGCTTCGGCCCATGCAAAAATTAGGTTTACTTCCCTTTGAGCCGCCAGGCTCTTTGTGCCCCCCTGGTGGTTTATGTATGCCACCGCCGTGGCATTGTCGGACTGTATCCTTACTGGCAGACCCTGCAGGGGGAGAGTCCAGGCGACCAGGGCCAACCGAACAGCTCTGATCTCTAGGACATTGATGGGAAGCAGACTTTCTGCCTCTGACCACTGTCCCTGCTGGGTCCGTTTTCCTAAGATTGCCCCCCAACCTGTTAGGCTGGCATCTGTGGTTACTATTTTCCACGAGATGGGGCAAAAGGTTTTCCCTTTTGATAATTTTTGAGGGATCAGCCACCAGTACAGGCTGTGCCTGACTTCTGGAGAAAGAACTAATGGACGGTCTAATGCCTGTATGGACTTGTTCCAAGCAGAGAGAATAGCTGCTTGCAGAATTCTGGTATGGATCTGGGCGTAGGGCGCTGCTTCGAAGGCGGCCACCATCTTCCCCAGCAGTCGCATGCATAGGCGAATAGTCGGCTTCTTTTTGCCTAAGACTATTTGAATCGTTTGAATCAACGACCTGATCTTCTCTTGAGGTAAAAATACCTTCTGGCATTCTGTATCTAACCGAAAGCCTAGATATTCCAACTGTCTTGTGGGATGTAACCTTGATTTTTCTTGGTTCACAATCCACCCGAACTCTTCTAGATGCCGCACTGTGCGGACTACTGCATGATTGAGGTTGGAAGCTGAACTGTCGATAACCAGGAGATCGTCCAGGTATGCTAGGACCAAGATGCCTTCTGTCCTTAGGACGGCTAGTACCGGGGCTAACACCTTTGTGAATACCCGTGGAGCTGTTGCCAACCCGAAAGGGAGGGCTACGAACTGATAATGACTTTGGTTTATCGTAAAACGAAGAAACTTGTGATGTGCTGGGTAAATTGGCACATGCAGATATGCATCCTTTATGTCTATAGATGCTAGGAAGTCGCCCTGATGCAGGCTGGTTGTCACTGAACGTATGGAGTCCATACGGAAGGTCTGAATCCTTAGAAAGCGATTTAGGCGTTTGAGGTCTAATATAGGCCTGACGTCGCCATTGGGTTTTGGTATAACAAAAAGGTTGGAGTAGAATCCCAGACCCCTTTCTTGGGTTGGTACTTCTACAATTACTCCTTGGAGCAAGAGGCGATCCAACGCCTTTACGAGAGAGGCCCTCTTTAACGGGTCGCTTGGAAGACTTGACCCCTGAAAATGAGGAGGGGGGATTTCTCGAAACTCTAGTTTGTAGCCTGAGGCTACTACGGACCGAACCCAAGAGTCGGGAATTCTGGCCTTCCAGACTTCGGAGAAAAACTGAAGTCTTCCCCCCACCCAAGAGAGTGGGGGCGCCCCTTCATGAATCTGATTTGATGACTGGTTTAGCCGGCTTGCGAGACCAGGGCCTCTTGTTTGCCGCGGCTTGTCCCTGTGGGCGGCTATTAACTGTTGAACGCCCGGGAGGCCGTCGATACTGACGGGAAGTCGAAGGGGCCGAGCCTGCAATGGCCTGTCGTTTAAACGTGGGCCCACGCGGTCTTTTCTTGACCGGTAAGGAAGTACTTTTTCCACTTGATATGGTGTGGATATATTTATCTAGGTCTTCCCCGAATAGTCTTCCCCCATGAAAGGGAAACCCTGCTAGAAGCTTTTTGCAGGGTGCCTCTGCTGACCAGTTCTTTAGCCACAAAAGACGACGCATGTGAACCATCAGTAGAGATAAACGGGATGCCTGTTGGATGGAGTCCTTAATAGCATCTACTGCAAAGCAGAGAGCCCTAGGGAATTCTGCTAATTCATGAGTATGCTGAGCCGGCATGTCCTTCAATATATGCTTTGCCTGATCCTTCAAGGCCTGACAAACACCAATGGCTGCTACTGCTGGCTGAACCATGGCACCTACTGAGGTAAAAGCTGCTTTCAGTAGGGTCTCGAATTTCTTGTCGACCGGATCCTTGAACATATGGACATTTTCAACCGGACAAGTCAGGGATTTATTCACGCAGGAAATGGCTGCGTCCACTGTAGGGAGAGCCCATTTCTTTACATATTCCTCTTCCATAGGGTAGAGAATAGAGAATCTTTTAGGAGGGACAAAGATTCTATCAGGTCGAGCCCAATCTTGGTAAATCACGTTCCGCAGAAGGGGGTGCATTGGAAAGGATGCACCAGTTAATGGGGCCTTTAAAGAACCCAATGAGGATACCTCCGGGGCTACTAGTTCTGGCACTGGAAGTTTAAAGGCAGTGCGAACCATATCTGTCAAAGACTGGATCCACAGGCCCTCCGCTTGAGAGGCCGAAAAATATTCATCTATAGTGGAATTTTCCCTGTCTGAACCGTCGGGACTTGGGTCTGCCTGATCCCCTTGTGGGTCCCGTTCCTCTGAAGAGGAGACCTCCGCATCTGAAAACCCCACACTGGGTGAAGGGGATCTAGCCCGCTTGCTACTTGGGCAAGGACGGGAAAACAACGCAGTTAACCTTTTCTCTAGCCCACACATGGTGGCTGCTAGCATTTCTTCCGTCACGTAAACGGGAATGGGTGGATCGGGGGCCGCCTCTGCCCCCAGCACCCCCAATGGCTCTTGTACTATGCCACTCGGTGTCCTGACTGGCGAGGGTGGGGCCGTAGAAGCCTGGCCCAAATCCTCTGACCCCGATGGAGACCCCTTTTGCTTTTTGGTACCTTTAGCAGCCTTGGCTGGTCCAGATCCCTTTGGAGCCATTGTACAACCTTGGGTCACCCCTATAGCCAACACCTGACTGTTGTAGCTAGGAATAACCAATATGAGGGCAGGTATGAGAGAAAATGAAAAAGAACTAATTTCTCTCTTTTTCTTTTATATTTCTCTTTTTTTTTTTTTTTTTTTTTTTTTTTTTTTCAAAAAAATCTTTTTTACCCGCCTGGGAGGTGGCAATACCGAGGAAGCCTGTGAGTATTGACACACCAATGCCCGTTAGCCGGAGTCCAAGGTAGACTCAGATACTGCTGGATCTAAGGCTGAGTCCCTTTAAGCAAAAAAACCCTTTTTTTTTTTTTTTTTTTTTTTTTTCTGGTCTATAGTGGACCTAAGTCCTAGACCTGAAGATCCACTAAACCGCCACTAGGTGTCCCTGTGTGGCCAAAAGACCCAGCTGCACGCTCTGTATCCTTTCTTCCTCTGCCTCCAGGAGGGAAAGACCAGCCAGAGAAAAGTTTTTCCTTTATACAGACCCTGACGCTGCTGGCCCGCCCCCCCGACGCACGCCGACGCTATAAAAGGCGGCGTGCACGCGCGCGCGTATGCGCGCGCACACACGCGCGCATGATCGCGCGCACGATCGCGCGCACGATCGCGCGCACCACGCCGAACCCACATGGAGGAAGCAGAGCAGAGGAACAACATGGACCAGCGTTATGCAGCACCAACAGACACCAGGTAAGCACTAATCTTATTGTAGTGCACACACAGCGAGGAAGCTGTCCCCATGGGCTTCCTAAGAAACAGGAGTTTTAACCAGCAATTTCCTCTTTAAAACATGTGGGGTTGCAGTATCAGTGTTAACAGGCAGACCTGGGGTGAGTAGCAAATATATAACTTACACAAGTATACATATATCTACATGTTATCTGGGTAAACATTAGAATCCCATCCTGCCTCAACAGACATAGTGGAGATAGTGGCTGATGCACAAGCATACCATTAGCCAACCCAGAACCCCCAGGGGGATACCTACTGTCGAACCAAGTCCCGCAGGTTCCCTCTTACCTGCTCCACGCCGCAGGGTATTGCAAAATGCAAGAGGCCCAGCCTTCCCCCATCTCCGTGGGTATTGTCTTGGACCTTCAGGGACCGGGGTCCTGTGTTAAGGAACCCACACCCCTGGACCTATATAGCATCCTGGCATCAGTAACTTTTAGTTCTTGGAAGAGACTAAAGCACTGGAGCCCAGAATCCAGCCCTCCAAGGAGAGGCATTATAGGCAAAACCCCACTCCAGCAGGGCCCGGGTACCGTACATCTTGGCTCTGAAGCACTTCGGACGGATCCGGCTAGCTATCCTGGGTCCCGAGACCTCCGAGGGACAGCTAGACGTGACCAACACCTAAGACACTGGCGGAAAAACTAAAGCACTCTCAGTGGGAGGGGGTTATATAGGGAGGAACTTCCTGTGAAGTTGATTACACCAGTGTCCACACCTGAAGGTACTCCATATAACCCATAGGTAATGGCTATGCGCTCTGTGTCCCGTGATGTACGATCAAGAAACAACGTTTTTTTCCAACGAGATTCTGGCCCGTGTTTACAAGGCTTAAGCAGTAGTAAAGAGCAAGCAGTGGGTGTGTTTGCGATTTTGTTCTGATGCATCACAAGTAGGGGTTCCCAGATCACCAGACTAAAGACTCACGGAAGCATGTCATTTCATACATTTGATTGGAAGACATTTTTCATTTTAGGTCCTTGGTAGATGATGTAATGTGTATAACAACCTTAACACGCTTTGAAATAAATCATATCAATATTCTAAACTGTTATAGTAACTGACTGCACAGCATTCAACACAAAGCAAATAAGAAGGCACAAGGCACTGCACAATACGAAGATAGTGGAGATCACTGGAGAAGTAGATTTACAGCTTCCAGAGGGATCCCACAGGTATGGGGAATATTCATAGTTACATTGGTCCAAACTGGACAAGTAACTAAAATATCCATACATGCAATTATTCCATAAACATTAATTATTCCATAAACATTAACAAACTAAACTGCAGCTTAAAAAAAATAATAATAATGATAATAATAACACTGGATTTAGTCAGGCAACTCTCACCTTGGCCGCAGAAGTTCTAGACTCTCATTGAAACGATTGTTCAGGAACAGATTTAGTGCATCCATACAATCACTGAGATCCCGGAAAAGATCCACATTGGACCTAAAGAGAAAATACATATTCATAAAAACAAGGAGAAATAAGGAAGGGAGAGAGTGAAAGAAGTAATACACTAGCCGATAAAATGTGTAAAACATCTCCCAATAAAGGCACCTATGTAATATCTTATTACTGTAACCCGGCTCCTGAGTGTCTTATTCCCCCTGTAATATCTTATTACAGTAACCCGGCTCCTGAGTGTCTTATTACCCCTGTAATATCTTATTACTGTAACCCGGCTCCTGAGTGTCTTATTCCCCCTGTAATATCTTATTACTGTAACCCGGCTCCTGAGTGTCTTATTACCCCTGTAATATCTTATTACTGTAACCCGGCTCCTGAGTGTCTTATTCCCCCTGTAATATCTTATTACTGTAACCCGGCTCCTGAGTGTCTTATTACCCCTGTAATATCTTATTATTGTAACCCGGCTCCTGAGTGTCTTATTACCCCTGTAATATCTTATTACAGTAACCCAGCTCCTAAGTGTCTTATTACCCCTGTAATATCTTATTACAGTAACCCGGCTCCTGAGTGTCTTATTACCCCTGTAATATCTTATTACAGTAACCCAGCTCCTGAGTGTCTTATTACCCCTGTAATATCTTATTACAGTAACCCAGCTCCTGAGTGTCTTATTACCCCTGTAATATCTTATTACAGTAACCCGACTCCTGAGTGTCTTATTACCCCTGTAATATCTTATTACAGTAACCAGACTCCTGAGTGTCTTATTACCCCTGTAATATCTTATTACAGTAACCCAGCTCCTGAGTGTCTTATTACCCCTGTAATATCTTATTACCCCTGTAATATCTTATTACCCCTGTAATATCTTATTACAGTTAGGCTGCATTCACACCTAGGCGACACGATACGCCGCATACGCGGCTTATCTTGCCGCCTGTAGCTTAAACCCTTTTTTTTTTTCTTTCTTTAACATTGCGGTCTATGAGCGAACGCCAATGTCGCCTGAAAAAAAGGGTCCGGGACTTTTTTTCAGACGACAGCCGTGGAGATGTGAACAGTCTCCATAGACCGCAATGTTATTTCACATCTCGAGCGACAAGCGCGACGGGCGTCAGGCGTTTTGTCGCTCAGATGTGAATGGAGCCTAACCCGGCTCCTGAGTGTCTTATTACCCCTGTAATACCTTATTACAGTAACCCGACTCCCGAGTGTCTTATTACCCCTGTAATATCTTATTACAGTAACCCGGCTCCCGAGTGTCTTATTACCCCTGTAATATCTTATTACAGTAACCCAGCTCCCGAGTGTCTTATTACCCCTGTAATATCTTATTACAGTAACCCGGCTCCCGAGTGTCTTATTACCCCTGTAATATCTTATTACAGTAACCCAGCTCCTGAGTGTCTTATTACTAGAGGTCGACCGATATGGGTTTTTCTCTGGCCGATGCCAATATTTGTAAATCAGGGTGGCCGATGGCATAGATGCGTTGCCGAATTTTTGCGGCCGATATTTTAGGCCGATTTATTTATTTATTTTTCTCCTCATCTCAAAAAACCTAGGGTGGAGAGGTGGAAGGAGATAATTGTTTAGGGTGGAGAGGTGGGATGCAGCCTGTCAGTGCCCACCAGTGCCACCTCAGTGCCCACCAGTGCAGCCCATCAGTGCCACCTCATCAATGCATCCCATCATTGCCCACTAGTGCATCTCACCAGCGCATCACATTATTACCCCTGTAATATCTTATTACAGTAACCCGGCTCCTGAGTGTCTTATTACCCCTGTAATAACAGAATTGTATCTAAAATTCTGTAGTATACTGTATGATGATGTATTCTATGGACATAGTTACTCATTCTGTGCCTGGTAAATTCACAAAAGTGGTTGCCACCCTGTACTTTGGAGCAGTATATTTGCTGTTGGTGGAGCATAATAACTCTTTACAAAACTGTAATCATTAATAAATGGTCAACAATTTATTTAAAAGTCTCTACAAACTAAGATGTTACAGGGAGTATTAAAACAGAAGCTAGCTTAATTTGCGTAATACGATGTGGCATGAGTAAAAATAAATTATTGCACCCGTAACATATTATTGCAACCCAGCTCTCGAGTATTTATTTACAGAAGTTCAATTAAAGTAATATAACCTTGCTCCTCTTAAATTGTTACAAGACTCTTATGAAATGTAAGTACCCCTGTAAGATCTCATTGTAATATGTACCAGGGGTAATAAGACACTCAGGAGTTGGGTCGGTGTAATAAGATATCACAGGGGTAATAAGACACTCAGGAGCTGGGTTACTGTAATAAGACACTCAGGAGCCGGGTTACTGTAATAAGATATTACAGGGGTAATAAGACACTCGGGAGCCGGGTTACTGTAATAAGATATTACAGGGGTAATAAGACACTCAGGAGCCGGGTTACTGTAATAAGATATTACAGGGGTAATAAGACACTCAGGAGCTGGGTTACTGTAATAAGATATTACAGGGGTAATAAGACACTCAGGAGCTGGGTTACTGTAATAAGATATTACAGGGGTAATAAGACACTCGGGAGCTGGGTTACTGTAATAAGATATTACAGGGGTAATAAGACACTTGGGAGCTGGGTTACTGTAATAAGATAATACAGGGGTAATAAGACACTAAGGAATTGGGTTACTGTAATAAGATAATACAGGGGTAATAAGACACTAAGGAATTGGGTTACTGTAATAAGATATTACAGGGGTGTAGTGGTGCAATGGGTCGTCATTGATCCGTGATCCAAACGGGTCAACCTGTTTGGATCGGCACACAACGCGATCTGCGGATTGAGCTCCTAGGAAAGGCCGCGGTTTCGGCCTAGCTCCGGAGCGGCAGCCATCTTAGTACCCCTGGCAGCGGCCTAGGTGAGCTCCCCTAGAGCGTGCGCCGTCGTCATCACCACCCGCCTGCCTGCTGGTAAGAGCAGACAATCTTCCTATACAGTGGGACTATATACAATGGGGGAGATGTGGACAATACAGTGGGGGAGGGGGATGTGGAGGTTACAGTGGGGGGAGGGGGATGTGGACATTACAGTGTGGACTATATATGGTGGTGGTCTGAAAAATGATCCAACCCGTGACTCTGATCCGAGGAACGATCCGAACCATGGAGTTTTTTGATCCGTTGCACCCCTACAGGGGCGAGAAGACACTTAGGAACTGGGTTACTGTAATAAGAGAAGTCAGAATCTGGGACACTGCAGTAACAGGATAGTAGAAATGGTGTACACATTGGTGAATATACACTGTGATCCCATGACACATTAATGTGTGACTCGGGAGTAAACAGAGTGGTGCGGAGTGTATCCGAGGTAATGGTTATCTGCAGCATTTATGATTTGGTTGGGCAGGACAGGATGAAGAGGAAGGAGAGGGAAGATAAACAGAGAGAGAATACAGGGAGTGGTAACGTGTACATACATTGATTGGTCTTGTGGGGGATGTTTGCACAGTATCACAGGCCGCATACAATGACATTCCACTGTACAGCTCCCTGCTGATAGCACTGCCACTGATGTCTCAGCTGTCAGGACACCCGGACCCCCGGATCAGTGGTGGGATCCTAAAGTCTCTGAGTATTCTGCTCAACATATGGTCCGTGTTTGCCGTCTCCTAATGTCTGGTCCATTTAAAACAATTAGCCAAAACCTGTTTGGTAGGAATGTCCTCCAAATCACTGTGTATGTCGAATGCAGGTCATAGATGAATCAATCCGATCGTTTAATAACACAATTGTTTCGGTATTTTGAATAAATCTATCAATTATTGATTAATATTTAAATCAGAGATAAAATGAGTTGGAACATCCATATGATATTCAAGTTAAGGCGTAGTGCAATTTATCAGAGGCTCCTGCGAGCTCAGATGTGGCCCTCCCACGCTCCAGATCAGCGCGCGGCCCCTCCCGCGCTCCAGATCAGCGCGCGGCCCCTCCCGCGCTCCAGATCAGCGCGCGGCCCCTCCCGCGCTCCAGATCAGCGCGCGGCCCCTCCCGCGCTCCAGATCAGCCTGCAGTACCATGTACTTGTATGATAAAGTCTCCTCTTTTCTTTGTATTGCTTCCTTTGTGAGAAATTCCTGGTCTTCCTGCCAGTCCCGCTGCTTTCCTATTAAAAACTGATCACACTAAGCAGGAGAGCACAATAATCAGTTCTCTAGCTGTCTTGGGAACGCCATGTGCTCTCCTCTAATGAGCAGACTTGTCCAGATCAAAAAACACCCCCCCCCCCACCCATTCACTGGGAAAGATCAGTGTGCTGCCATTTATCCTCCCTAAGCTATTCTGCAGCTGAGAACAGAGGGAATGTGATCACCATTAAAAAAAAAAACGAAGAAAGGTATTTATAACTTTTTACACAACACACAAATGCTTTTTCTTTCATTTCTCTTTTAAACCAAATGAGTTTTATGGCCCATACACAAGATCCGAATATCGGCCGATGGATCGTACGACTTTTTTCGCTTAATAATCGCAAGTCCTCCAAATCACTGTGTATGTCGAATGCAGGTCATAGATGAATCAATCCGATCGTTTAATAACACAATTGTTTCGGTATTTTGAATAAATCTATCAATTATTGATTAATATTTAAATCAGAGATAAAATGAGTTGGAACATCCATATGATATTCAAGTTAAGGCGTAGTGCAATTTATCAGAGGCTCCTGCGAGCTCAGATGTGGCCCTCCCACGCTCCAGATCAGCGCGCGGCCCCTCCCGCGCTCCAGATCAGCGCGCGGCCCCTCCCGCGCTCCAGATCAGCGCGCGGCCCCTCCCGCGCTCCAGATCAGCGCGCGGCCCCTCCAGCGCTCCAGATCAGCGCGCGGCCCCTCCCGCGCTCCAGATCAGCGCGCGGCCCCTCCCGCGCTCCAGATCAGCGCGCGGCCCCTCCCGCGCTCCAGATCAGCCTGCAGTACCATGTACTTGTATGATAAAGTCTCCTCTTTTCTTTGTATTGCTTCCTTTGTGAGAAATTCCTGGTCTTCCTGCCAGTCCCGCTGCTTTCCTATTAAAAACTGATCACACTAAGCAGGAGAGCACAATAATCAGTTCTCTAGCTGTCTTGGGAACGCCATGTGCTCTCCTCTAATGAGCAGACTTGTCCAGATCAAAAAACACCCCCCCCCCCCACCCATTCACTGGGAAAGATCAGTGTGCTGCCATTTATCCTCCATTTATCCTCCCTAAGCTATTCTGCAGCTGAGAACAGAGGGAATGTGATCACCATTAAAAAAAAAAACGAAGAAAGGTATTTATAACTTTTTACACAACACACAAATGCTTTTTCTTTCATTTCTCTTTTAAACCAAATGAGTTTTATGGCCCATACACACGATCCGAATATCGGCCGATGGATCGTACAACTTTTTTCGCTTAATAATCGCAAGTAAAATAAAATAGGTTATTAAACTCACGAAAATTCTCGTACGACAGAAAAAAAAGATCGGAAGTGATGTCACGTGTTGTAATGTATTTGTATTGTATTGTCGGACAACTACTGTACTAACTAAACGAAAATCGTACGATCTGACATCGTACGAGGAAAATTTTCGCGCATGTCCGATCAAAAAATATCGGATGAACGGTCGTGATCGGCTCTCGAAAGTAGTGTACACACGATCCGAAAATCGTACGATCCATCATCGGACGATCGTTTTCGTCCGATATTCGGATCGTGTGTATGGGCCATTACAAGGTGATCATTTACAATCACTTTACAGTGTTTATATAGCCAGGACTTTTTTTTTTTTCCCCCAATCAGTTAAAGAATAGTTAAGACCCTCCTTATACAGTTTTGTAGCTATATGTCTCACTGGGATGATTTGCCATCACTTCCTGCCCCAGAGACACAACAGGAAGTAAGGGGAGATATCTCCAAAGCAAGGGGATATCCTCTTGCCACCAGAAGATTTCATCTGACACCGGTCGTCAAAAGTGTTGGTTAGTGTCCCGATTTGTCCGCTACAATATCGCAGTCCCGCTATAAAAGTCACTGATCGCCACCATCACTAGTAAAATTTAATAAAAAATCAATAAAAACGTTCCATAGTTTGTAGACGCTATAACTTTTGCGCAAACCAATCAATATACACTTATTGGGATTTTTTTTACCAAAAATATGTAGCAAGATACATATTGGCCTAAATTTATGAAAAAATATGTGGCTCGTCCTAATACGTAGGTGGCATCATCCGTTGGGCCAGTTCTGGACCCAGCAAGACTTTCCTCTCGTCAGAAAAGACGAACATATTCCAGTTTAGAAATCTTTGATTACTTTTCGTGTTTCTTCCACTTTTTTGAGCCAGCTACTTATAGTAGGAGAGTACAGGGTTTTTCCAATTCAAAAGGTATACAAGATTTGGCAGCAATCAGTATTATGGATTTTTTTATAGATTCTCTGGAATGGAGACGACACGTCCAATAAGAAATAAGCCGGGTTGGCAGGGATCTCAAAATCGGTGAACTCCTTAGTAATCCTCCGCACGTCTTTCCAGTAGTGCTCCAGTTCAGGGCATGACCAAAAAAATGTGGAGTAGCATTCCCTTTCCCCTCCTGGCATCTCCAACAGCGACCAGTGGTGTAGGGTAGAATTTATGTAAGGCAGTATGACGTACGGTACCACCTCGTTAGAATTGGTTTTCATGCAAATGGACGATTTAAGAGAAAGCCTAATAATGTTTTGTTCTTGTTTTATCGTTAAAGTGTGCCCGGTAGATCTGTCCCCCAGTGCTTCAAACAGGGCAGATCCGGTTGTTCAATTAGAGATATCAGTAAGTTGTAGGTTTTGGAGAGAATCCTTGGTAGGGTTCAGGAGGAGGGCTGGCAGCCTTATGCCTGGGTGGCAAGTCCAGTCAAGCGGCCCATTTTACCACTGAATCGGCTCACCATTCATGCCCACCTGGCTTTATAACACATATTGATCTTATGAAGCAAGACAAATATGATACAATGTGGTAACATAATTTAATATTAATAGCAACAAGGGAGGTTTAAGAAAAATAATGCATCAATGCAACCTCATCAGTGCTCATCAGTGCAGCCTCACCAGTGCCAATTTGTGCAGCATCACAATTGCCCATCAGCAAAGCTTCAATCAATGCTGGCCTCACCGGCACCCATCACTGCTGGCCTCACCAGGACCCACAGTGTTGAAGGCTATTTTGAGTTTAATGGGTGGGCACAGAGGCAGGGTAAATGGGATGTAGGGGTCAGCTGGGGGTGTCAGTGTCTCACACCTCAGCCCATCTGTCAGCTCATCAGGTCCTTGCAGGGCCTCCTCCAGTCCAGGGGGGTGATGCTCCTGTCCTCTGCCTGCCTCCAATATCTGGGAGTTGTAGTTTCCTGGCTGGCTGCGCTGCTTTCAGTTCACCCACCGGGAGCTTAAGCGCAGACTACAAGAATGTAACAGCGCCATCCCGTCAGTTAGTTGACGGCCAGCCGCCGCGGCTGTGCCCCGGCTAACTTTCACATAAACCTCCGAGTCCACAAGAAAAAAAAAAAAAAGTCAGTGGCCGCGACGCTGGCCGCTTTAAATATAAATTAAAGGGTCACTAAAGGAAACATTTTTTTTTAGCTAAATAGCTTCCTTTACCTTACTGCAATCCTGGTTTCATGTCCTCATTGTTCGTTTTTGCTGTAATCCTTCTCCGATCTCCACACTTCCTGCTTGGTCTGTTTCCTTATGAAAAAAGTCCTGGGAGCTTCTCTCTGATCAAGGAGGTGTGATTACTGTGTGTCTAAAACCCCTCAGAACAAATCAGTTTAATTTTTAAAACAAACACTGTCCTGTATTGGCTCTGTGTCTCTGTACTTTACAGAAGCATGAAACTAGATGAAAAACGAAAATGAAACTGCAGGCACATTATATGATTGATTTTTATCTATTTGTAATCATTTTTAAAAGGAATCAGTTAACTATTATGTCTCTATACCCTGTGCCCCAGCCTGCCCCTGGTAGGGTACCTTTCTTAGAGCAGGATTCCTCGAAGGTGGTCAAATTGTGGCTATAGCCAGTCTAGGGTTTGGTAGAGAAAGTAGATAGTAGCGTAAATGAAGAGCGCTCCAGAAGGTAAGGCGAAAGAGGCCTGTAGCTGCCATTAAAGATGCAATGGAAGGCCATCTGCCGTCCGACAGAAAGTGAGACGCTTGGTGACACCCGGTTTGGTGAAAGTTCCGGAAATGTCTAATCTTGTAATCCTGGTAGAAATTGGGGGTTCCCCAACACTGGGAATAGGGAAAAATCTTGCGTGGATAGGGACGCTTGTGAGAAAAGGTGCGAACAGATACGCAAGGTGGGTGCCATCAAGGGATGTAACTTTAACGTACGTGGCATAGCTTGGTAACACCATGGGAACTTGACGGTGACAACTCGTCACTGCTCCGGGGATACCAATTGGACGCACCCGCAGAACAGATTATTGACACGGATATGCGGCAGCTCAGAATTAAAGCGGAACTAAACCAACTTTTATCCTTTAAATCACAGGAAGCTCTGATCGGCATGGTGCAGCCAGTATGATTAGTTATGACACCGGCCATTTAATAGCTCAACAGTTTGGTTGAGAGCACAAGCAACTGTGAAAGTGATCATTTATGGCATTGAATGTAGGCGTTTGGGGAAATGATCAATTTGATGGATTTTATTCCACTTTAATGCCCACTTCCATGCCGCTTTTACTTTGCCACAGAAAAAGGGAAGCACCCAATCATTGCAGGTATAGGGGCACATGGCACTCCCCCAACCTCCAATGCTGGTAATATGAGCAGCCAATCACCACAACAAAATACTGGGACATAGTATTGTTTAACGCTTTTGCTACCGTTGACGCAACTATGACGTCATTGGCAGCACCTGCATGGACACAAACCATCGGGCACTACAGCAGCTGGTGGTTTATTTACATGCCAACTTTCACATCAAAGTTATTGGGGCAGTTATAGGTTAACGCCATGTGGCGGGAGCCCACCTGTCCCTCCTGGGGGCGCCGGAGTTCCATGGCAGTTGTCCGGATGGAGAGAAGGGGGACACCAGCAAAGATCAACTTGCTGATCACCCCTGTTCAGAATGAACCCAAAAGCGCTCAGCTCGGAGCACTCCTGGGTTCATAGCTGGTCAAAGAAAAAACTGATCAAGCACAGTCTATGCTTGATCAGCTTCAACAGGGGTCCCCTGATGGCTTCTAAGGTCGGGTTCACATATGTGCGGCCACGGTTCCTAGCATGTTCACTGGTTCAGGTGCGAATCAGGTCTGAATTGTTGCCTGAAGTCGCACCTGAACCAGACCCAAACGTGCACCAGACCCTTTTGGACCGCATGCGCAAACCGGCTCCATTGAGAGCCGGTCACACTGGCATGTCATGCAAATTGGATGCAGGGAAACACACACATCTAATTTCCACACATGTGAACCCAACCTTAATAGGAACCTGTCACCTGCACTATGCTACCTCCATCAGCCTTGCAATAGCAATTACGTTAAAGCTGAAGTTCAGGTATGGCAAGTTTTCCATAGTTACATTGGTCCAACATAACATATATATATATATATATATATATACACACTTACATACATACACACCATACCTGACACCCTCTGAAAGCTGGAGATCACCGGTACCGATACTAAAGTGATTGCTACTAGCTTCCGGGCCACGTGCTGCATTGTGAACACAGAAGGTCGCTCACTTGGCACGGGCTCCATTCAGGGGTTTGATGAGGTGGACAGGTACAGAATGGCACATCTGTATTTACATTGGTCCAAACTGGACCAAGCTAACTATGTACAAATAGCCCTAAAAAAACTTTTTTTGAGGTGTGTGTAATATAAAAAAGTCAGGCCAAAACCGAAAATTACTTTTCTTTTTTTCTTTAAAAATTGTATGTTCAAACACTACCCCCACCTCCTGTTACAATCACCTCTGGCCCCCACCACCCCCTGCCACCATCACCTCCTGCCAGCTCTTGCCGTCCTCTCCTCCTGCTCTCACTACGCCCACCTCCTGCCACAATCGGCTCCTGCCAGCATTACCTCACCCACCTCTTGACACGATGCCACCATTATCCCCCCCCCCCCCATCACCTCCTGCCAGCATTACCTTCTGCCACCATCACCTCACACACCTCCTGCCACAGTGCCAGCATAACCTTCTTCCACCATCACCTCATGCCCCCACCACCTTCTTTATTACCTTAAAGCTGGGCTGTGCTCTGCTGTGCTGGGCTGTCACGGCTCTGTCCTCTGCCTATGACGAGTGCCACTGCCAAAGTGTCCCTCCTGACTCGATCTGTTATTCAAAAATGGCGCGATTACGTATCTGTGCATGCGCTGCCCAGATACGTAATCGCGCTATTTTTGAATAACACATAGGGCTCGGGAAAGCTTATATCCGCTCAGCCGGGCCGCACACGCGCAGATACGTAATGGCGCCACCCAGCGCCATTTTTAAAATAGCCGATTGAGTCAGGAGGGACAGTTTGGCAGTGCACTCGCCATAGGCAGAGGACGGAGCCGTGACAGCCCAGCAGCCATCTTTTTTACGGGCACCAGATGCCCATATCTTCAATTTTTAAGCTGTTTCGGCATCTCGCCAAAACAGCTGTTTTCGGCGGATATGTAACAGCCACCGATATATCGGTGCATCCCTAATATATATATTTATTTAAAATTAGATTTCAGTAAATTAAGGGCTGGTTCATACACCACAAAAACACACTTGGTTTTTGCACGCACGCTTTTCAGTGCATTTTTGATGCATTTTTTTTCTCTCACTATGCTGGGGTCCGATGCATTTTGTAATGCATTCCAGATGATTTTTCTTCTCACTATGCTGGGGTACGGTGCATTTTTGATGCGTTCCAGTGCATTGAGGTGCCTTTTTGATGCGTTTTACTGCGTTCAAGTACAGACCACTGCAGGAAAAATGCAGCATGTTCTACTTTGTTTTCTGGAACTGACCGCACTGGTGTGAACTATACCATTAGAAACCATACAACCTACTTTCTATGCGTTTTTGATGCAGATAAAAAAAAACGAAAAAAATACAGGACTTCATGGGGTGTGAACCGGCCTTAAAATTAAAATAATTCTAAAAAATGACACATGCACATATAAAAGGTGAATGCAAACGCACGCACGATACTATTTGAATTTAGCGCAGCTGTGCGTGGCTCCGCCCATTCACTGGGATTGGGGGATGGATAGACTGCAAGTGCCATCTGGCACCGTGGTGGAGCGACTCACAGATTGCACTGTGACATCACTGTACTTGTAGTGTATGGCTCGCTTCCTCCAGCCCCATGATGGAAGACCTGTACCACCATACGGACGCAGGGCTGGGGGGGGGGGGGGGGGTCAGCAATGCGGGGGCCTGCACACTGCACTTGCCATGCCCTGGTCACAGTCGCAATCCTCTGCAAGCTTCAATGCAAACACGTAACAAATGCACATTGTATTATTTTACTGATGTCAGTGTATTTATTACAATGGACATTACACTGTTCTGGTGGGGGGGCACAGCTCTAGATGTAATAAATGGAAGGTGAGTATGAGAAGTACAGGGATTGGGGGGGGGGGGGGCAATGCAGGGAACCTGTTGCTCTGCCTGTATTAGTGGAAGGATGTAATGATCCTGCTGATTGCTTTTGCCATTACAGCTGAAACGTTGTCACCAGCTCCTGGTGTGGCCCCTGGGTTCCCATCTCACTATGTGGCCCCTGCATGCAGCAGCTCATAGCACACCAGTATGGCAGGTAGAGGGAAGTGTGTGCCGCCCCCCCAACAGACAGATGTCAGTGTACAAGTGAGTGCACCCCCCCTCCTTACCTCTCCCCGGGGCCCGACAACCTGCTCATGCTGCTCCTACACCGACTGCCAGACCACGCCCACCGACACCTGTCCTGGAGAGGGGAAGCTGCTGGCCACGCCCATATGCAAATGACAGCATTGTTATTTCAGGAGAACACGCCCACTGACACGTGGAGCGAACAGGTAGGGGGCGGCCACGCCCTCCAGTACAGCTTTCAGTCAGGTGTGTGTGCGGATCTGTCCTGTACACTATAATGAGAGTGTGCTAGAGTACTACAGGTGAGCAGCGAGGAAGTATAACACACATATACAAGTATATGTATAAGTATATAATATATTTATTAAAAAAATACAAATTATATAAAAAATTATATATCTATACACACATACAGTATCTAACAAAGGTGAGTACACCCCTCACATTTTTTGTAAATGATTTCTTCTATCTTTTCATGTGACAACCCTGAAGAAATGACACTTTGCTACAATGTAAAGTAGTGAGTGTACAGCTTGTATAACAATGTAAATTTGCTGTCCCCTTAAAATAACTCAACACACAGCAAAGGACTGGAAGGACTTACCCCCTTAATGACCAGGCCATTTTTTTTTTGCAATAGAGCACTGCATCGCTTTAACCACTTGCTGGCCGCACTATAGCCGAATGACAGCTACAGTGGGGCTTAACACCTCTGGGAGGGTGTACATTGAGGTCCTCCTAGAATCGTGCTCTGGGGCGTGCACACGGAAGTATTCGTGACTGGACCCGGCGCATCACAGATCACGATAAATGGCCGCTGACAGCGGCACGGAGCGATAACATGTAAACAAACTGGCTTCATGTCCGGTTCCTCTCTCCCCTCTCCGTACAGTGTGAGCAGAGAGAAGAGACATCAGATGCAGCAGCGCTGCTTGGTGACAACTGCAGCCGAATACAGCCATCCATCCCTCTGCCATCCCGTCATCCATACTCAGCCGTCCTGCCATTCACACTCAGTAATCCTGCCATCTATCCTGCCATCCACACTCAGCCATCCCTCCATCCACACTCAGCCATCCCTCCATCCACACTCAGCCATCCCTCCATCCACACTCAACCATCCCGCCATCCTGCCATCCACACTCAGCCACCCCGCCATCCACACTCAGCCATCCCTCCATCCACACTCAGCCATCCCTCCATCCACACTCAGCCATCCCTCCATCCACACTCAACCATCCCGCCATCCTGCCATCCACACTCAGCCACCCCGCCATCCACACTCAACCATCCCGCCATCCCGCCATCCACACTCAACCATCCCGCCATCCACACTCAGTCATCCCGCCATCCACACTCAGTCATCCCGCCATCCACACTCAGTCATCCCGCCATCCATCCTGCCATCCACACTCAGTCATCCCGCCATCCACACTCAGCCATCCCGCCATTCACACTCAACCATCCCTCCATCCATACTCAACCATCCCTCCATCCATACTCAACCATCCCTCCATCCACACTCAACCATCCCGCCATCCACACTCAACCATCCCGCCATCCACACTCAACCATCCCGCCATCCACACTCAACCATCCCGCCATCCACACTCAACCATCCCGCCATCCACACTCAACCATCCCTCCATCCACACTCAACCATCCCGCCATCCACACTCAACCATCCCGCCATCCACACTCAACCATCCCGCCATCCACACTCAACCATCCCGCCATCCACACTCAACCACCCCGCCATCCTGCCATCCACACTCAGCCACCCCGCCATCCACACTCAACCATCCCGCCATCCTGCAATCCACACTCAACCATCCCGCCATCCTGCCATCCACACTCAGCCATCCCGCCATCCACACTTAGCCATCCCGCCATCCACACTCAACCATCCCGCTATCCTGCCATCCACACTCAGCCATCCTGCCATCCACACTCAGCCATACCGCCATCCACACTCAGCCATACTGCCATCCACACTCAGCCATACCGCCATCCTGCCATCCACACTCAACCATCCTGCCATCCACACTCAACCATCCACACTCAGCTATCCTGCCATCCACACTCAGCCATCCCGCCATCCACACTCAACCATCCTGCCACCCTGCCATCCACACTTAACCATCCCGCCATCCACACTCAGCCATCCTGCCATCCACACTCAACTATCCCGCCATCCAGACTTATTCATCCCGCCATCCATCCTGCCATCCACACTCAGCCATCTCGCTATTCACACTCAACCATCCCACCATCCACACTCAACCATCCCACCATCCACACTCAACCATCCCACCATCCACACTCAACCATCCCACCATCCACACTCAACCATCCCTCCATCCACACTCAACCATCCCTCCATCCACACTCAACCATCCCTCCATCCACACTCAGCCATCCCTCCATCCACACTCAACCATCCCTCCATCCACACTCAACCATCCCACCATCCACACTCAACCATCCCACCATCCACACTCAACCATCCCACCATCCACACTCAACCATCCCACCATCCACACTCAACCATCCCACCATCCACACTCAGCCATCCATCCTGCCATCCCGCCTTCCACACTCAGCCATCCCACCATCCACACTCAGCCATCCCGCCATCCATCCTGCCATCCCGCCATCCTGCCATCCACACTCAGCCATCCCACCATCCACCTGTGTGTATGGGGCCTAATGCCGCGTACACACGATCACTTTTTGTTTTAAAAAAAAAAAGCGACGTTTTTAAAAACGTCAATTTAAATGACCGTGTGTGGGGGAAAACGTCGTTTTATGTCTTGTGAAAAACGACAAATAAAATTGAAGCATGCTTCAATTTTTTGTGTCGTTTTTCAAAACCTCGTTTTTTGTTTCACAAAAAATCACCGTGTGTAGCAAAAACGTCGTTTTTTACTTCACAGAAATTGTCGTTTTTTTTTCATCACATAAAGTGATCGTGTGTACGCGGCATAAGAGGTAGTCAGGAAATTATGCTCCAGAACGCCTGATGGTGCTCCCTGCATGTTGGGCCTCTGTATGTGGCCACGCTGTGTAAAAGTCTCGCACATGTGGTATCGCCATACTCGGGAGGAATAGCAGAATTTGTTTTGGGGTGTAACTTGTGGTATGCATATGCTGTGTGTGAGAAATAACCTGCTAATATGAAAAAAAAAAAGAAAAAAAATCTTGATTTTACAAAGAATTGTGGGAAAAAAATTACAACTTCAAAAAACTCACCATGCCTCTTTCTAAACACATTGGAATATCTACTTCCAAAAAAGTGATCATTTGGGGGTTATTTGTACTTTTAGGGTCTCAAGAAATTAGATAGGTCGTCCGTAATTCAGGAGTGATCGATTTTCATATATTGGCACCATAGCTTGTGGACGCTATAACTTTCATAAAGACCAAATAATATACACCAATTCGGGGGTTTTACCAAATATATGTAGCCGTATACATTTTGGGCAAAATTTATGAACAAAAATTACAAATTTGCAAAATGTTATAACAGAAACAAAGAAAAATGCATTTTTTATTTAATTTTTTTACAGAATTTTCTGTCTTTTTTCTTTTAAAACGCAAAAAATAAAAAACCCAGCGGTGATTAAATACCACCAAAAGAAAGCTGTGTTTGTGGGGAAAAAAAAAGGACACAGATGTCATATGGCTACAGTGTTGCATGACTGACTAATTGTCATTCAAAATGTGAGAGCACTAAAGGCTGAAAATTGGTCTGGTTCGGAAGTGCTCTGAACTTTCGTCTGTCAAGAGCGCGGTGACGTACAACACTATGACGAGCCGAGAAAATTAAGTTTCCTGACAGACTCCATGGCAGCCTACGTGCGGGTTAATCCCGCCTCTCATACCTCATAGGACCCTACTCCCATAAAGCTTTGCGTGTCCCCTAGACTGTGTTCCTTTTTTGTCCTCCTCCTAGGACCTATGCTGTGAAAGCAGAAAAAAGAAGAAATACCTTTTGTTTTTTTCCCCAGTCCTGATGATCCTGCACATAGAGCTCACGTTCTGGTGTCCAACAAGTCCCAGCTATTAGCAGGGTAGACATGGGCGTCGGTTGCAATATCAACAGGTGCTTACTAACCAGCCATTGGCAGGCAAGCAGCAACAAGGCCAAACGTCCTAGCTATTAGCTGGAGGCCTCTATTTCTCTAAGAATGCCCGAATCGTGCGTGGTGAGCTTCATAGCTCTCAGGTTCAGGACAGGTCGGCAATGGTATCCTCGGTAACGTATTATCCTCTCTTACAAACCTTTTACATGGCAGCCGTACTCTATGTTGTTTTGTTTCTTGTCTGGTCTCCGCCGTGGCCATGGCCGCTGGAACGCATCTGCGTTCCAGTTCGTCATTTCCTGGTCTCTGCGCCTGCGCTGGTTCCAGCCGAGATTGAGGCTTGGACGCGGATGCGCAGTACGATCGGATCGTCGCGATCGCGCATGGTCTGTATGGGGATGCGCACCTGTCACGTCGCAAATTGCGGCGTGCGCGGTGACGTCATCATCAGGGCGGCAGGTTTAAATAGCTGTCAAAACAGCTATCCTTGGGACACACGCATGCTGTGCTGTTACCAGTTCTCGGTGCCCCAGATTGAAAAGTGCTTCCCTCTTTAAGGTATGTTTCTTACCTTCTGCCTTTTCAAAGCCCTGTTTTCTTGATTCATCCTTGCTGCATCTTATTGTGATATGTTTGTCTTAGCAGTTCTTGTGACTCCTTTCCACTATGGATGTCTCATCGCCCCCCAGTGGCCAACCCTTGCGCTGCAGGTAGGATGGAAAAAAAAATAATCTTTTTTTTTTCCCTACCTGGCTGTTTGGGTTTCTGTGTAATCAGAGGTTAACTCTTTCCTCCCCGTCAGCCCCTCTAGGTCTGAACATCAATCTTCAGCACGTGAAGCTATTGACGAATCCAGGTTACAGCATCATCACTCCAGATCAAGTTCCGGACGCCCCAGGTCATCTTCTAGACACCGCAAAGAAGGCTCCAGATCTTCATCTGGCCGCCATTCTCACCGCCATTCCAGCCACTCTAGTAGAAGAGTCTGCTGGGGATGTGGGTCTCGGGTCTCGGATGGAAGATCCCTTTGTGACCTATGTTATTCCAAGGCGGTGAGGGAGAGAGGAAATGATGGTCATCAAGTGGAAGCTCTGGTCAGGAGAGTAGTCCAGGAATCCCTTAATAAATCCGATTCCCGGTGTGATGGTACTATGCCTGATGACCCAGTTCCAGCGCTTGCACAGAATAATCCTGAAGCGCCTGGCCCCTCTCAACGTGTACGCAGTCCAAGTGCGTCTTCCATCAGTGAAGCTGAAAGTATTCAGAGAAACAGAGAAAGTATTTCAAACAACTAAAAAAGGAGCGCCCTAGTTTTCCCCTCCTAGGTGAACTTGGAGATATCATTACTGACGAATGGGCCAGCACAGACAGAAAGAATTCTTTGCTTTCAAAAGTAGCAAAGATGTACCCGTTCAAAAGTGAAGATGTTAAACACTTAGAATCAGCTCCCTTGGTTGATGCCGCTGTGATGAGGTTGGTGAAACATGTCACACTCCCTCTGGAAGATACCGTCTCCTTTAAGGACGGTCTAGATAGAAAGATAGACACAGATCTGAAACAAATATATATTACAGCGGGCATGGCTTGTAAACCGGCTCTAGCCCTAGCTGCCTTGTCTAAGGCAATGGAATCCTGGACGGATGAAGTGGATTCTACCTTAGCGAACGTCTCCGAAGATGTGCTCAGCAGCACACCGATTCATGAGCTGAGAATGGCGTCCGTCTTCCTGGGGGAGGCCTCCCTTGACATTATCCGGTTGGTGGCACGGATCATGCTCTCCTCTGTCACAGCTAACGTGCTCTGTGGTTGCGCCCTTGGGCGGCTGATCCCGCTTCAAAACAGGGGTGGTGTAAAATCCCCTTTCAGGGGTCTTCCCTGTTTGGGAACAAGCTGGACAGCGCTATCACCCGTGCCACTGGGGGTAAGTCTGGGTTCCTTCCTCAGGATCGCCGTCCGTTCGGTCAGAGGAGATCCTTCCCTAGGCAAGATCAAGACCGTTCAAGAGATGCGCGCCAGTACAGACCTGGTCGCGAGTTCCGGAAAAACTGGAGGAGAGTCCAGCCCTCTTGACAGAAGCCCCCTAAGGGACCCTCGTCTGCTGGACGTGATGCCCCTAAGTCCTTTTGATGCAAAGCCAGCCCAGACGGAAAGAGTAGGCGCTCGGCTACTACAGTTCTGACATGTCTGGGCAGCCTCAATAAGAGATTTTTGGACTGTCAAAACAGTGTCTACAGGCCATACCTGGACCTTTATCAGTCCACCCGTGCTACAGTTTGTACCCACAACCAGGGCTTTTTTTCTGGGGGAACTTGGTGGAACTCAGTTCCACCACCTTTGGCTCAGACCCTTTGGTGCCCGCTCACCACAATCACTTGTGAACACAGAAGTCTGGTTTCTGTGTTTACAAGTGACTGCTTTGTAACCCCCTGAACTCTGCACACTGTATGTAATGCAATTCTGGTATTTAATGCCCCTTTAAGACCCTTCTACTGTTTGTGAAATCTGAACGGGTCGTGGTTGAGTTCCTGCACCTATTTTTTGAGAAAAAAAGCTCTGCCCACAACAATACCCGGCTCAGAAGAAAAAAGGGAAATTCTTCTGTCATACACAAGCTCTCTCCTAGCTCTGGGCGCCGCTATACATGTTCCATCTTCCGAAAAAGGTCAAGGGATGTACTCGCCCCTGTTTATGGTTCTAAAGAAGACAGGTTCTTGGAGACCGGTAATAGACCTGACACATCTAAACACCTTTATCAAAAAGGAAAAATTCAAGATGGAGTCCTTGCTTACTATTCGTCAGACAGTTCAACCAGGCGATTGGCTGATGTCCATAGACCTAAAAGATGCCTACTTCCATGTCCCAGTCGCAGCGGAGTTCCAAAAATATCTTCCATTCTCAGTGGACAATGTCCACCTCCAATTTACGTGTCTCCCGTTCGGGCTCACAACATCGCCCCGGGTGTTCTCAAAACTTCTATTGGCTGTCGTCGCCCTGATCAGAACCAAGGGCATTCGACTTCATCACTACCTCGACGACTTACTGTTACTTTCGCAAGACAAGGAACAGCTGTTGACACACCAGATCCAGGTCATTTCCACCCTGACCGAGTTTGGTTGGCTGATAAACAGGGAAAAGAGTCATCTGCAACCCACACAATCTCTGATTTTTTTGGAAACCCAATTCAACACAGTTCAATGTTCCATCTCCTTACCCCTGATAAAGATCCCGGTAGTCCGGGACAGAATCCGGCTTGCATTGGATTCTCCCTTTCTAAAAACCTTGCAATGCCTCAAGATAGTGGGCACCATGGTGTCCACAGTCCCCATGGTGAGATGGGCACAATGGAGGATGCGGCCCTTTCAGAAGGGGTTTCTCCAACAGTGGGATCCGAAGTCTCAGGATCAACGCATTCGAATAACTTCGTCCATACGAGAGAGTCTCCTTTGGTGGCTACTAAGGAAAAATTTCCTCAATACCATTCGTTAGCCCCGATCTCCTGGATCACAATTACATCAGATGCCAGCAACAGAGGCTGGGGGGCTCTGTGCTTGAAGGAGTTTGCTCAAGGGAAGTGGACGTTACCATCCCGGAGTGTGAGTTCCAATGCCCTGGAACTCCGTGCGGCCTACTGTGCCCTTCAATCCTTTCTTCACATAGTAAAAGGATCGTCCGTGCGGCCTACTGTGCCCTTCAATCCTTTCTTCACATAGTAAAAGGATCGTCAGTCCTGTTAAGAATAGACAACACGACAGCTGTGTCATACATAAAGAGACAGGGAGGCACCCGCAGTCTGTCCCTACTGAAGGAAGTGGATCCGATCATGTCGTGGGCACAAGTACATCTCTCAGATTTAACAGCTGTGTATCTCCCCGGATCTCAAAATCTCCAAGCAGACTTCCTTTCGAGGACAACACTCGACCACAACGAATGGTCTCTCCACAGCGAAGTCTTCAGCTGGGTCCTATCCCTGGGAGTTGTGCCGGAAGTGGACCTATTTGCATCTCCATGCAATTTCAATTTAGAGAAATTCTATACGTGGGGGCCCCATCCCCAAGCGTTCGGAGTGGATGCTCTAACAGACCAGTGGAACTTTCACAGTGCCTATGCTTTTCCTCCAGTCCCGGTCATCCTCCGGTTCCTGGCAAGACTCAGATGGGAAGCGGTCGAGGTGGTGGCGATAGTCCCTTATTGGCCCAACAGACCATGGTTCCCGTTGCTGCTTCATCTGAGCTTCCGGGCTCCAGTCCCACTTCCGAACAGGGCAGATCTCCTGTTACAAGGGGTAACCCCTCATCCATGTCCATCCCGTCTTCATCTGATGGTCTGGTTTTTGAAAGGGAAAGGCTTATTGCACTAGGCTGTCCAAATCAAGCCATCTCTACTCTGTTAAGTGCGAGGAGATCAAGTACCAACAAGGTCTACCAGAGAATATGGTCAAAATTTACAGATTCATCTCCTCCATGGATGGGTCCCCTAGTAATCCTAGGATTCAGGATGTTCTTGGCTTCCTGCAGACAGGTCTGGATCTGTCTTTATCAGTCAGCTCCCTGAGAGTTCAAGTTTCAGCCATTTCAGCCTTCACTGGGTTTTCATGGGCCAAACACACCCTTGTCAAGCAATTTTTCAAAGGTGCCATGAGGCTTAGGCCACAAAGAAAACCAAGGTTCTCAAAATGGAACCTTCCCTTGGTTTTGGACTTTCTTTCAGAAACTATGCGATCGGATAACCTATCCATCAAAGACCTGTCCTCAAAAGCTGTCTTCCTTGTGGCCATAACATCGGCCAGAAGGGTCTCAGAAATAAGTTCTTTAGGATCCAAAGAACCGTTTCTTACTTTCTTCCCTGATCGGGTCGTATTAATTTCCATGTTGGGATCCAATCCTAAGGTAACATCGGTCTTCCACGAAAATCTGGAAATTGTCCTCCCCACTTTTCGTTCTCCTGAGAGCTCTAATGTTCATCCTCTAGACGTCGGAGCTGTATTAAGACAATATCTGGAAGCCACAGCAGCCTTCCGTCAATCTGACCATCTGTTCATTTCCTTCCATGGAAAAAGCAAGGGAATGCGTGCTTCCCCCAGAACCATCGCTGCATGGATAGTTCAAGTAATCCAAGGGGCATACAAAGCAAAAGGGTTGGCTCCTCCTGAAGCGGTGACAGCGCATTCGACTCGGAGCATCTCCACATCGTGGGCAGCCGCCCGGCATGTTTCCCCGGAAGTAATCTGTAGGGCGGCCTCCTGGTCGTCATTAAACACATTTATGACGCATTACTGCGTAGAACCGGCCTGTTTGTCGTCGGTCGATTTTGGTTTACACGTTTTATCTGTTGACAATGTCAATTAAACCTTTTTTTCTTTAATCAGCAATTTCCCACCCGGGTGTGTCGGCTAGTTATTTCCCACATGTAGGCTGCCATGGAGTCTGTCAGGAAAAGGGAAAATTTATATCAAATACTTACCGTAATTTTCCTTTCCTGATGGACTCCATGGCAGCAGGAGTTTCCCTCCCCTTGCTGGAGTAGGCTATATTACGGAACACAGTCTATGGGGAGACGCAAAGCTTTATGAGAGTAGGGTCCTATGAGGTATGAGAGGCGGGATTAACCCACACGTAGGCTGCCATGGAGTCCATCAGGAAAGGAAAATTACGGTAAGTATTTGATATAAATTTTCCCTTATAATGCTCCGAGCATGCGTCAAATTGTTTCCAAGCATGTGTCGGAATTTTGCGTGTCGGAATTGCTACAGACGATAAGATTTTTAAATAGGATTTTTTTCCGTTGAAAAATTTGAAAACCATCTCTCAGTCTTTTGTTGGTGGAAATTCCGACAGCAAAAGTCCGATGGAGCCTACAAATGGTCGGAATTTCCATTCAAAAGCTCACATCGGACTTTTGGTGTCGGGATTTCCGATCGTATGGATGGGGCATTACAGGAGAGAATTTCCCTTTCCTAGGAGTAGATTTCCTCTCACTTCCTGTTGTCTCCCCCTGTTTGTAAGTAGGAGTCATTTGTAAGTCAGATGTTTGTAAGTAGGGGGCCACCTGTACAGGACAGTACAGATACCCCCCAAATGAGCCCCTTTTTTTTAAAGTAGACAGTCCAAGGTATTTGGTAAAAGGCATGTAAACTTTTTTGAAGTTGTAATTTTTTTTTACAATTTTTTTGGAAAGTAAAGAAATTAAATAACAATACATTTTTTATTTTTACTTGTGTTCAGTACAGCTTCATCATATGACTGGTGGACTGGTGTGGCTGTGATCAGGGACACTGACTGGTGACAGTATGTTAATATATATACTGTATATTCATATTAAAGCGGTTGTATACCCGCGATTACGTTTTTTTATTGTTTTTTTCACCTGAAAGGCAAAAGCCATAATGAGCTAGTATGCACCGCATGCTAGCTCATTATGAAATACTTACCTCGGAACCAGGTGAAGAGAACTTACCTGGTCCACGCCGAGGGAGATGTCATCTTGACTCGGCGTGTGTTCTGGGTATCGCCACTCCAACGCTGTGATTGGCTGGAGCGGAGATGTCGTCACTCCTGCGCATGCGCACAGGAGACTTCAATTCGGCAAGGTCTGGCGGCTGCTGGCCCTTTAGCCGAGGATCCCCGCTGCTAATGCGCCGCTGCAATCAGCGGCGCATTGCAGCGGGAATATCTCCTAAACCGTACAGGTTTAGGAGATATTCTTTATACCTACAGGTAAGCCTTATTATAGGCTTACCTTAGGTAAAAGTGGTAGTAAAGAGTTTACTACCACTTTAATTTAAAAAAAATTAACATTTTTTTTTTTTTTTTTTATACATACTTTCATTAGAGTAGTTCAGCGACATTGTACTACTCTGGGGAAGTGATCAGAGATTTTGCTGTAACAATTATAGTCACTGTAACAGCGATGTTTTGAACTGTCATGAATAGTTTAAATTCATAACCGCTGTTATTACTAGTGATCTGTAATTGGCTACAGCTAATCACATGGTACAGGGCTCTGTGATTGGCTCAGATACCATGTGATAGCTGTGGGGCAATCACAGCATCATTGTATAGGAAAACATTTATTCATAACAGCTTTGTTGGCATTGTGATCATGTGATCGCATAGTGATCACACGATCCCCAGGCTGCTCAAAGCAGACAGGTAAAGCAGACAAAGCCATCCATTGTATACTATTATGATGATCTCTGTGATTGGTTACAGTGATCACATGGTACAGACAACCAATCACAGCACACCATACCATGTGATAGCTGTAGCCAACCACATATGTCCCAATAGCACATAATGGCTATGAATGGATACCATTCATTAAAAGCATTAATTATAACATTGATCATCAAAAAAATCTGGACCACCTCCCCAGATTAGTACAGTGTCACTATAGCTGCAATCCTCTTTCCATACCCACTTTATGCACTGATAATGATCACACCACATATTATAATGATACAGAGAATATATCCACTGATAAGGATCACACTGCACCATATAATATGTAATCAATCATGGTGAGTATCCACTGATTTCACAATGTGATGTTGATATTGACTGGTGCCCAGGGCAGGACTTAGGGTGGTGGGGGCCCCTGGGCTTGAGTGTTGAAGGGGCCCCCTGGAGCCGAGAATTGGGGGGGGGGATCGAAGTTGTTGAGCGGGGGGGCCATTAAAGTCGTTGAGCGGGGGGGGGTGCGCATTAAAGTTGTTGAGTGGGGTGATTCTTACCTGTGCACTGAATGTGTCGGCTCTCTTCCCTTCAGCAGACATCCCCACACCGCTCCAGTTTTTTTTTTTGCAGTTGTTGAGCGGGGGGGGGGGGGGGGTGCCTCTCCCCTGTGTCAACAGCCAGGGCCACAGACTGTCATTAGCCCGGCTGTCGGCTTTCTTCCCTTCAGCAGCCCCAGTCCTCCACACACCACTCCGGTTCCTCCTGCTTCCGTACTGCCTCCTTTTGCAGTGCGGGAAAATTAACTCTTTCGCAGGACTGCGGGAAGAAGCGGTCTATGCGGGAAAGTCCCGCAGAATCCGTGCGTGTTGGGAGGTATGCGCAGGGCCGCCATCAGGAATTTTGGGGCCCCTTACACAGCTTAAGGCATGGGCCCCCTGGAGCAGAGAACTGGGGGGGGGTGCTGCCGCCTGAAATTGAGAAGTGGGAGGGCTGCCGCAAATTGAGAAGCAGGGGGGCCTTTACAGAAAAAGAAGAAATAAAGAAAAATATATATATATAAAAAAAAGGGGGTAGCCATCCGGGGCCCTGGAGATCTCTGGGCCCTTTAATAAAAAAATAAAAAAAACATTTATAAAAAATACATAAAAAAGGGAGGTTGCCATTTGGGGCCCATGGGCTTGAGCCCAGTCAAGCCCAATGGTAAGTCCGGCCCTGCTGGTGCCCTTTGATCTCAGTGTTGGATCTCCTGTCATTTGCCCTTGCTCTATTCACGTTTTTTCTAAACTCCCCAAACCGGATTCTCCAGGATATGGAAGCCAGGCCAGACCGCTCTTTGGGTTAACCCCCTCCTGCCTCCACTTTTATTTCCTAATTTGAAAAGCGTTCCACATATCTTTGGACTTTTAGTACAGTTATCCTTCCTATAGCATCCGGCACTTGCTTGTCAATGCTCCTCATAGGGCCCCTTGGGCACAGGCTTCACAAAAAGACCCCCAGTTGAGCTGCACATGTGCAGGAGAATCCCACCCAATTCATTTAGACGAACTGTCCACCAGGCATGGACAGATTGGTGTTGGTTTTGGGTAGGAAAGGGTCTAAAGCCTCATACATAATCGCATTTTCATCGGACAAAACACAGGATTTTTGTCCATGGGGCATTGGCCAGGAGCTTGTCTTGCATACAAAGGACAAAGAATTGTTGGCCAACAAACACGACACTACATGTTTTTTCAACTCTTTAGCGCCACCCTTTGGGAAACTTTTGCTAATGTTGTGTTATGGTGAGCATTGCTTCTGAGCATGCGTGTTTGTACTTTGGAGTTTTGTCCACCGGATTGTGTACACATGATCGGATAGACCGACAACACGCATTTGTTGGCGGACAATTTTAAAGCATGCTATCCCACATTTGTCGGCGGAAAATCTGACAACAATTGTCCGATGGAGCGTACAAACGGTCGGATTATCTGACAACATCCTGTCATCGCACAATTCTCGTTGGATCCAATCGTGTGTATGAGGCTTATGTTTATAGATAACTACTTTATTTTTTTCATACTTTTTTTTTAATAAGGAGAAAAACGATTGTTAACCATCCAAAGAAAAGTTCAAATACCAATTTGTCGTCATCAATATGTCCTATAACAATAACAGAACATTTTCTACATTGCCTGAGCCGACTTTCCAAGGTTTAGTCAAGGTGCATTCATTGATTTCATTTAATGAATAATGATATGACTGCTTTTCATGTTACCTTCAAAATTAGACTCTCTTTGATGTGCTAAGTGCATGTCAAGTCAAAATACAGAGCATAGAGCAGGGAAGAGTGGCTTAAAGGGTTGGCTCACCTTTTAAAAAAAATAAAAACTGCCTATGCAGGTAAGGGGCACCTGTTGATTAGGGATGAGCCGAACACCCCCACCCCCGTTCGGTTCGCACCAGAACCTTCGAACGGACCGAACTTTCGCTCGAACATTTAGAACCCCATTGATGTCTATGAGACTCGAACGTTCGAATTCAAAAGTGCTCATTTTAAAGCCTAATATGCAGACGTCTTTGAGAACCCGGGTCTTGCCCCAGGGAACATGTATCAATGAAAATTGTTTTTTAAAAATGGTAGTTTTTTTCAGGACTCCTGAAAAAACGACCGTTTTTAAAACTTTTTTTCCATTGATGCATGTTCCCTCGGGCAAGACCCGGGTTCTCAAAGACGTTTTCACAGGCATACTATAGACACCCAGCAGGTACAATATTTAAAGTAATTTTTCCTTTTTTTAAATTTAAGCAGCATTAAAAGGAGCAGTGATTTTAATGATGCTTAAGTAAAAAATAAATTCCTTTAAATATTGTACCTGCTGGATGTCTATAGTATGCCTGTGAAAACGTCTTTAAATAGCACAATCACCTGCCTGCCAGTACATTAGGAAGAACTGATCTAGCTAAACTATATAGTGTATAAATATATGTACAACACCTGGGATGTATATATATCCTCTACACACTGTAACATTAAGGCTCCATGCACACTGAAGCTGATAAATTGCAGTTTACAGGCATTTTGGCTTTGTTTTTTGTTTTTTAAAGTGTATTTTGTGCGTGAACTCGAGAGAGAGGAGCCGGACTGCAGGAGTTGGGAGTAGGCAGACCCTCCCCCCGGAGGCAATCGCCATCCTTCTCCATGCCCCTGGTGGCAATGGCGGGTGTGAGGGGGGGCCTCCCACTCACCCCACCCTACCTGCTCCTCTTGGGAGCCCAACTGGGGCCCAACGGGACCCCAATGGGGCAGAGGGACTCCCCCTATGGGGGAGTGAGGGGGCCTAGCCCACCCAGCCAGCCCCGTAGGTCCTTCGCCTCTCTTTATTTTAGGAGACCGCATGGCCAAAGTGCGTGTGTTTTTAAACCAATTTCGTGTGCGTGCAAGTGTGGTGGTTTTTGTGGGGGGGGGGGTGGGCGTACTAAGCACAGGCGTACCTTGCATAGCACACCCACCGGGAGCCGGGCTAAGACCACCAAACTCAATTCACATGTAGCCGAGACCGGGATCCGAACCCTTGGCTGCAGAGGTGAATGGCTTGTCAGCGCAGTGCCAATCACGTTGAGCCACCACAGCTCCCTTGTTTTTTTTTTTTTTTAAAGCCCATAAACTGAACTCTATGTTAGCCTATGTGCCCATGCACACCTGGGTGTTTTTCAGTGTTAATGAGCTCTGGAGTTTATTGGCTTTTTTTTGAACGTCCGAAATTTGGGTTCTAAGTGCCTTTTTTTGGCGGGGAAAAACGCTAAAAAACTCAAAATGAAAAACGCCAAAAATGCAGGCACCAGCGATTTTTTGCGTTTTTTAGTCCCCAAAAAAAAAGTAAAAATAAAAAAATACACTGAAAAAGGCTGATTAAAGCTATTGCAAAAACGCTAAAAAACATTCCCTACAAAGCTACTGGCGTTTTTTATAGCTTTTATCAGCTTCAGTGTGCATGGAGCCTAACTGACTAGCCTGCCTGCTTGCCTGCTCTATCTACCTACAAACAATGACACTCTCTCTGTCTCTCTAACCACCACCGCAACACACTACATAAGGCTGACCTGCAGGCGGCCTTTTATAGTGTGGGGCGTGTACTAAACCCCCTGAGCCATAATTGGACAAAGCCACCCTGGCTTTGGCCAATTATGGCTCTCCGTTTGCGCGCTGTGATTGGCCAAGCATGCGGGTCATAGTGCATGCTTGGCCAATCATCAGCCAGCGATGCCGCAGTGAATTATGGTCTGTGAAACGTAACTCAAATTTGGCGCTAACGACCCGCTTTGTTCGTATTTCGACGAACCATCGAACATACGATGTCATGAGTTTGACTCGAATACGAAGCTCATCCCTACTGTTGATCAAATTAAACTGTGCAGATTTGAATAAAGTTAAAGAGTTCACGTTTCCCAATCCATTTTTTTTTAAAGCTTCCCCATAAACTACTTCTACTGCAACATTAGGATAAGTTCGGCAGTGTGGTCCTTTTTATTTTTATTAAATGATTTAAAAACTAACCAAATCTTGGAAGCAGGCAAGGTCCATGGCTGTTGTGGGCATCTGTAGCCCACTTGTCTTCATTTCTGGGATTCGGTGCAGCTGGCTACCCAGCATGCACTTCTCAAATTTCGCGCATGTGCAGTAAAGACCACTGCATGGCAATGATAATTCTGGACAGGTTTCCATAGCAATAGACATGTGCGGTTCATTTTTTTTCTGAATTAAAATCCAAACAAATTTTCGTTATTTGGAAATTCGGATGTATCTGAATCCCCAAATTAGAATAGTATGTAAACTAATTTAAACTACCATATATACCCGAGTATAAGCCGACCCGAATATAAGCCGAGGCACCTAATTTTACCACAAAAAACTAGGAAAACATATTGACTTGAGTATAAGCCTAGGGTGTCCATCTACATGCCTCACTGTGCCTCACTTTGCCTCACTGTGTCCATGCCTCACTGTGTCCATGCCTCACTGTGTCCATGCCTCACTGTGCCCATGCCTGACTGTGTCCATTCCTCACTGTGTCCATTCCTCACTGTGTCCATGCCTCACTGTGTCCATGCCTGACTGTGTCCATGCCTCACTGTGCCCGTGCCTGACTGTGCCCATGCTTCACAGTGTCCATTCCTCGCTGTGTCCATGCCTCGCTGTGCCCATGCCTCGCTGTGTCCATGCCTCGCTGTGTCCATGCCTCGCTGTGCCCATGCCTCGCTGTGCCCATGCCTCGCTGTGCCCATGCCTCACTGTGCCCATGACTAGACTGAAGTTTATCATGGGAGTCGACGGAAAGGGGTGCCCAGCTTTGCAAAATCGGTGCTCCCCAGCCATAGGTCCCCCAGACAACAAACTTTGCACACTTGTAGAGGACGAGTGGGGCTACTTGTGTGCTGGGTACCGAGTCCCCAAAGTCCTGGAGATCAGGCGCAAAAAAGTGACTCGTGTATAAGCAAAAAAAAATGTGCTGAAAAACTCAGCTTTTACTCGAGTATATATGGTAATTCGAAATAACTAAATTTAAATTCGAACGAAATTTGAATAGTTTTCCAATTTCCAAAGAAAATAAAATTGAATAGAAAATAAAGGAATAGAATAGAAAAAAAAAACAATTCTATTCCTTTATTTTCTATTCTATTTTATTCTTTTTGGAAATTGGAAAACCATTTGAATTCGAAAACTATTCAAATTTGAAAACTATTCGAAATTGATGCGAAAACTTTTCGAATGCAAAATCGATTTAAAAAAAAATTAAGAAAATGAATCCCGAAAACAAATTAAATGAATGAAACAAATTTAACTAAACTAATTTATGTATATATTCATGTATATAACAAATCTAAACTAAACTATTTTTTTTTTTTGTTTTGCACATGTCTACATAGCAGTGGCACTGTGGCACCCAACTCCATTTCCAGGCCCTGTGTTTCACTCATTTTAAACCTTGCAAAAATTGCAGGCAATGGTGTCAGCCCTGCCCAGATGTCTTTTGATAAACTACAGAATCCTTTTCCCCTCTACTGATTTCTACAACAGTCATTGATGTGTAGTTCAAGATAGAAACTGTAAAGCACCCCATAGTTCTTTTATTTTATTCCCAACCACACTCGATATGGATGGGAGAATCCTACCCACTGAGCTATTGCATTCCCCACCATCACAATACAGTACACTGGTTAGCGTTTAAGGCTATAGCCTGCAGCTTTAATCGAGCAGGGAAAATCCGACATAGTAGAATACAGTAGATTGACTTCTGTACAACATCCCTGCCCATACAGGGATCGAAATTGCTGAACCAGCCAAAATTCGATCCATGTATGGCCAGTTTAAGAGCTGTTTAGACGCATTACTCTTTCACAGGAAAGGTGCAAAAAAAACAGGACAGCTCTGAAGACACGATCAAATGCTATATATTTGCATTGAACAGATATAAAAAGATTAATTTAAGAATATATTAAACATGCCAAAAGGGAGCAAATAAGAGACCTTCATTGTCAGGGTTTACATACACTTCAATTTGATCTTTAAAAAAAATGATATATCGCCCTCTAGTGTTCTTCAAAGTTTGCTAAACCTTCTACTATAATGTGCTGTATAAAAGTAATATTAAAGTTTTTTTTGTAATAACAAACACAGATAAAGACCCTGATGGTAACCATGAGGTATGGGGGAACTCTAATAGGGACCCTGATGTAAGGGGAACACTTATGGTAACCATGATGTATAGGGTTGTCCCGATACCACTTTTTTAGGACCGAGTACAAGTACCGATACTTTTTTTCAAGTAGTCGCCGATACCGAATACCGATACTTTTTTTAAACGTGTCCCCAAATGCAGCCATGTCCCCCACATATTGCAGCCATGTCCCCCACATATTGCAGCCATGTCCCCCACATATTGCAGCCATGTCCCCCACACACAGCCATGTCCCCCATACACAGCCATGTCCCCCATATACAGCCATGTCCCCCCACATATTGCAGCCATGCCCCCCATATACAGTCATGTCCCCCACATATTGCAGCCATGTCCCCCACATATTGCAGCCATGTCCCCCACATATTGCAGCCATGCCCCCCATATACGTAGCCATGTCCCCCCCATATTGCAGTCATGCCCCCCCTACCTGATGATGATGCCGCCGCGAACATTATAGGCACCTTTCAATAGCTCTTTTCCCTGCCGCGTGCCATGTTAAGGACACTCCCTCTTGCTCAGGATTGGACAGATCCGAGCAAGGGGGAGTGTCTATACACGCGCAGCGGGAAAACAGCTATTCAAAGGTGCTTATAATGTTTGCGGCGGCGGCGGCGGCAGCTTTGTATATACAGCGGCGGGGACGGATTTGCTTATACGGCGGCAGCGGCGGGGGAGTATTCTATTTGGGTATCGGGGGTATTTGCGGGAGTACAAGTACTCCCGCAAATACTCGGTATCGGTCCCGATACCGATACTGGTATCGGTATCGGGACAACCCTAATGATGTATGTAGGGTGACCACATTTCCAAACTACCATTCATGGGGACCCTGATGTAAGGGGGACACTGATGAAGACTCTGATGTATGAGGAAATTCTTGCAAATTCTTATTCTTGCAATTATGATGTATGAGGGGAACAATAATAGGGATGCTGATGAAAGGTAGGACTCTCATGGGGACCCTGATGTAAGGGGGGCCATGATGTATGTGGGAATTCTGATAAGGGACCCTGATGTAAGGGGGGACACTGATGGGGATCCCGATGTATGCAGGAATTATGAAAAGGAACACTGATGTAAGGGAGGACAATTCCAGGAATCAAGATGTATGGTAGCAACATTGATAGGGACGCTGATTTAAGGCGGAACTCTGATAGAGACCCTGATGTAAGGGGGGACACTTATGGTGACCGTGATGTATGGGGGATTTCTGATAGGGACCCTAATGTAATAGGGACACTGGTGGCGATCATGATGTATGCAGGAACTCTGATAAGTGACCCTGATGTAAAGGGAGGACACTTATGGCGACCAAGATATATAGGAGAACATTGATAAAGACCCTAATGTAAGAGGGACACTGGTGGCAACCATGATGTATGTAGGAACTCTGATAACAGACCCTGATGTAAAAATGGAACACTTATGGAGACCTTGATGTATGGAAGAACACTATTAGAGACCCTGATGTAAGGTGCACACTGATGGTGATCATGAAGTATTGGGGAAATCTGATGGGGACCCTGATGTATGGGGGAACACTGATAGGGACACTGATGTAAGGGGGAACACTGATGGTGACCATGATGTATGGGGGGGAACATTGATAGAGACAACCATGACGTATGGAGATCTCTGATAGGGACCCTGATGTAAGGGGGTCATCTATGGCAACCATGATGCATGGGGGAACTCTGATAGGGACCTTAATGTAAGAGGGATACTGGTGGCGACCATGATGTATGGGGGGACACTTATGGTGACCATGATGTATGGGGGGACACTTATGGTGACCATGATGTATGGGGGAACTCTGATGGAGACCCTGATGTATGGGGGAACTCTGATAGAGACCCTGATGTATGGGGGAACTCTGATGAGGACCCTGATCTATAGGGTATTTCTGATAGGGACCCTGATGTAAGGGGAGGCACTGCTGAGGACAATGGTGTAGGGGCAACTCTAAGAAGGGGCACTGATGGTGAGGGGGGCACTGATGGATGTGAGTGGGGATGACTGTGATGGGCACTCATGGATGTGAGGGGGGACGACTGGATCAAACCACTGAGTTCAGCAGGGGAACAGAACTGTACCACACCTGGAGGTGTCAGATTCTTCATGATCTTCAGAAGGAGGTATTTCTTCTGCAGAGATAGGAGACATGGGCAGAAGTAGAAGGGAGTATTATGTTTTCATTGCTGGATGGGGGCAATTTTTATTTTAGAGATACGTTGCTTTAAAATGAGTATGTGTTTCCAAAAATGTTTTCCTTTTGAATAGAGTAGGCTTACTTTCCTGACCTGGTTATTTTTTGCTGTCTGTGTTCTATTGGGGATACTTCCGTTCACTTCCTGTTCCAGGGGCACAACAGGAAGTAGAAGGACATCTCTAGGAACATGTCATTCTTCTCATAGACAGGTGTCCCCTTTCCCCCGCCTCTGATTCTGGGGACAATTGTCAAATTTTGGTATTTCCTACAGTTTTTATTCTTGGTGAAAATGGTCACTGGTACAAGGGACTCTTGCGGTTGGTTGTAAACGTTGCCTACACACACACCAGCGGCGGCTCACAGATTTGTAGTACAAATTAATGGGCAGTGCCGTTGATGCTTGCATGTAGAGGCCGCAGATGAAGGAGAATCTTGTCTCCTGATCCTGCTGGACCTAAGTGCGGCCTTTGACACTGTAGACCACGGACTACTACTAGCTAGGCTAGCTGAAGTTGCCAGAGTAGCAGAGAGCGATTTACCCTGGTTCTCCTCCTTCTTGGAAAACCGATCAAAAACAGGGATCTTTCACTTCTGAAAAACGTACGGTATCATGCGGAGTCCCTCAGGGATCTCCCTTGTCACCCGTATTGTTCAATATCTATCTCCGCCCCCTCTTTGAAATTATCAGCAACCAGAAGCTACTCTACCACTCCTATGCAAACGACACTCAGGCCGCGTACACACGGCAGAGAACCTCGACGGGCGGAACACATCGTTCCGCCCGTCGAGGTTCTCGCCCGGCCGTCAGATTCGGCAACCAGCCCGTCGGGAAGGGCGACGAGCCATTCATCCCGACGGGCCGTCGAGCAAATAGAGAACCTGCTTTCTATTTCGGCTCGACGACATTCCCGACGGGATGCTCGCCGAATCTGTACACACGGCCGAGGTTCTCGGCAGAATCAGGATGCCAGCAAGGTTCTCGCTGGTTTCTGCCGAGAACCTCGGCCGTGTGTACGGGGCTTCAGCTGTATTTCTGCATCTGCAACAAAAAGGATCACTCTCTTGGACTAGAGAAATCCCTCTCTCTAATAGATAACTGGATGACATCTAGTTATCTTAAACTCAATGGTTCGAAAACAGAGCTTCTCCTGTTTCATGCAAACCGAAAAAGTCACCCCACGTCAACTTGGACCCCACCGCCCATTCTGGGTAAAACTATCACCCCGAGCACCAGTCAAAAGTCTCTGAGTCATTTTCGACACCTACATGACAATGGATGCACAAATAGGGTCAGTAGTCAGCGGATCCCATCATCGGCTGCGCCTACTACGCCGACTCACCCCCTTTATCCCGAAAGAGGACATTGCAGTCGTGGTGGGAACATTAATTAATTCCAGACTCGACTATGCAAATGCCCTCCATCTTGGACTCCCCAAATACCAAATCACTCGCCTGCAAGTCGTTCAAAATACGCCTGCTCGATTAGTGACTGGCATAAAACCATGGGAATCAATCTCACCTTCTCTGAGATCTCTTCATTGGTTGCCAGTAAAAGACAAAATCACCTTCAAGGCACTCTGTCTAACGCATAAGTGTATTCAAGGAAACGCCCCCCAATATCTATGCGAAAAAATAAAAGCCTATAACCCAAATGGCATTCTGCGATCCACAAATCAAAACCTACTGCAAATACCTAAAGCCAGATACAAATCCAAAGGAGATCGGAAATTTGCAGTCCAAGGACCCGGCTGTGGAATGCACTACCAACCACCATCCGATTGGAGTCAGACCACTTGGCCTTCAGGAGAAGGATTAACCACTTCAGCCCCGGACCATATTGCTGTCCAAAGACCAGAGCACTTTTTGAGATTCGGCGCTGCGTCGCTTTAACTGACAATTGCGCGGTCGTGCGACGTGGCTCCCAAACAAAATTGGCGTCCTTTTTTTCCCACAAATAGAGCTTTCTTTTGGTGGTATTTGATCATCTCTGCGGTTTTTATTTTTTGCGCTATAAACAAAAACAGAGCGACTATTTTGAAAAAAATGCAATATTTTTTACTTTTTTCTATAATAAATATCCCCAAAAATATATAAAAAAAAATATTTTTTCCTCAGTTTAGGCCGATACGTATTCTTCTACATATTTTTCGTAAAAAAAATCGCAATTAGCGTTTATTGATTGGTTTGCGCAAAAGTTATAGCGTTTACAAAATAGGGGGTAGTTTTATGGCATTTTTATTATTTTTTTTTTTTTTACTAGTAATGGCGGCGATCAGCGTTTTTTTTCGGTACTGCGATATTATGGCGGACACTTCAGACACTTTTGACACATTTTTGGGACCATTGGCATTTTTTTAGCGATCAATGCTATAAAAATGCATTGGATTACTATAAAAATGCCATTGGCAGTGAAGGGGTTAACACTAGGGGGCGGGGAAGGGGTTAAGTGTGTTCCTAGTGTGTTCTAACTGTATGGGGGGGGTGGACTTACTAGGGGGAATCACTGATTTTCTGTTCATACATTGTATGAACAGAAAATCAGCGTTTCCCCCGCTGACAGGAACGAGCGCTGTGTGTTTTCACACACAGCTCCCGTTCCCCGCTCTGTAACGAGCGATCGCGTGTGCCCGGCGGCGATCGCGCCCGCCGGGCACACGCACGGGACTCGGGGGCGAGCGGGGGGCGCGCGCGCGGGCCGGCGGCGCGCACGCGCCCCCTAGTGGCCGCGAAAAGCGCGACGTAGAGCTACGGGCTCTCGCGCACCCGTGCCGACCTGCCGCCGTATAACTGCGGCGGCTGGTCGGCAAGCGGTTAAAACGTATCTCTTTTGAGGTCAGGTGGTTTCCTTACCGTAGGAATGGAAACAGTGCCCAGAGGTGATTCAGTTTGCATATGTTTTGCGCTTTATACGTTTTTCACTCACTCACTCTTGTAGCCACTCATCCGAGCGGTTACACGTGAATGGTGCCTCCGAATGACCCTGGTTGGTGTCCAAGGTCGGCATTTTTGGCCACATGCAAATTGGCTACAGCTAATTGGGGACAGTTTGTATGCGGCCAGAGTGCGGTGTTGCTGCTTCCGGAGGCGGTGTTTAGCCACCTCTGAATACAGCACATTATCTGATCCCCCATCGCCAGTGCAAATTTAGCCTTATTGTGTGAACATTCTAAAATCCTTTAGTAAATGAGCCGCAGTAGCTTGATAGGTTGAAGACTCAACGCTGACACCTGGTGGAGATTTAGGTTTTGGCCCATTTCTCAATGGCAATGCAGTTATAAACGCATATAAATGTATGTAATGATTTTACATGGTGTCATTTACACTGTGCCGAAACCTGCATTTAGGTGCATTCAGGTTAGTAAGAGAAGAAAGATATCTGTGTACCCAGGGGCAGATTAGATTCTGCATGTAAAGACATGTACATTTAAATGCAGGAGAAAGTGATCTGGGTAGGATAAAGCTTGCCTAAATAAAACATACAGGAGGCTAGTGTGAATGTAGCCTTAAACTGCTGTTGTATGAATTATATTACCAAAAATATTGGGACGCCTGTCTTTACACGCACATGAACTTTAATGGCACCCCAGTCTTAGTCTGTAGGGTTCAATATTGAGTTGGCCCACCCTTTGCAGCTATAACAGCTTCAACTCTTCTGGGAAGGCTGTCCACAAGGTTTAGGAGTGTGTCTATGGGAATGTTTGACCATTCTTCCAGAAGCGCATTTGTGAGCACAGGTACTGATGTTGGATGAGTAGGTCTGGCTCATAGTCTCTGCTCTTATTCATCCCAAAGGTGTTCTATCGGGTTGAGGTTAGGACTGTGTGCAAGCCAGTCAAGTTCCTCCACCCCAAACTCGTTTCATCCATGGCTTAATGGCCCTTGCTTTGTGCACTGGTTCAAATCAATTTGTGGAGGTGGGACTCTGTTGGGCACTCATGACATGGATGTGAGGGGGGGGGGGACTCTGTTGGGCACTCATGGATGTGAGGGGGGTCTGTTAGGCATTCATGGAAGTGAGGGGGCAACTCTGTTGGGCACTCACGGATGTGAGGAGGGGCAACTCTATAGGGCACTCAGGGATGTGAGGGGGGACGACTCTGTTGGGTACTCATGGATGTGAGGGGGGACGACTCTATTGGGCACTCATGGATGTGAGGGGGGACGACTATATTGGGCACTCATGGATGTGAGGGGGGACGACTCTGTTGGGCACTCATGGAAGTGAGGGGGCAAGACTCTGTTGGGCATTCATGGAGGTGAGGGGGCAAGACTCTGTTGGGCACTCGTGGATGTGAGGGGGGACTCTGTTGAGCACTCGTGGATGTGAGGGGGGACTCAGTTGAGCACTCGTGGATGTGAGGGGGGACTCTGTTGAGCACTCGTGGATGTGAGGGGGGACTCTGTTTAGCACTCGTGGATGTGAGGGGGGACTCTGTTGGGCACTTGTGGATGTGAGGGGGCAAGACTCTGTTGGGCACTCATGGATGTGAGGGGGGACTCTGTTGAGGACTCGTGGATGTGAGGGGGGACTCTGTTGAGCACTCGTGGATTTGAGGGGGGACTCTGTTGGGAACTCATGGATGTGATGGGGGGACTCTGTTGGGCACTCGTGGATGTAAGTGGGGGGGACTCTGTTGGGCACTCGTGGATGTAAGGGGGGGGACTCTGTTGGGCACTCGTGGATGTAAGGGGGGGGACTCTGTTGGGCACTCGTGGATGTAAGGGGGGGGGGACTCTGTTGGGCACTCGTGGATGTAAGGGGGGGACTCTGTTGGGCACTCGTGGATGTAAGGGGGGGGATTCTGTTGGGCACTCGTGGATTTGAGGTGGGGCACTGTTGGGAACTTGTGGATGTGAGGGGGGGGGGACTCTGTTGGGCACTTGTGGATGTGAGGGGGGGACTCTGTTGGGCACTCGTGGATGTGAGGGGGGGGGCTCTGTTGGGCACTCGTGGATGTGAGGGGGGGGCTCTGTTGGGCACTCGTGGATGTGACGGGGGGGGCTCTGTTGGGCACTCGTGGATGTGACCGGGGGGGGACTCTGTTGGGCACTCGTGGATTTGAGGGGGGACTCTATTGAACACTCATGGATGTGACGGGGGGACTCTGTTGGGCACTCATGGATGTGACGGGGGGGACTCTGTTGAACACTCATGTATGTGAGGGGGGACTCTGTAATGAACAGACCAGTCACCAGCCCCTGTGCCCCCCCCCTTTGACAGCTAGAGGGGATCTTATCCACCCCCCACCAGCTGTCACCACCTAGCCTGCCTACCCGCCTGCCCGTCCGCGTCACTCATATACAGTCCTCTGTGAATGGAAATCTACAAGTCCTGACACACTTGGAGCGCTGTGTTAATTCATTGAGTCTTCTGGTCAGATTGTATCTGCTTGCCCGTACAATGTGTATGGACACACAGATACACTGACAAATCTACAGGAGAGCAACATCTGCTCTACAGGCTCCAGAGAATTTTAAATGCTAAAAAATAAATAAAAAAATGTACCTACAAAAAAATGTGCAAATATTTTTTGTTAAAAGGTGAGCTTATCCTTTAAGTTAGCCATACACGGCTTGCTTTCACCCTGTGGTAAGAGAAAATCAATAGATTACCCCATGCATGCTGAACACTGCTGGCTAATGTATTCAGGCTCACACGGCTGCTTGAATACACAAACAGTGACTGCATCTGATATTCTAGGAAAGTACGAAGACAAGTTATTATAATATAAAAAAAAATAATAATAATTTGTGGCTGCCGCCACGCTGGGTAAGAACTTTGAGAAATCAGAAAGTAAAAAATCCTCTGCAGTAGCCCAGTCCAGAGATGAAGTGTGGAGACCAGGGCCTGTAGGAACAATCCCATGACCTTCAACGCCATCTCTACGCTGATGACCAGTGTTCATTTTGGCAAATTTCCATTTAGTTTTAGTCTTATGCTGCGTACACACGCTCGGTTTTCATGATGAGAAAAAAGCTATTTTTTAAATTGGTTCTGAAAAACGGTCGTGTGTAGGCTCCAGAGCATTTTTCTCTACGAGAAAAAAATAACATATTAGATTTCTCACTCCAGCAGTATAGAATGAGTTTTTAAATTGTAGAGAAATGCTTAAACAATCACTAAAGGATTTTTTTTTTAGCTAAATGGCTTCCTTTACCTTACTGCAGTCCTGGTTTCATATCCTCATTGTTCGTTTTTGCTTTGAAGTTGCTGTAATTCTGCTCTGATCTCCACACTTCCTGCTTGTCTGGCTCCTTATGAAAAATCTCATGGCAGCTTTTCACTGTGGTCCAAGTGGTGTGTCTAAAACTCCTCAGAACCAATCAGATTCATTTTAAAAACAAAACACTGCCCTGGATTTGTTTGTTTTTGTTCTGTGTGTCTTCTGTACTTCACAGAAACATGAAACCAGTTTAAAAACAAAAGTGAAACTAGAGGCACATTATATGATTGATTTTTTATCTATTTTTAATCACTTTTAAAAGGAATCGGTTAACTTTTATGTCTCTATACCCTGTAAACAGTCATTTCAGCAAAAAATTTTTTTCCTTTAGTGACCCTTTAAATAATGTATTACAATTTAACTACACCTATTAGACATTAAGGGAATAACATGAGTTTTAGTTGACTAAATATGATTAAAACAATTGCAGAAGACTAAAATGGGACTAAAACTAAATTATACATCAGACAGGAGGCTCATATCTTATGCATTAATCCTTCTTTATTAATGCTCACAGCAGATAGTGTAAAACCATGTAAACGTAAGTAATAGTAAAGAAAAAACAGTAGGAACTACGTATCCCAGCAGCCCTGGGTCTTAGCCACTCCTACTCTAGTCTCTATAAATGTCCTGTTCTGTCTTGAATCTTCCTCTTTCTTTCTGCTCACGGCAGAGCACTAGAAGATAAGTACTGACAAGAATCTCATATTGATTGTGTTACTGACTTAGTGATTCTGATTTTATTGATTTTTGCTTCCTTATATGTATATGTGTGCTTTGCTGTCTGAGGTGGTCCCCGGGGTTGCCATCCCTGCGCTGTCTTGGGGTAACCACTGTTTTTTTTCCTGACGCTGGCTCTTAGTCCCCCTGAATTTGCCTGACCCTATTGGTGCCTCTGTGCCAACTTCTGACCCTCACCTTAGAGCGCTGCGATCGACGGCGACCCACTCTGCGCTCTGCTTTGTCCTCTCTCCCTGTCTCTCTGTTCTGAGACGCCATCTTGGCCTTCCTCCTCTCCTCAGGACAACGTTCGCGCGTACAGGGAGGCGGACTCTTCGCCTCCCTGCAACCTATCATCAGTACCGCTCCCCCGTCCAATCGCGGCGCGCGTTGGACCGGGGGGGGGCGGTCTCCTAGTGCGGCGTCTTCCTATAGGCGCTCCGGGGCTGTAGTCTCGTGAGACTTCGCCCCTGGAGTGCAAATTCTTCAGGCCCACCTCCCATCGCATGCCAGTCGGCGCTGGTGGACGGAGGTTGAGCCTGAGCACACCATTTATTCACATAGTGAGTTAGATAGATAGCATTTCTGGGAATTTATTCCCTATAGCCCTATACAGCTGCAATTAGCCTACCCCTGTGCTGCCACCACCCACTACTACCTTTCCCTTCTGTGCTGCTGTTTTTTGCTATATCCCAACAGCATGGCAGAAGAGGGCTCTCCCCACATCCCAGATCAGGAGATGGCGCTGGATCCAGCACAACTCCTGAACACTTCACAACTCCAGGATCTCATCAATAGATCCATTCAAGCGGCATTAGCTGCAGCTGCCACCTCTTCTGGAGTTAACCAAACCCTGAACCTACCCGTACTCATGCCACATGACAACCAACCGACCGTAAAAAAGGGTAAATCCTCCCAAAAGAGGAAGCACACGGTGACGGTTTATGACTCCCCGGCAGGGGAAGTAAAGAATATGCTCAGAGCAGATCCCCACTTGGACTGCCACCCCACGCATCCTTCAGACCCCCTTCAACCCCTGGGCCTCAGGGAGTCGCATAAGAGGCATGGACCCGCCAAACGGGCCAAACCAGACTCGTATGTCCTCGAGTCAGACGATGATTCATCCGCTGAGTCGGATGGGTCCGAGGTCTCGGGGTCTGACTACTATGGAGAAGAGGATGCGGGGGCACCGGCACTCCTACAGGATGCCAACCCTGACAACCAGGGCAAAGATGTTGTGGATGCCATGGGTGAACCACTGTTCAACCCAGACGCCATTTCCCACCCTCGCTCTGGGGACTGGTCTCCCCTTCCCCACGTGTCCCAATACATCGAACTTTGGGCACGTAGACCCCTAGAGAGATCTAACCGCAACAAGCTAAGAGCGGAATGCCCTCGCCCCCACATACCCATGAAGGCGGTCATGACACCTGAAGTCAATCCCATTTTAGCGAAATATCTGCTAAAGACGGGGAAATTTCCCAAGAAAGGGATCGACCGATCTTTTAAAAATATTCAAGATCGCATTCTGGATCTGTTCGGACCCCTGACCAAAATCCTTAATCTGGCAGAACAAGCTGCGACCACTGGTCAGGCGGTTGACCTAGCCCAATTACGTGGGTGGGCCCAGAGGGCCATATGTCTGACGGGCAGTGCCAATACCGCCTGCTCCGTCGAGCGCAGACGCTCGATCCTCATGCGACTCGATCCGCAACTGGCACACCTGGCGGAATCCGAGCCAGGCCCCGCAGCAGAGGGCATGCTATTCGGTGACTCCCTGGTCAAAGACATAAATAAATTCGTGGGCATGTTTAACAGCCTTGACAAGGCACAAACGTCTCTCAAGAAAACGGGCAACACTAGAGTTTTTTCCCGGGCCGGCAGAAGTAGGGGCCGTTCTGCCGGCCGCTATAACACCGGCAGACCCTTTCAAAGGTCAGCTTCCCAACCTCACTACACTCAGGCTCCCGCTCCGTACACCACCACTGCGCAACCTGCTCCCTTCTTCCCACCACGTGGCAGATCCTGGAGGGGACGTGGCCAGAGAGGATACCCTCGTTCCCGCCCATATACCGGTGAGTACCACACACATTCCCTTGCCCCTTACACCTGTGGGGGGCCGTCTAATGTTTTTTACCCACGCCTGGTCTGCGATTACGGCAGATACATGGATTCTAAATACAGTGGCAGGGTTCCAGATAGATCTCCTATCCCCACCGAATCTGGGAGTAATTCCACCCCCTATCCGGTTTGCAGAACAGAATGTGACCCTGATAGACAACGAGCTCAGGGAACTGATATCCAAAAAAGCCGTGATCGAGGTCGACCCCTCCTCCCCGGGGTTCCTCAGCAATCTCTTCTTAGTCAAGAAGAAAGGGGGAGGTTACCGCCCGGTTATAAACCTTAGGCGACATGTTGGTTCAGGTCCCGATCGACATTTCAAGATGGAGGGCATCCATTGCCTCCGAGATCTCCTCGTCCCGGGAGACTGGTTGGTAAAGGTGGACCTAAAAGACGCCTATCTCACTGTCCCCGTGCATCAGGCGTCGCAACACCTTCTCCGTTTCAGGTGGTGGGGACGCACGTGGCAATTTACATGCCTCCCATTCGGGCTGTCATCCGCCCCGTGGTGCTTCACAAAGATCTTGAAACCAGTTGTGGCATCGCTGAGGTCCAGAGGAGTACGTCTGATTATATATCTAGACGACATCCTCATCATAGCTTACTCCAAGAATCAGGCGTACCACCACATGACTTGGACGATCAACCTTTTACTAGGCCTAGGCTTCCTGATCAATCAGGAAAAGTCAGTTCTCATCCCGGCCCAGGAGATGGAGTTTCTGGGTTTCTCCGTGGACACAAACCTAGCTGTCCTTCGCCTGCCCAGCGAAAAATTGGCCCTGATTCGCAATGAGATCAGGGCGGTACTCCGCAAGGGGTTCTTATCCCTACGCGTACTGGCCCGCATAGTAGGCCTGCTAGCGGCATCCATCCAAGCCATCTTTCCGGCCCCCCTGCATTACAGGGCCCTCCAGAGGTTAAAAATTCTACACCTCCGCCAGGGCCTCCGATATGCGGACGAGGTGCCCCTCTCCTCGGAGGCCCAAGTCGAACTACAATGGTGGCTCCGATACGCCATCGAGTGGAATGGCAAAACGATCTTCAACTCACGCCCGGACGTTGTCATAGAATCGGACGCGAGCCGCCGGGGCTGGGGCGCCCGCCTGGGGGGAAACCTCGACAGGAGGGACCTGGTCCAAGGAGGAATCTCTCTTACACATCAACGCTTTGGAACTCTCAGCGGCACTCTTCGATATTCAGAGCTTCCTAGCGGAACGGTCCAATTGTTGCGTCTTATTACGCATGGACAATATTGCAGCGGTACAATACATCAACCGCTTAGGTGGCACCAGATCCAAGGTTCTGGCGGACATTACCACAGAGATTTGGCACTTCTGCCTGTCTCGAGACATCATCCTTATGGCGGAATACATCCCGGGTACTTCCAACACTTTCGCAGACTGGAATTCCCGATATCTTGTTGACGCCAGCGATTGGTGCTTGGACCGATCAGTCTTCGCCCAACTGAACCTACTTTGGGGTCCCTTGGACATAGACCTTTTCGCCTCACGTCTCAATCACCAACTGCCCCGTTTTTTCAGCTGGAGACCGGATCCAGGGTCCTCAGCAGTGGACGCTTTCCGTCACTCTTGGACAGGGGGGACACACTATGCGTTTCCCCCATTCTCAATGATCCCCAGGACTCTACTGCAGGTCACATACCAGAGGGCGACGATGGTCCTGATCACGCCATGGTGGCCAACACAACCATGGTTCCCTCTTCTCCTGGACTTGGCCATAGACCACCCCAGGCTTCTTCCCCAATTCCCTCACATCCTCTCCCACCCGACCAAAGGCATTCACCCTCTGGTAGAGGAGGGCACACTGACACTCTTGGCATGGTTGATTTCGGGATGCCGGACGCGCACGACGGCCTTTCAAACTCAGCTAGAGATCTCCTCTCCGTGGCCTGCGCCCCCGGGACTCGATCAGCATATCAATCAGCCTGGCAACTCTGGGTACGTTGGTGTGACCAACGGCAGGCTGATCCCGTGCGTGCCCCTGTCACCGTCGTAGCGAATTACTGGCGGATTCCTTTAACTCCGGCAGGTCCTACAGCTCCATTAATATATACAGGTCTGCCATTTCAGCCTACCACTGTCCGGTAGATTCCCTGCCAATCGGCAAGCACCCCCTAATCTGCAGACTGCTTCGAGGCATCAGGTTCAAACGGCCTCCTCGTCCTAAATACCAATCCACCTGGGATGTTTCCAAGGTCCTTGACATGTTCTCAGGCTGGGAGGACAACGATTCTCTCAAAATGCTGTCGTTTAAACTTACAGTGCTGCTATGCCTGATCTCCATCAAACGTGTCTCAGACGTCAGGGCCTTGGACATCTCTAGACGTCAGTTTTCACCCCACAGGGTAAGATTCACGGTTGTCCGCAGAACCAAAACTGGCCTACATTCGGTGTTTTATCCCTTTTTTCCGGCACACTCACGACTCTGCGTGGTTAGGTGCCTACAGGCTTACGAGGCGAGCACAAACGACCTACGAACCCCAGGTTCTTCTCAACTTTTAATATCCTACGTAAGGCCTCACCACCCGGTCTCCCCGGCCACGCTGGCACGTTGGGTTAGGTCAACCATGGCAATGGCGGGCATAGACGTCACCCTGTTCGGAGCACACTCTGCCAGAGGGGCCATGGCTACCAAGGTGGTTACGACCGGAGGCTCTCTTTCGGACCTTTTACTGGCGGCCGATTGGTCTTCTGAGACCGTTTTCCGCCTTTTCTATTTCAGACCGGAGGAACATGTCACAATGTCTGTTTTATAATCTATGATTTGGGAGTTCATGTTTTGTTTTCAATGATGGTATGAATACTGTATTAAGCTTTGAACTTGCATAAGATATGAGCCTCCTGTCTGATGTATAATTCGAGATTTTCATAGCTTGTGACGGAAAATATTGATTATATGAAGACAGGAGGCGAGTATCTTCCCTCCCTCCCCAACCCTCTCACGGTCATGCGTGTTTTATTTCAGGCTATTGACATCGTTCCCGTTTGGAATATTGTTCGGGTGATGTTCCCCGCTTTTGGATGACCAGCTGGTCTGAGTAGCTCAGTTGGCTGACCCCGTTGGGACCTGCGGATGCTACCTCAAGAGTCTTCAGTTAAGAAGTCGTGGGCCGGCTGGCCTAAGAATCGACGGTTGACGGGACGTTGCAAGTATGGACCCGGATCTAGGCACTTCAAGGTTCACACTAAGAAAGAGGAAGATTCAAGACAGAACAGGACATTTATAGAGACTAGAGTAGGAGTGGCTAAGACCCAGGGCTGCTGGGATACGTAGTTCCTACTGTTTTTTCTTTACTATTACTTACGTTTACATGGTTTTACACTATCTGCTGTGAGCATTAATAAAGAAGGATTAATGCATAAGATACTCGCCTCCTGTCTTCATATAATCAATATTTTCCGTCACAAGCTAGGAAAATCTCGAATTGCCATTTTAGTCCTAAGACCGTTATTCAAATACAAAGTTTATACTCAACATGATTCCTCTCAAGCCTGCCTTGCATACACATGATCGTGAAGAAACGAACGACGGCACCATAAAGGGGAAGTTCCATCCGAATGGTGCCACCCTTGGGGCTGCTTATGCTAATTTCCCCATCTCATAACTTGCTTCTGAGCATGCGTGTCACCCTCCCCCCTCCCCTGTTAAAGCCTACACGCGACCATTTTTCACGACGTGAAAGACGGCGACAAGAAAAATGACGAGAAAAAATAGAGCCGGTTCTACATTTTTAACGCCCATATTTATGGTATTGAGGTATGAACATGCACTATAGACCAGTGCTAATTTTAACATCAAATTTAGTCTTAGTCTTAACCACTTAAGACCCAAACCATTATGCAGGTTAAGGACCTGGCCAGTTTTTGCAATTCGGCACTGCGTCGCTTTAACTGACAATTGCGCGGTCGTGCGACGTGGCTCCCAAACAAAATTAGCGTCCTTTTTTCCCCACAAATAGAGCTTTCTTTTGGTGGTATTTGATCACCTCTGCCGTTTTTATTTTTTGCGCTATAAACAAAAATAAAGCGACAATTTTGATAAATATCCCCAAAAAATATATAAAAAAAATGTTTTCCCCTCAGTTTAGGCCGATACGTATTCTTCTACTTATTTTTGGTAAAAAAAAAAATCGCAATAAGCGTTTATTGATTGGTTTGCGCAAAAGTTACAGTGTTTACAAAATAGGGGATAGTTTTATGGCATTTTTATAATTATTATTTATTTATTTTTTACTAGTAATGTCGGCGATCAGCGATTTTTTTTCGTGACTGCAACATTATGGTGGACACATCGGACACTTTTGATACATATTTGGGACCAGTCATTTTCACAGCGAAAAGTGCTATAAAAATGCACTGATTACCGTGAAAATGGCAGTGAAGGGGGTTAACCACTAAGTGTGCTTTAAGGGAGTGATTCTTGCTGTAGGTGTGACGTCACTGATAGTCGTTCCCTACAACAGAGAACAGACGATCAGTGACACTGACAGAGAAGAACGGGGAAGGTGTTTTTACACTCACCTCTCCCCGTTCTTCAGCTCCTGTGACCCGATCGCGGGACACCAGCGGCGATCGGTCCCGCGGGCGTAGTCACGGAGCTTTGGACCGGGTCGCGAGCGCGATCCGCCGGCAGCTCACGCGACCCACGGCTGGACACTTAAAGGGCAACATACCTGTACCTAGCTGTGCCATTCTGCCAACGTAGTATATCGGCGTTAGGTGGTCCTTAACCACAGCCTCCTGCACATATACGTCTGCAGAATGTACCTATACGTCCTCTTTAAGTGCCCAGCCGTGGGTCCTGAAGCTCCGTGACCATGGGACCCACGGACCCGAACGCCGCTGGAGTCCCGCGATCGGTCCCCGGAGCTGAAGAACGAGGAGAGCTGTGTGTAAACACGGCTTCCCCGTTCTTCACTGTGGCGCTGTCATTGATCGTGTGTTCCCTGATATAGGAAAACACAATCAATGACGTCACACGTCCAGCCCCGCCCCCCTACAGTTAGAAACACAGATGAGGTCACACATAACCCCTTCAGCACCCCCTAGTGGTTAACTCCCAAACTGCAATTGTCATTTTCACAGTAAACAATGCATTTATATAGCATTTTTTTCCTGTAAAAATGACAATTGTCCCAAAAATGTGTCAAAATTGTCCGATGTGTCCGCCATAATGTCGCGGTCATGAAAAAAAAAAAAACACTGATCGCCGCCATTAGTAGTAAAAAAAGAAATATTAATAAAAATGCAATAAAACTATCCCCTATTACCAAAAATGTGTAGAAGAATACGTATCGGCCTAAACTGAATCAAAAAAAATATTTTTATATATATATTTTGGGGGATATTTATTATAGCAAAAAGTAAAAAATATTGAATTTTTTTCAAAATTGACGCTCTATTGCTTATAGCGCAAAAAAAACAAAAACGCAGAGGTGATCAAATACCACCAAAAAAAGCTAATTGTGGGGAAAAAAAGGACGCCAATTTTGTTTGGGAGCCACATCGCACGACTGCGCAATTGTCAGTTAAATCGCAAAAACTGGCCAGGTCTTTTACCTGCATTTTGGTCCGGGTCTTAAGTGGTTAAGTGACCTAATCCCGTACACACGATCGGAAATTCCGACAAGAAAAGTTCGATGTGAGCTTTTGGTTCGAAATTCCAACCATGTGTATGCTCCATCTGACTTTTGCTGTTGGAATTTCCACCGTAAAAAATTCCTATCGGAAATTACGTTTGCCTGTAGCAATTCCGACGTGCAAAATTCCGACACATGCTCGGAAACTTTGAACTTCATTTTCTCAGCTCGTCGTAGTGTTGTACTTCACCGCATTCTTGCGGGTCGAAAGTTCAGAGAACTTTTATTGGACCGTGTGTAGGCAAGCCAAGCTTCAGCGGAATTCCGTCAGAAAAAGCATCCAAGGTTTTTCCCGGCGGAAAATCCGATCGTGTGTACGCAGCATAAGTCTTTTGACTACAAGGGTGATAGGTGTAACCCTGGACTCTGACCTCTCCCTTCCAGCCACACATGCAATCATCTTCTTAATCTTGCCCCATGAAGCTCCATAAGGCCTCAATCACACAGGGCAGATCCATTGCCATCTCCTCTGAGCCAGCGGATGACAGGTCCTTCTGATCACTGAGCGGAGAGGGGTTTGTCGAGCGCCGCTGATTCCTATGGAAGGATCGGATGAAAACGGACATGCTGGCATCAGATCCCACCAGATACAATCCACCAGGATGGATGGCGAACATATCCTCATACTTCTGATTTGAGCGGATCGAAAGTCAGCAGACACGGTCACCACTGACATCCATCTCTCCATAGACTTGCATGAAGCACACGTTCAGGTCCGCCGAAAAATCTGACGGTCCGCTCGTGTGAAAGGGGCCTTACAGGGTCAAAATACACTTACTGGCCACTTTATTATTTACAACGGTTCAAGTTCAAACCGAGCATTAGAATGGGGTAGATAGGGGATAAAAGGCTGCATTCACACCTAAGCGTAGGCGATTTGCGTCGTTTTTCCGCGCGTATTCACGCGTTTGCATACAGCGTCGTCGGACGTTTTTGAACTTTGACGTTTTTTTATTTTAGCCAATAGGAAAAAATATCTTTTCATCACTTGTTGCTATGTTGGTAGAATTTGTTTATCTTCTGCCTGGGTGAAAAGTTCTATTGATTAAAGCGGCAAAACGCCCTTAGCAAACGCTCATTGTCATGCTAGTCGCTTGAATCGAGCGTTTCCATTGCTTTCTATGGGTAATGGAAACGCTTGAATAGGCCCAAAACCGACCGATGCGCGCGTCAAAAAAGCGTCCGGAACTTGTTTGAGCGTCAGGCGGTCGGGGTCACGGAGAATGTGAACCATCTCCATAGAGAATAATGTATTTTTTCCCACTCTATCGTATTATAGCGTCGCGCTTCAGGCGACAAAACGCTCAGGTGTGAATGCAGCCTTAGTGACTGAACAGGCTGGTTGTTGGTGACAGACAGGCTGGTCTGAGTATTTTTTAAAACTGATGATCTACTGGGGATTTCCACACACAACTTTTTCTCTCAGGTTTACAGAGAATGGTCAGAAAAAGAGAAAATATCCAGTGAGTGGCTGTTGTGTGGACAAAAATGGCTTGTTGAAGTCAGAGGAGAATAGGCAGGTTTGAGATTAACGAAACACAACAGTAACTTAAAGTGGAGTTTCCATCCCCAATTTTTTTTTTCATTATTGTGCTTATTAGACCTAAAAAAATTAAAAAATAAAAGTTTTACTCATCTGGAAATGCCTGTTGCTATGCGGTCCCACAAAATCTGCCCTTGGAATCACCTGGGATTCTGACATCATCTCCCTCTAATGCTCCTGGGAAATGTGTGTCATCATTTCCCAGGATACAGTTCGCTAACCAATTATCACTCCCCATCCAAGACTTCCAGGAAGTGCTTGTTGGCTTCACAGTGCCCACAAGCAAAATTACAACGGTGTGGACCTAGTTTTATAAACTTTTTTGATTAAATATGCGAAGCATGGTAAAATAGTAAGTGACCGGATTTTTATTATAAAAACGCATGATGAAAGGACATACATTTAAATAAATGCTAATTGTGGTTGGAACTCCGCTTTAAATGACTTCTCATTACAACCAAGGTATGCAAAAATACCATCTCTGAACGCACAACACATTGAAGCACATGGGCTACAGCAGCAGAAGACACCGGGTGCCACTCCTGTCAGCGAAGAACAGGAAACTGAGGCTACAATTCACAAAATTGGACAATAGAAGATTGGGAAAAACGTTGCCTGGTCTGATGAGTCTCCATTTCCACTGCGACATTCAGATGGTAGGGTCAGAATTTGGAGTAATCATCTAAGTATGGATCCATCTTTCCATGTATCAACGCTTCAGGCTGGTGTAATGGTGAAGGAGATATTTTCTTGGCACACTTTGGGCCCCTTCGTACCAATTGAGCATCGTTTAAACAACGGCCTACCTGAGTATTTTCGCTGACCATGTCCATCCCTTTATGACTACAGTGCCCCCCCCCCCCATTTTCTGATGGCTCCTTCCAGCAGGATAATGCACCATGTCACAAAGCTCATATCTCACCACTGGTTTCCTGAACATGATAATGAGGTCACTGGACTCCAATGGCCTCCACAGTCACCAGATCTCACCCAATAGAGCACCTTTGGGATGTGTTGGAACGAGAGATTTGCATCATAGATGTGCAGCCGACAAATCTGCAGCAACTGCGTGATGTTATGTCACCATGGACCAAAATCTCAATGTTTAACACTTTTTTATATAAATTATTCGTTTTTTTTATATTTCCAACACCTTGTTGAGTCTATGCCAAAGAATCAAGTCATTTCTGAAGGCACAAAGGGGTTCAACCCGGTACTAGCAATGTGCACCTTAAGGGCCCTTTCACACTGGTGCGTTTTTGCGGTAAAAAAAGCGCTCATAAAACGCTCCCCATTGAAATGAATTGAAAAACGTGGTGTTTTGCCACGATTTCAATCGCGGAAAAAAAGATTCTGCCGCGATTTTTCCTGCGTTTTTAATTCATTTCAATGGAGGGGGCATTTTAATAGCGCTATTTTTACCACGAAAACTCGGCAAAAATGCACCAGTGTGAAAGGGCCCTTAAGGTTATGGAGGGACATACATTCCCCAGTGACACCACCAAGCCATTAATTCACTCATTAAATTCTCCTCGCTGACCTACTGCTACAGTAGATCCTTTTTACATCCATGAATGTTGCTTCCAGACTCATCTACTTTATCAATTTCTCAGTGTCCACTACTCCATTCCCCCCCAAATGGCTTCCACCCAAATTAAAAACACCAACATACAAAGCCATCCACGACTGCCCCCAGCTACATAACCAACCTGGTCTCATAATATCACCCAAAACCATCCTCTTCACTTCACCCAAGACTTCATGCATTAGCCCCCCCCTCATCACCTCCAGAACCTCTCCCTTCCTCTGGAACTCCCTACCCAAATTTGTCTTGCTTCCCCTTAGTGTCTCCGTCTGTAGAAGATGCCCCAAAACAAAATATCTTCAAGGAAGCCTTTACCATCCCACCTAAAAACTGAACCCAAAGTGGATGTAAACCCAAAAATGTTTTGGGATGTCACAATGTAGAGTACAATATTACCTATCATTTGTGCCCAGTTTTGCCACACAGTTAATCCAGCTCTAAATCCTTATTGTTCAGTGAAATAAAATGGATTTACAGAGAAAAACTTTAGTCTGTTCCACCCCCTTGCTGTGAGTGACAGGTTTACATATCTCATGCACTAGCTTCAGACAGGCATTTAATTCCCACCATCACTTTTTTTTATGTCATGTGGTTATTTTTCTGGATTTTGACTGGATGTTAGTGATCATAGCAGAAATTAGTGTAGGGAATACACAGGAGAAAATGCATGTTGACAAGGGGATTGTAGAGAAGGGCGGGGAGTCTACTGACATCACGACTCCACCCACCGAGCTCCGGACAACAGATCCACCCACAAAATCTGCAGTTTCAGTTCTCATGACAGACAGAGGGGAGACATTTGACAGGTGAGGATACATGCAGGAGGCATCTATATCCTTATAGATCAGCACTATGGCAGTAGTTTAGAAAGGCTGAGAGAGGCTTTACATCCACTTTAACACGCATGCAAAATCTCTGCACCAGTCTTTATTAACACCATATATTGTATTTTAAGGACTGCCCAACGCCGATATACGTTGGCAGAACGGCACTGCTGGGCACAATCACGTACCTGTACGTTGTTATATACCCAGCTGTGGGTAGCGCCTGTGGCCCGGCCCAAAGCTCTGTGACCACGGCCACAATCGCTGCTTGAGTGCCGCGATCGGTCCCTGGAGCTGAAGAACAGTGAGAGGCGAGTGTAAACACAGGTTAGATAGAAGAGTGTGTCCTATACAGGTAAGCTGCTAAGTAATTGTGGCAATTAGTATTAGTAGGCTCTCCCCATGTATGGGGTCCTTACTGTAGCCAAACAATAGGTACAAAAAACAAGGTTCACCCTTAGGAAAAACCTCAAGAAGGAGGTGCCCTAGTGGTGAGAAGGGGCTACTGTTAATACAGAGGGGCAATACTCAAAGAGAACTCTATTAATAGTAGCCCCTTTTCACCCCTGGGGCATCTCCTTGAGGTTTTTTTTAAGGATGAACCTTGAATTTTGTAAACACACCTTCCCCGTTCTTCAGTGGCGCCGTCATTGATCGTCTGTTCTTTGATTTAGGGAAAGGCGATCAATGACATCACACATCCAGCCCTGCCCCCCTACAGTTGGAAACACATATGAGGTCACACTTAACCCCTTCAGTGCCCCCCAGTGGTTAACGCCCAAACTGAAACTGTCATTTTTATAGTAAACAATGCATTTTTATAGCACTTTTTGCTGTAAAAATGACAATGGTCCCAAAAATGCGTCACAATTTCCTGATTTTCTCACCATGTCAGTAATAAAAACGCTGATCGCCGCCATTACCAGTAAAAAAAAAAATATAAAAAAGCAATAAAGCCATCCCCTATTTTGTAAACTATACATTTTGCACAAACCAATCAGAAAACGCTTGAGATTTTTACCAAAAATATGTAGAATACGTATGGACCCAAACTGAGGAAAGTATATATTTTTGGGGGATATTATAGAAAAAAATATTGCCTCTATTTTTATTTGTAGTGCAAAAAATAAAAACCGCAGAGGTGATCAATTACCAAAAGAAAGCACCATTTGTGAAAAAAACAAAAGACAATTTTGTTTGGGAGCCATATCACACGACCGCACAATTGTCCGTTAAAGCGACGCAGTGCCGAATCTCAAAAAGGGACCTGTTGCTTTACCTGCATATTGGTCCAGGTCTTAAGAGGTTAAAGCAGAATTAAGCCAAAAGCCAAACATTGCAGCTTAAAAGCATACATGTGATGGCTTAGGAGGGACCTTAGATTGTAAGCTCTTTGTAGGAAAGGACTGATGTGAATGTAGACTGTATATGTAAAGTGCTGCATAAATTGATATACAAGTACCATAAATATACCAAGAAAAAAAAAACTTTTAATGGATTAAAGTCATCTAGAGATTGGTTTCAATGTGTTCATTTATTTAAATCTGCTAGTACACCCAACACTTCCTTCCCAGACTGACAATACTGATGTTTAAACAGTGCCCCCTCTGCTTTTTTTTTATCCATGGCTCAATTCACGCCTAAAGCGTACTGCAACCCTGAGCTTTTGTGGTGCCACTGCTTTTCCCACACAACTGCTCAGACCAGCAATTACACCAGGGGTCTTCAAACTACAGCCCTCCAGTTCAGGAACTACAATTCCCATCATGCTTAATCATGTCTGAATGTCAGAGTTTTGCAATGCCTCATGGGATGTGTAGTTCAACAGCTGGAGGGCCGTAGTTTGAGGATCCTTGAATTACACACTATTCAACCCTCTACCAGGCAGTTTGCATCCAGAGCAGTGAACCGTTTCAATTTGTATGCAGCCATAGCACAGCACTTCTACACCCAGATACAGTACTTCTTGGCCGATTTAGGCTGCTGTGTTCAGAGGTAGCCATCTAAATGAAGCCCGATGGGGCACCATTCCTCCCAGAGACCAACGATGGGGCACCATATTCCTCCCAGAGACCACCAGCCCTGAGGCAATGTTTATGCTCACTGATGCGGTGCCCTGGAAATTTTCTACCTTCCAATGGCTGCAATCCAGCCCGTCTAAAGGACAGCAAATTGTTGTGTGTGCTTAGGTCGCCTTGCAAAGTCGCGACCATTCAGGACGCCCCCGTGTGAACTGGCTCTTACAGTGAAGCTGCAGCCAATATACCAATTCAAGGACAAAAGTGAGACAGGTCTTTGGACACAAAAAAGGTTTTTCCTTTAATTAGAAATTTTACAGACATCTGTACATTCCAAAACTTAACCCATACATACATTCTGGTGATCCCTGCATCAATATAAATTAGAATCAGAGCTTGAAGCAGGGTGGACTGAAGGCTTGGGAAGGCCCATTTCACCACATCACAGGGCACAATGAGGCGCATGTGTTGGCAAGTTCACTTAAAGAGAACTGGTCAGGACAGCTGTTAATCACAGCCGAGGGCTGACATTCAGCCCCAGGAACCGGCATCCCTTTGATTTAGGCAATGGCAGCTCCTGGGACTAAACAAGAGTCTCGGCTGGGCCAAATTGCTGTTCCCAACAGTCCCCTTTTACCACTTGAGGGCAGACGTCTTTATGGGAGCCAGCCAAGTACAGGCTGAAAGACCAGCGAATTGAGCCATTTTACAAGCTTTGTTATTTTGTCCACTCACTGACACCCAAACGTTCTCAGTTGGTAGACGGCACTAAAATCTGGCCACCCAGAGGTTTTTCACTGGCTGCAGCCATGTGGCCATCAAGATCAGAAGTGGCTTTAAATTAAAGCTTTAGTTCCCTAAAAACTACAACCAAATTGTACAGAACACTGACACGATTTGATACTGCAATGTGAATGGGGGGCTGATGGAATGTGACTGGTTTGGCAATATTTGACCAGGTGTTGCGACAAATGGCTAATGCACCTCACAAGCCCTTCGGATGGGGGAGGAGGTCATCAGAAGTGGTTTTGAAGGAGGGGGGCGCAGGGTCACAATTTAAATTATCCTGGTTGGCCACTTCCACACAGGGAAAGGCCGGGGAGCGTACTTCAGAGGTGGCGCAGATTTTTACTGCAAGGGAGCCAGGCCGAAGGGCAGGAAACTTGGTGACAAGACTGAAGAGGGGATAAGGAGAGAGGATATGGGTAAAAGGGATAAGGGAAGATTGACAGATCATCTTCCATTACAGGGTTAAAACAAAAACTGTAAAAAATATATATAAATTTTGAGTCTCATAGAGACAGAACGATCCCATTTCCCCTCTCCTATCCAAGACATGAACGCCCAGGGAAGGGGAGAGCGCTGATCAAGAGACGCCATCTTTAAAGCTCATCTTTTTGAGGTGCTTCGCTTTCCTCCTCATCCTCGTCTTCCTTCTCTTTATCTTCCTCATCGTCATCATCATCTTCGTCATCCTCCTCGGCAGGCTCTTCTTCAGCAGGCTCCTGCTCTTTCCTCTTTTTCTCTTCTTCCTCCTGTTTCTTGCGCTCCTCCTCATCCTGCTGTTCCTTCATCTTTTTCTCTCCTTCCTGTATGGGTAAAGAGGAAAATTTAAAAAGGTTATTTAATGTGTGCTTCATGTTATGTCTGCAAGCCCTCACAATTTACAGAGACCGCCATGGGGGAGGTCCAATAGAAAACATGCAATAGGCCATGACAGGAAGATTTGGGGGTCTCTGCACCTCTGGCTACACTTCATACATATAGCAGTTTGTCCTCTTAACCCCCAATGACAGTCAGATTAGGTGTGTCTAAATCTTCATTGAACACTTGTGAAAAGTTCAATTGCCATTCAGGTGACTGTCGGGCAGTGTGGAGGCAATGACACCTCATCAAAGCCTGACTGAACCCCATCAGTCACATGGTTTTGGGGGTGTTTGCATTGCTTCCCCATTTGTCTTAATGGGTTGAGTTTAGGCGGCAAGCAAGATCTGTCTTTGTCAGGTAGGATGACACAAAGCATATATATAGCCAACAGTTTGCGTAGCGCTGCAGCTGGTCTCTTGAAAATGTTGCATACAAGTAATTTTTTGGCTGCACTGATAAGTGCCCCATTTGTCAGTGTACGTGCCATCATAGGCTTTCCTCTACAACACAGTGAAAGCACTGATAGCAAATGCTGATGACAGCGTTTACATGGTGATTGGACACAGCTGATCACATGGTAAAGGGCTGTTGTGATTGGCCATTTACTTCGATCTGTAATCAGCCGTGTCCGTGGATGGCACTTAGGACATCTTTACACTCTGTGTCTCCTCTATGGCTAGTGATAATACCACCTCTATCCTGTGAGCTAACCCAACATAAATCTGCCTGGCTTGCAGTAATCTACATCTCCAAATGCTTTTAGGGAATATTTTCAGGTGAAACATTAACCACTTCATCCCTGGAAGGATTTGCCCCCTTAATGAGCAGGTAATTTTTTTGCGACACTGCGTCAATTTAACTAACAATTATGCGATCGTGCGACGCTGTACTAACAAAGTTGACATATTCCCCCCCCCCTCCCCCCCAAATAATGCTTTATTTTGGTGGCATTTGATCACCTTGGCGGTTTATTTTTTGAACTAAACTTAAAGTTTACTATAATATCTCCCAAAAAAAAAAAGTAACATTTTTTGCATCAGTTTAGGCCAATATGTATTCTACATATTTTTGTTTGACATTTATAAAGCGACCAGTGCTATAGAAGTGTATTGATTACTGTGTAAAAGTCATGGGAAGGAGTTAACACTAGGGGCGATAAACGGGCGAAATGTGTTTCCAACCATGGGGGCAGTGTACTGACTGGGGGAGGAGACTGATCGCTGTTCCCCAATTACTAGCAATTGGAACAGCGATCCGTCTCCTCCCCCGGTCATTACACTGGCTCTTGTGCCCGCAATTGAAGGTGGCCAGACATCACTCCCACGTGCATAGAGTCCCCTGCCATGCAGTGGATGTGTGCCTGCTATGGCTCTTAAAGCAGAGTTCCACCCAAGAGTAGAACTTCCGCTTAATCCACGCCTCACACCCTTACATGCAACATTCAGCAAGCAATTTTTTTTGGGGGGGGGGGTGAGTGGGGGCCTCATGAGTCATGAGGAGTGGGACTTCCTGTCTTACTTCTTCCACCCAGGGACCGCTAAGGCGATACGTCATATTGTCTTTTGGTGGCCCCTCGCTGTAGGCGATCACCTGGGACACGACAGGTCCCAGGCGAACGCCTGTCCAATCAGGTAACACAGCCGTGAAGCCGAAAAGCTGTCACGGCTGGTTGCCCAGTTAGGATGTAGGTGCCGGCGAGGGGGGGGGGGGAGCACGTTGCTGGACAGTGGAGCAGGCAAGTATGTTTATTAAAAGCCAGCAGCTATGCTTTTTGTAGCTGCCCATTTTTAATCAAAAAAGGCTGGAACTCCCCTTTAAGGAGCCAATGTACAGGTACTGTGATTTGTGTGGGGGGAGCCAGTCTGGAAATGGTTAAGCAGTTATTGGAAATAGGCAATTTTTACAAATTCCTATCCTGCTGGAAGCTGCAGCCACCAACATTTCCCCACATTCTACTTAAATGTCAGTTGAGGAATTGTGGACAGAACTGCTCCACTAAGGTTTAGAAGGGGTAACCCCCCTCAATACTGTTATACAAAAAGGCAGATTTTTTTTTTAAATCCCTTAGGTCCACCTTGAATTAGTGGCTGCATGCAAGTTCAATAAACCAGCGAGTTTAACAAAAATCACTACAGGCCATTATTATATGCTCCAGTCCCTGCAGTGATTAAGGCAACCACATGTCATTCTGGATCCCCTGTACATTTCATACATACCTTTGTGACTCCCCATGTATTAGCAGCCTGTTCCTCTGCAAACTTCTCATCGTCTGTAATCAAGAAGTTGTCAAAGATGGTGCCAGATTTCACCTACGAAGAGAGCAGCTCGTTAAAACTTTTGATCATTTCATGCTCAGACGTTATAATGCCATTAGGGAATGTCTGCTTACCTGCCACAGATCAAGACCCAAAGCTCCAAAGTCTTCATAGGAGTACAGAGTAGGATCTGGGGTATATTCTGGGTTGTCGATCTCTGGGTGCACCCACTTTCCTTTGTAGTCAGGGTTGTCAACTTGGCGTGGTTTCCACTCTCCCTGTAAAAAAGCTGCTTGTTATTTCAAGTACAAACCAACCTATCCTATAATAAAGTGCATCTAGAACAGTTACGCTGCTTATAAGCTTTAAATATTTCTATGGGGGAAATATAATTTGGTTTCTGTAAGCATGGACAAAAGCGACAATGGGTGGAGAGACTTCCATGGCTTTAACACCCTGAGCAGTTCTTTAGCTGTGCTACAATATGCACATCCAGCCAACCACAGGAGAAATCCTTCATGTACAATTGTATACATTTCAAGTAATAAGCAGCCATCGGCTGTATACTGTGCCATTCCCAGATTGCCTATACATCTCCAAACTTATACAGAAACATAGAATGGCTGCTTCTGGATGAGATATTAGTTGAGTGGAAGTATGCTTCATCAACAGATGATTTCAGGAGGGAAAGGTGACCAATTACCCAACTGTACCCTCAGCACCAAATTTGGAAGACTGAACTGCCAACTGTCCAGATAAGCATTCTTAAAAACCAGGGACGCACTGACACCTTTGTTGCCATTGTGCTGTGTCCAGTGTGTGTGCGCCTTTGAGAGGTGGGCTCCATCCAGGCTCACCTGCCCTCTGCCTTATCAAGTATAGCGCCTACTATGGAGACTCCAAATTTAGAGTAAAGGCCACAGATAATACTGGGGTGCGTGAAGTGGCTCTGCAGCTTATGCATGCATTTGCAAATAATGCTTTTTTTTATGCAGTTAGACAGGATAAAGTAGTTGAGCTGAGAATTTTCTTTGGCTTTGTTCGATGTTCTAAAAAATCTTCCTAAACCTTTAGTGTGAACAGCCTGATTATCTGTATGCAAAAAACAACTTACTCACAGGTTAGTAAGCAAAGGTCTAAGCTAAGCCATAGGTTATGCTTTTTTTCTACCAGAGGTTGATGTAGGTATACATCCCACAGCACCATTTTAATTTGCTAGCGCGGAGCCTTCCCTGATGGCAAACAACGATCACCGTTACCAGCTATAGCCAGTGGAGGGAATACAAGTTGGAATACAAGTTGCCTTGTGTACAACCAGGGTGCTCAAATGAAAAGTCAGCTGGTCCATGCTGAACTTGATGTTTGGCCAGCTTAAGAACTAATACTTAAAATTACTAAAGTCCATAAAAATTCGGCTCATTGCAAACATATGCACCGATTTTGCAAAAGCTTCCTTTATGCTCTTTAGCAAAAAATAATGCACATCAGGGGTCTCAGAAGAAATGATCTGGGTCCCTGCAGACACTTAATAATTTTTCAAATCCGCAAAAAAAATTATTAAAAAAGTCATAACGTGGCTCAAGCAATTTCAGCGTGTGTTTAAAGCCCTTGTTTTGCACAACCGAATATGGCCTCATGTCTGCACCTTTAACTACTTGAGCCCCGGGCCATAGTCAAAAGACAGCCTCAAGGTGGCTATAAATCCAGTACGTCATGGTGTCCTCCGGCCACTGGAGGCGCACGAGCACACCCGGCGTGTCTGAGATGCCGATGCGCATGCCTGGCGGATGTGATGTCCACAAGGTACCCGCGATCGGCAATGACAGCAGGGACGTGGAGCTCTGCGTGTAAACACAAAGCTCCATGTCCTGTCAAAGGGGAGGAGACAGATGCTATGTCCCTTGTACATAGGGACACAGCATCAGTCAGTCCCCCCCCCCACACAACACTCAGGATACACATTTAACCCTTCCTTGCCCCCTAGCATTAACCCCTTCCCTGCCAGTCACATTTATACAGTAATCAATGCATTTTTATAGCACTGTTTGCTGTACTAATGTGAATGGTCCTAAACATGTGCACAACTTTTTTCAAAAATCCGTGGATCACATGTGCGCGATTCGGATCACGGATCAATGACAATCCTTTGCACCACTAGTAGGTCATTATATAATACTCACCCGATATCGAAGCCCCACTGCAGTGCCCATACACCGCACCGGTCGGAGTCATGGCACCTGGAGTTACTTCCAGTTATCGCAGGCTCCAGCACCGCGATGACGTCGCGCTCACTGAAGCAACGGCACGTGCGTGCCGTTGCTTGAGTGTGCATGTCCCGACAGCATCAGCACATGCATATACAGGTAATCTCTCCTAAACTGTGCAGGGGTAGCTACAGATAAGCCTTATAGGCTTACCTGTAGCAAAAAGTGGATTGTAAGGGTTTACAACCACTTTAACTCCAGCTCAGTTCTGCACTGAGATACAGATATCTAGCTACAGAGCTGGAGGAAGTACCAATGAATTCAAGCCGTCCCTTTACATACATCTTCTGGGTGCTTTTAATTTGAAGCCATCACCTTTCTATGAAGCAAATAACAAAATTTCTGGTCACATGTTTTGAAAGACAAACCATGACACTTTATACCAAACTAGATGGGGGACCCTGTAGATTGTCCCAAAGCTCTAGCTTTCAGAGACTGAACACCATTGGTAAACTCAGTGAGGACAGGATAAAATTGCTTACCTTGTACTCTGGATTTCCGATTACTGGTGGCTCCCACTCTCCATCCATCTCCTCATCCCAATCTTCTGGTTTCACTGCATCTGGGTCAGGAATATGTTCGGGCTTTTCCCAGTCCTGTAAACAATTTAAAAAAAATTACTTTAGAGACAGAATTTTAAATGCTAGTACTTTCTGCACATTTATCTCATCCCAGAATGCCAATGTATTAGACTGTCCAAGCTGCAATACGTTTAGTTACAAATATTTTCTAGTAAAGAGGCAGGTTAGAGTCTTAAAGCACCTTCCCCTTTAAAAAATAAAAATCAGCCGCTACACATACTGTAGTTGCTGACTTAACCACTTAAGACCCGGACCAATACGCTGGTAAATGACCCAAGGTGTTTTTGCGATTCGGCACTGCGTCGCTTTGACAATTGCGCGGTCGTGCGACGTGGCTCCCAAACAAAATTTGCGTCCTTTTCTTCCCACAAATAGAGCTTTCTTTTGGTGGTATTTGATCACCTCTGCGATTTTTATTTTTTGCGCTATATACAAAAATAGAGCGACATTTTTGAAAAAAAAAACACTATTTTTTACTTTTTGTTAAAAAAAAAATCAAATAAACTAAATTTTAGTCAAACATTTAGGCCAAAATTTATTTAGCCACATGTCTTTAGTAAAAAAAAAAAATCGCAATAAAAAAAAATAGCTACCTAGCGGGAACAGCGGCACTAATACAGCGATCAGAAAAATGATCGCTTAGTGACGCTGGCAATAGGGAGTGAAAGGGTTAACTAGGGCGGTGATCAGGGGGTTAAAACTTTATTAGGGGGGGTGGGGGGGCTATCCTGAACCTAACACTAACTGTTTTTTACACTGCCTGTCACACTGACACTAAATGCAGTGATTAAATCACTGCATTCAGTGACACTGTGACAGGGGGGTGGGGGGGCGATCACAAGGGGTTAATATGCCTATGTGAGTGTGTGTCAGTGTTGTGTTGGTGCACACTTACTTGTGATGTCTTCTCTCATCAGCAGCACTGGGAAACAGCGCTGCGATGAGAGAATACATCATTTCCTCCTTCCTGTGTAAACACAGGAGGAGGAAGTGACAGGCTGGGAGCGCGCTCCCATTGGCTGGGAGCGATCGCGGGGGGGGCGGATATCACGGACATCCGCCCGCAGATCCCGGATCGCTCCCAGAGGTAGGGGGACCCCCGCACGCCGCGGAGGGGGTCCCGATGGGACCCCCGAACCGCACTCAGGCGGGGACGTAAATTTACGCCCTTGTGCCTGTACGTGCCATTCTGTGGCCGTATATGTGCGTGCGGGGGTCCTTAAGTGGTTAAAGTGTTTAACCCCCCAAAAAAATGTATCCTGCTCCTTTTAAGCATGTTATATGACAGTGCTTGTGTCATGGCTCCATGTAACCAAAAAAACTGACCCCGACAGTTTATCCCTACCCCTCTAAACTGACTACAGTATATCATGGCTGCCGAGACCAGACACCGGGTTCAGTTTATGTGCCTTTGTCAGCAGCCTGCTATCCCCTCTGCTCCTGTACTGTACAATTTCCAGTAACAGCCATTATCCTGTGAGGGGGTTTCTCAAATTATTAGACACCAACCTCTGGTTTCTTGTCCTCGGGGTCATCAATTTTGGGACGCTCATCCCAGTCATCGGGTTTCTTGGCCTCAGGGTCCTTGATTTTCTTGGCGGGAAGGAAGTCCCAGTCGTCCTCCAGGTTGCCAGATTCAACCTTGCTGTTATCAATTTTCACCTCATAAGTGTTATCAGGGCGTACAATCAAGGTGTAGAGATGACTGTAAACATCGTCCTGAGGAAGGAAACGGTTCACAGATTTTAGCACAATATCAATAAGTCATTAAAACCCAACTGGAAATCCACCCTTCTGTTGCTGAAGCATCAATGTGCTAAAAGGCAGGACTCTTTAATGGCTGTCCCTGGAATTTATAAAATTGAGGCCTATGCCACTTCCAGCCTGTAAAGCCAAGTTTCACCACCAGGTGTTAAAGACTTGTGACTGCACCACATGTACCATAAGGCATAGTCTGATATCTAGAGAGAATGACATTCAGCATCCATGATGCATCTGGCATGCAATTGACAGCAGAGACCCACTGTGTGTGCGCGTGCAATAAGAGTCAAACAGCAACAGTGCACACATTTTAAAGGGCTGAGTGGCTCTGCATTAGGAATATTGTCTGTGCCCTCCTGTCCTGTTGACAGCTCCATTAATTTTCCTGCACCATCACAGGACTAAAGCGAACCATTCTCCAGTTGACAGCAGTAAAAACCTAAGATATGCTTAACTCTACATCACTATTCAAAACAGTGCTTTGCATAAAATTTGACTTAATGCATTTTTTCTAAGATTTTTAAGTCTGGAATATTACAAAAATCTAACACAAGTACAGGGTAAAAAAATATGTCCAAAAACAAGATATTTAACCCCATTTAAACATTTAAAGATTCATTTTGACAAAGTCCAAATTCTTCACTTACTTTGCATCGGATATCTTTGTTGATCTGCAAGTTCTTCCCCTTGTAGTGGAAGATGACATGAACTTTCTTGGTGGGTGGCCCACAAATGTCAGGACCTGAGAGAGATACAGAAGATAGGATTACAAGCCTGCAGTAGCGAGGACATATAGCGATTAGGCAATTCAAAGTAGCAGCAAATCTGTATACACCAGACACTGAAGCTGATCCATGCTGGCATGGGCTGTTTGCATCTGTGCCTACTCTGGAGATAAAGGATACCATGCCAAAGGATACAGGCATTATTAGCCAAAACCAGACTTGTCCAGTTTGCCCGCAAGTGATGTTACATATCAAAGTGGGAGTAAACTTCCATGCATGATTTTTACCTATAGGCAAGCCTATAAGGGCTCTTTCACACTGGGCAGATCAGTAATGATCCGCCCCGTGAACCTCAGCTTGCTCAACAAGGATCGCTCTGTTGATCCACGCTGAGCCGGCAGATGACAGGGCAGTCCCCGCACACTGTGCAGGGACCGCGCTGTCTTTTCTATAGGGGGATCGGATGAACACAGACAGTGCGGCCATGTTCATCCGATGACATGGAAAAAAAAATATGGGTTTCCTCTGTCTGCAGAATCGGAGGAATGCGGAACCAGGGCGAGACTGGGTGTCAGCAGATATTCACCTGCTAACTACCACGATCTCATAGGGACCAATGTATGTCCTCTTTTCATCCATACGTGGATGGATGAAGAAGCAGACATGATCCGCCTGTGTGAAAGGGCTTTAAAGCTTACCTTTAGAAGATTAACTTCAGATTCATCTGGTAACATCACTTACACATTACTCTAAAGGAACTTCATAGCTGTGCCATTCCTTCAGAGCCATGCCATATAGAGTCTTCCACGTGTGGGAGTGACTTCATCACCGGCTAGGTCATTCATATCACTAAAGACTGTAAACCCAGAAAGATTGTGTGAAGATTGTAGCGCCTTCAGCAGCAACAGCGCGCCGCTGGAGGGCTTAGCTATCACGCAAGTGTCATAACGTGCTAGTACAGGCCCATTTTTTTTTTAAATAAATGTGATAAAATATGTTACAGTATCAATCTGAAAGCTGTGATTAAAAAAAACTACTTTTACGGTCGATTACACAAAGGGCGCAGTTTTACCGAACCGATACATACTGCCCAATGCACTCAGTGTGTGAAAGCCTCAGGGTTTGTAAGCTACAAATAAACCCCAAACACGGGAAATGCTTTCACATGCTACTATTCCTGCAGTATCAATGACTGGGACACAAACAGTACCACAATCACTTTCGATGCAGGTTTTAATTTAGTTTTTTTATGCGGTCTACTACGGCTTTACCATACACTTCAATTAAACTACAACAGACCAACGACAAAACACGCAACATTTTTCTGCAACAGTGCATCACAACTCGCGGTAGTGCATTACTGTACATTATGGTGCACTGCCTTAGTGTTAGGGTGCCATTGAACATAAATGGCGCCACTCCATACCAACGTGTTCATGGTGTTTTGCTTTGGGTATTCGGGTCTTTTGGAAAGCAGATGGGAGTGCAGTCTGATACAATTTCCATACAGATAATTGCTCTTAATACAAAGTTTTACCAGCAGGTGGCTTAAGCCCCTTTTACACATGTGGGTCCTGGGAGGATCAGTTTTTGACATCAGCTTGCTCCGTTGAGCCGTCATACGACTAGTCTGTCTCTACATACTGTGCAGAGACAGACCAGTCCGATCTCCACTATGGGGGGGAATCCGATGAAAACTAACCGTCTGTTCATTTTCAGCTGATCTGAGATGGATGCAAAACCGGGTTTGCATCCACCACACTTTAGCGGAGAGGATCGGGGTTGATCGGATGTCAGCAGACATGTCACCGCTGACATCCAACGCTCCATAGAGGTACATGGAGCACCCGTTCAGGTCCGCCTGAAAAAAATGACAGGTGGATCTAAACTGTCCACATGTGTGAAATGGGCCTTGGGAAGACACACTTTGGAAACATGACTTTAACTACCAGACACAAGCTGGGTATTTCCATTTGAACTACAAAGAAATCTAGAAAGTTTGGGCAACAAGGTCAGTCATTCAAAAAAATGTTGGCATTTTCCACGCCCGCCCTGTCAGTTCACTTACCAAACATGATGTTGTATTCAGACTCTCCATGCATGTCAGTCTGCTCTAGAGTGCTTGGGAAAAGCTTCACGTATCCACCACCACAGTCAATGTTCTGCTCGTGCTTCACTGAGAACTGAACTACAAGAGTCTTGTCTTTGTTGGAGAAAGCAGGGAATCCAGCAGAGTGGGCATAGAATTTGGCATCTTGGCTGGTCTGGAGACCTAAGAGAAAAAGCAACAGTGGTGCCCGTTATAGTTGGCAGGGTTGAAGACATCCAGTTGAACCTGAGTTAGTGTAGAAAACATCTCCCATTTCCCTGTATATTGTGTTCGATAAGATGCACGTCCATTTTGAACCTAACAATACTTCCTGTTGACACCAACTGTGGAAAAGATGCTTACTGCATTCGCTTTGGTAGTGAAAAACCAACACATGTCAAGGTCAAACCGCTTCTCTTCTAATCTCATTGTGTGGCCCTGTGTCCTCTTACACTCCCTGGGACTAATAGTTTGCTACCAACGCTGGGATTACTATTGAGATATTTGTATCTGTTCCAACGCTAAAAATGTATAGATGTCACCTAAAATGGTGAAAAAAAACTATCAGTCTCCCAATCCAAGCTAAAAAGGCTGTTGAAGACCACAATAAGTCCAGTTAATAGAATATTCCATATTGCTTTGCAACAGTGAGTGCATGATACTTATTTTGTTCCTTCTCCAGTCTACATGGTGCTGCAGCTGAGCATACGCCATGCATTGCTCCTTTAAGGACATCTCTAGTCTAACCATCTGTGCAACACAACTACTGAAAATCTGAACTGACAACCCCAATATTGAAGTGTTCTGAAGCTCAGGCATGAAATATGAGCCAAGCATATCCCTCTATAGTGTGTACTTGTCTCAATTGGGAGTATTAAAGCAGCGTTCCACCCTAAAATGGAACTTACGCCTTTTGGAATCCTCCCCCCTCTGGTGTCACATTTGCACCTTTCAGGGGGAAGGAGATACCTGTATAATGCAGGTATTTGCTCCCACTTCTGGGCATAGATGGCTATCTGCCCCCCCCCCCCCAACTGTTCTGGGAGACAGGTCCCAGAAGACAGCAGGGACCATTTAAATTGTAGAGTGCGACTCGCACATGTGCAGTAGGGAACCAGGAAGTGAAGCTGCAAGGCTTCACTTCCTGATTCCCTTCCTGAAGATAGCAACAGCAGCACTTGAGTCGAGGGACAGATCGGCTTCGGTAGAGGACATCACGGGCACCCAGGACAGGTAAGTGTCCATATATTAAAAGCCAGCAGCTGCAGTATTTGTAGCTGCCGACTTAAAAAACTGGTAGAACTCCACCAAATTGTCTGCTGCTTTGTTCCTCTGCTATCATGAATCACTTCTGACAGTAAGAAAAAAAAAAAAGAAGAAAAAGTGACAGGGGGGCACAGGTTGCGATTGGCAGCTTTAGCTCTGTTCCTGTGTGACAGGCAGAGTCACTTTGCTCAAATCAGCTCTCAATGAGAACAGCAGAGTAATTTTAGCTCTAGACCCACCATTTTCTGATGTCTGACAAGATTTCTAAATTCCAGACTTTGAATGGATAGAGAAGAAAGCAGTTAAACAAGTACAACTTCAGTTTAGATTTTATTCATCGGAGGCCAGTAACTTCACTGGGTGAATGTAAGGTTTTACAATTAATCAAGTCTGACTTGACATGCCTGCCGTTCCTCTAACCTGCCAATATGAAGAAATGAAGGGGTCACTCACCTTTGTCTTTGTCTGCGTCTCCGTAAAACTTGCCCGCGCTAAGCTTAAACTCGCCATAGTCTGAATTGTGCTTAGACTGTATCCAGCGTTCTTTCCAGGCAGCTGAAAAAGGAAAAAAGTGCACATCAGACACCGACAATGCAGATACAACAAAGCAATTCTGCAGAGTGCTTGTAACCGGATCACACAAGGTCTCATGTAACAAAACCCTTCTCAAGCAGCTGTCCATCAAAGCATTGTGTGTCACAAGTGACTGAAGTATGCTACCTATCATTACCTTAATGACGCTTCTACATAAAGCACAGCGATGGGTAACCTGACCATTAAAGGACTTTACAGACACTTCACATACACGTTGCATCTCAGGACGCTTTGCCTTAAGGGCATGAAGGGCATGGTCTATTCACCTAAACCTGGATCTGGTGTTCGTTTCACAAAAATAATATTGACTACTAGCACAGCTGTTCCATATGTCTTTACATTATCAGCTTCAATATTTACAGCAAGAAAAGGTAAGTGGAAGGTTGTGACGTGTGAGTCGAGCCGGGCTCTACTGTTTAGCACAATGTGGACAATGTTAGGCTCTGGGGGCGTTTAGGTGGCAATGAATGTACGCTCCTGGTATGATCTAGTACATGCAATGGAAATGTTCAGACCCATCTGATGCAGCCATCCCATTAAGCTGTGTGCAAAAATTCTGATTCAAAATAGCTTTAATGTTCTACCCCTGGAATGCATAGCGTTGTAGAGATTCTTGAGAAGTGTCTTGTGGTAATGTGACAAGTGGCTCATCTTGCGACAGATTCAGGTATCTCACTCCTGTTAAAGGGGTGTTCCAGGCCTTTTATGTTTATTAAAAGTCAGCAGCTACAAAAAGTGTAGCTGCTGGACAGACAGACACTTGCCTATTCCACAGTCCAGGGATGCGTCCGCACAGGGCCCCACTCCTCTCCGCTGACGCCTCTATTAACACTGGGCACCCGGCCGCGACAGCTTTTGGATTCACAGCCGGGAAGCACCCTGCAGATGCACGAGTCACGCTGCGCTACCCCAGTGGACAGATGATCTTTTGGGATCTGTCATGTCCCAGGAGATCGCAGAGGGAGTCGCCGCATAGGTGGAAGGAGGAAATGGGACTGCAGTCCCCTTCAAAACCAAGCCCACCCCCAAAAAAACTGAATGCAAATGTGGCACGCAAGGGGGCAAGGAGCGCTTAAAGCAGAAGTTCCAGTTTTGGGTGGAACTGCGCTTTAAGGCTTAATTTCCATGGACGTTTTTACAGCCACTTTTTTTAGCCTTTTTTACAGCTTAGCGCCTGTCCATTTTTTTTGTTGAGCTGGAGCTCAAAAACGCCATGGTAGCGTTTCAGCGCATGTTTGAGCGTTTAACGTCTGGCCTTTTTACAGCTCTGTTGCTGGAGCTTCAGAATGCACTGGTCCTGTTTTTTTTGCAGCTTAAAAACTGCTCAGCCATCTACAGCTCAAAAATGTCATGGTGGGCATGAGGCCATAGACCAATATGGAGAGCTGTTTTTAAGCTGCAAAAAATGCTCAAAAAAGTGGCTGTAAAAACGTCCATGGAAATGAACCCCTAGGATTACGGGCTGACGTCAGGAGAAAGAAAACGTATTAAAATATCACTTCCAAAGGAATGTAAAGAAATCATTTCGAGATTTTGATGCGACAATTTACTCCAACATGGAGGGGTCATTTCTTACCTCTACTACTATCAATATAGCGATATGCAACATTTGTTGCAACACCACCATACAGACATACCCCACTTTTAAGTACGCAATGGGATTTACTAAAGCTGGAAAGCACAAAATCGGGCTCACTTCTGCACAGAATCCAATGAGCTTCTAACCTCTGTTCAATTAATCCTGGTAATAAAACCTGGAAGCTCATTGGTTTATATGCAGAAGTAAGCCTGATTTTGCTCTTTCCAGCTTTAGTAAATAAACCCCATTGTGTACAAAAGTGGGGTATGTATAGAAAAAAGTTGCAAATCACTACCTGAATTTGTTGCATGCAACAAATGCAAAGCTTCCAACTACATACAAAGTGCCAGAAACATGCTGCAAACTCTTCCCTCAGTCGCCCGCTGTATTTGGGGGGTGCATCTTCCTACAAAAGAACCTTAATGAAATCTAATACCCAAGGCCATTGGAAGCGTCAAACGCATTCATTAAGCCTGCATACAGCAAAGGAGATTGCAGTGCTGAAGCCGAGGTCTGATCTGCCGTCTATATATACTCGTTAGAGGAAGGGAGAATTCTCATAACGATACTTGGGCTGTGCTTTCTCTTTCACTATAAAAAGCAGAGGAGGGGTGGGGGGGGATTCAGGCAATGAGCACCCTCCTCCCCTTCTGTTTCCAGAAGATTCATACAGCTGCATGATGACCAGGAAGAAGGAAAAAGGAGGACGACTCGGGGACAAACAGGAGGCACGGCTTCATTGACAGCAGCCAGTCTGCTGGATTGGTGGGACGCGACGGACAGCCCTGCAATTACACCGTCTCCATCAACACTTGGCATAAACAGATACGGCTCATATAGATTCTGATTGAGCTGAGCCGACGTTCACACAAAGGTGTCCCAATCAGCTTCCATAAAAATGGATTGGGTCTGAAACCTGCCCAGATGTAGCAAAACCATTACACAAGAGGAAATATGCAAATCAGTCAGGAAGAGACAGCCACCTGAGACAATTCAGAATCAACTGAGCGTGCCCATCCGGTTTCTATAGCGAACATTAGCCAAAGATATGCCAATTGTAGAAACCCTCCAATTAGTAATATGTGAAGATTTCATGTACATATTTATCCTGTATAGATGAATGCACAGGTATGGTGCAAGATGGACGTTTCCAGAATGTATGTTACCTGGGCAACCATAGGCAGGGCTGGCAATGGTCACCCAGGTATTCACAGCACTACGATCCCGGGAAAAGCTAGTAGTACCCTCAGGGAACACTGAAACTTCATTCCCAGACATCTGTATACACAGATCTAGGGCCCACAAGACCCCCACGAGCGACCAGCCCCGCCAACCCACAAGACCCCCACGAGCGACCAGCCCCGCCAACCCACAAAACCCCACACGAGCGACCAGCCCCGCCAACCCACAAAACCCCCAGCCCCGCCAACCCACAAGACCCCCAGCCCGCCAACCCACAAGACGTGGGCGTTTCAGTGCGGGTGGACGGCATAGGTGCACTATCCAGCCTGGTACAAGTCTGGAAGAGGTTGATGGCCTCTGAGGCTGGACAAAGCACCACCAACGTTAAGCCCCTTTCCACAGCAATGCAATTTGACAGTTCCAAATTGCATGAAAAGTCGTACCTCATTGCCAGCCATGGAACCGTTAAAATGGCTGTGACTCATGTTGCGACTTTAAAAAGTACCTGCACTACAGTTTGCCCATTTCATTGCAACTTCCATTCAAAGTCACAAGCCGCAATGAAATCAGCAGTGCAAATCACTGATGTGCAGCTGTGAAAATGCACTGCAGCAGCACGATTTAAAAGTCGCACCAGTGTGAACGCGTCTTAGAGCAGTAATTTTTTTTTCTCCTGATCATTCATTGGTGCAACTTGGCATGCGATTTTGTCAAACCTCACGAAAATTTGCACCCAGTTTGTACCGATTAAACCATCCAAATCGCACCGATATGGAAAAGGTTCTTATGCCATTTGATGTGCGACTAGCACAGCTGTTGGAAAGCCGCACATTAAAGAGCACTGACCGGCAGCTCTGAAAGTGTGCTAAAGTAGCGCAATATCATAGCTGCATTCAGTGTGAACTGATGGTTAAAGTTTATGTAAATTAAATAAAAAACCTGCTCTGTGTAGTGGTTTGGCACAGAGCAGCCCGGATCCTCTTCTCAGGTCCCTTACTCTCCTGGCCCCTCCCTCCTATTAAGTGCCCCTACTGCAAACAGTGTTCTATGGGGCACCCGAGCCATGTCACAGCTCCCAGTGTCCATTCAGTGCCAATACCCAGCCACGCCCCCTTTCTCTTGCTTGGCTGACTGACAGCAGCGGAAGCCAATAAGGGGGTGTCCCAGGCAGCTGAGACACGCCTGCAACATAGCTGGCAAGAAACAGGATGACTCAGGTAAGAACTTCGACCAGATCAAAAATCGAGCCATGATTGGCCACCATAACATCGCCACTAAAGATCCCCTGTAGCAGTGGTTGTGAACCTTGGCTCCCCAGATGTTTTGGAACTACATTTCCCATGATGCTCATGCACTCTGCAGTGTAAATGAGCATCATGGGAAATGTCGTTCCAAAACATCTGGGGTGCCAAGGTTCATCACTGCCCTATGAAAGATCGACTTTCCAGATAATTGCCCAAATCAGACTGCCTGAGACCTACCACTGACATGTCCCAATGACCGACACTTCCCCCAAAAAGCACACTTCTTCTGGACCTCAGAACCCCCCCCCCCCCCATAGACAAATCCCAACCACCCTTAACCCCCCCCCCCCCCTCAACTAACACTAACCCCCCCCCACCCTCCCAAAGCGCCACAAATGACCCCAGATCCCCCATAGACAGGACACCAATGACCTCCATGAAACCTCTGCAATGACTCCAGAACCCAGACACCTCCCAATGGCAGTCAACAGTGAGGAAGATCACAATGAGGATTATAATAATGCTGAATAAAGCCGACTAATGACTGAACACAAGGCTGTAATTACCGCCTCCAGGTCCTGGGAGACAAGAAATGTCAGGTTACACTTGTGGCACATCCTGTCATTACAGGAAAAGTGTGCAAACAGGGACGCCGCGGCGGCCATGTCAGATCTTCAGACTGGGACTACAAGTCTCAGCACGAGCTACCAAATCCCACAGCTGTTCCAACAGCACAAGGTCAGAACATAGAACAGAATCTGTACCCCCCCACCCCCCCTCCCAGATGCTTGGATTTTGTTCTGTGTGGTGATTTCTCTAAATAGACCTAGTAAACCTGGTGGGGCTCATGCTGGGACTTGTAGTTCTATGGACCCAGGAAAGTGCTGCTAGCACATGTATACATCCCAAGGGACACAAACATGGGGCCATGGAAAACTAGAAGTCCCAGCAATAGCTGGGACTTCTAGTTTTCCATGGCCCCAGGTTTGTATCACTTGGGATGTACACATGCGCAAACAGCAACAGCACTTTCCTGGGTCCATAGAACTACAAGTCCCAGCATGAGCCCCACCAGGTTTACTAGGTCTATTTAGAGAAAGACATCAAGTCATAATTGGCCACAAAGGATCACCATGCAGCTGGCCAAGACCTAGCAAGCACAGATATGCCAGGCATGCTGGGACTTTTAGTGCCTCTGGGACGGCCAGTTAGCATTTAAGTAGACCGGGATCATGGACCTGCACTACAAATCTCATCATGCACAGGTACAGCATGCATTTTGGGACTTGTGACTCATGTGGCTACATAGCTCAGGAAAGATTCAACTTACTTCTATGGGGGGGAGGGGGTCACATAGCTGTACTACAAGTCCCAGCATGCACAGAAGTGGCAGTCTGAGACCCGTAGTTCCCTTACAAAAGATTTCCTGATTACACACCCAGCGATCAGTCCAGAAGCCAGAGATCATGCAGCTGCACTACAAACCCCAGCGGGCAGGCATTCCAGGACTTGTAGTTTCTGCCACTACATAACTCAAGACAGATCAGATTACCACCCAGCCAAAATCATGCAAGTGTACTACAAGTCTCAGGATGCAAAGGGTTGCAGGGAGTGGTAGAGCTACAAGCTGAGCAGATTTTCAGATTACACGCCCCCAGCCATCACTTAGTATACAGATCATGCGCCTGCACTACAAGTCCCAGCATGCACAGATGGGGGAGGGTTTCTGGGATGTGTAGCTCCATGGCAACAGATTTTCAGATTACCTCCTAACAACGGATCATGCAGCTACACTACAAACCCCAGCATGCACTGAGGGCAGGATTTCTGGGATTTATAGCTCCAACGCACGCGATTTGATTGCCTCTTAATGGCAATCACAGAGCTACACTACAAGTCCCAGCATGCACTGAGGGGGCATGGTTTCTGGGACTTACAGTGCCCATCCCACAATAGATTTTCAAATTACACAGCCAGCTCAGTAGACAGATCATGCCACTGCACTACAAGTCCCAGCATGCACTGAGGGGCAGGATTTCTGGGATTTATAGTTTACCTGCAACAGATTCTGATTCCCACCTAACAGGGGATCATGCAGCTACACTACAAGTCCCAGCATGCACTGAGAGGGCAGGGTTTCTGGGACTTACAGTGCCCATCCCGCAATAGATTTTCAACTTACACAGCCAGCTCAGTAGACAGATCATGCCACTGCACTACAAGTCCCAGCATGCACAGCAATGGCAGGCATCCTGGGACTTGTAGTTCATCTACAACTACAAAACACCCCAGATTTTCACATCACCACCCAGCAGATATCAAGCACTACAAGTCCCAGCACGCACAGGAATGACAGGTCTGCTGGGACGTGTAGTGCGGATTACCAGATTACACGCCCAGCTACCCCATTAATAGACAGGGAGCCCGGTGGTAAGGCCAAAGCAGTAGACTATCAGGGAAGTACTAGTCTAGCCTGTCCCCCCCACCCTCCCCCATTGTAGGGCGCACAGCCCCTCCACATACCTCCATCCCCGAATTCCTCTTGGAAGTAGACGGAGGGTTCAGCGAGGCACAGAGCCGCCAGTAGCGGTAGGACGAGGAGAGCGATGCGGGCCATGACTGAAGAAGCGCTCCCTAGAGACACCGATGAACAGCAGCGACTGAGATCCACTGAGCACTCAGCACCGGCCGACCGTCGCTCTTATATGCCCTCCCCACACCCTCCTCCCAAATCCGCTCCCATTGGCCGCCCCTACACCGGTGTCCGCTCGCCATTGGAAGCCGGATTCTGTCAGTCAGGGCACACAGATGGCTGTCCGTGATTGGGCGAGGCCGCGGCCAATGAGGGAACACCACGCAGGGGCCTCCTACTAGTCGTCAAGCGGTTGGCTACGAGGCGAGGCCTGCGGATAGGTCACGTGATGCGGGGCGAGTCGGCGCTGAGGCACGTGATCTCTTCCGGCTGTGGGTGTGGCCTGTGTAGCCATAGCTATAGATGTGTATTGGTGGCCATTGGAGAGATGCATGGAGGGGAGGGGGGTTCCCTCAGTGTGTTCTCAAATGGCGGCCACATACAGCAGTGTCAGTTCAGTCAGAGCAATGAGAAACCTAGAAGTTGTGACATGAGAAATAAAAGTGGTCTATGGGAGTCCCCTCACAATTCACAAAGATAACACATCATGACTGAAAATAAATATGCACATCATTTTACATTACAATGGGTGTCAAATAGGTGGCACTCCAGCTGTTGTGGAACTACAAGTCCCATCGTGCCTGTGGGAGTCATGCTTGTAACTCAGCTGTGCAATGACTCATGGGACTTGTAGTACCGCAACAGTTGGAGGGCCGCCAGTATGATACCTTTTGGTGTTTTTCCACACCTCTACGGCACATAGAAAAGCATTGTTTTCTATGCACTTTGTTCACAGCCTGGAACCCAGCTACAGTGCGATAAAATGCAGACACGCTGCGCTTTATCGCATCACACTGGATGGCGCCACATGTTACCAAGCTGCTGTGCGGTGACATGAATGAAGTGTCACTTTGTGCACATCAAATAAAGTTGCTAAAAGATAAAAAAAAAGAAATGCGCTGCGTAAACTGTTGGCGCTATATATATCCTGTATAATAATAATAATATGTGTGATGAGGTAAAGCATGCATCACGCCACACGTCACTGTGGTTTAGTGTGTGGGCAGTGTGAACAAGCCCTTGAAGCAGTGGTTCTCAACCTGGGGATCGGGACCCCCTCGGGGGTCAAATGATGATTTGACAGGCATCACCAAATCCCAGGCTGTTCCTGAACCCCACGCCGCTTTACCAGCGTTTTCGTGGCCTGTCCAACAGGGCTGTTCCTGGAGCCCGTGGCCTAAGGTGACCAGATTTTTAAAATGAAATCCGGGGACATATTTTTTCTTTACTAGTAATGACAACAATCCACGACTCTCTGCCCGTCACCGCCCGCCTCACAGCCTCTCAAGTCTCACTTTTCGGGCCCCGGCTACTACTGGATGGGGAGCGGAGGAAGATCACTCCACCAGAGAAGGCAAGGACATAAGCAGGTCGCTGTCTAGAATTTGAGCCAAGGCAGAAGAACATGGGAGCGGAGCTGAATGGGCATGCGCCCGAAACTGAAGAAATATTCCCTCCGCTCCGACCAGCACATGATCATCAGAAAGGGGCACAGATAATGGGAAAAATACAACCCCCCTATGCTAGTAGGCACGGTGGAGCGGGGGTGTGTGTAATTCTAATTTTTTATTTTAATTCTGCACTGACTGTCTTTGAAATTGCCCCGCCCCCTATTAAATCCAATCTGGGGACAAAACCAGGGACAGACTTGGTCCGGGGACAGTGTCCTCAATCAGGGGACTGTCCCCTGAAACTGGGGATGTCTGGTCACCCTACCGTGGCCGCCCACTCAGCCTTTTCGCAGCTGCCCATTCAGTTCACGGCATGGATGGGGGGGCGGACACTAGAGGTCAGCTGACTGGTGAGGAAGGTGAAGTGGAAGGGGCTGCAGGACCGATTTGATCAGATTTGTCTGCTGGGATATATTGGTTTGATCGTGTACACACGATCAAACCAAAATCCCCGCCAGCAGACAGCGCGGTGACGTGGCGGTGACGTTGACGCCGCCACGTCACCGCACCAGGAAGTAAAACACTTCCGCTCATGCGTCGAATCCATTCGACGCATGTGTGGGCAGATATGTCTGCTGGTTAGCGTACTAACCAGCAGACATGTCTGACGGACGGGTTCCCAGCAGACAGATTTTAAAGCATGCTTTAAAATCTGTCTGCTGGAAAAATCTGTCTGTCCGCCCGTACACACGGTCGAACTTGTCTGCTGAAACGGTCCATCGAACCGTTTCCAGCAGATGAATTTGATCGTGTGTACGTGGCCTAAGTAGTGGTAGACATAAACCGACTTGTGTCAAACATCCAATCCGATCTGCTAAAAAAAAGAATAGTGGGCTGTGTCCGTGTCCGCTCTGCATATGCATAGCAGACACAGACATGCCATCCACCCGCTCCGCTCATTGTGGCCCGCGAAAGGTTAGCAAGTCGCTTAAGTGGCCCTCGCTCTTCAAAAAGGTTGGGCACTCCTGGATTAGGCCGTCCATAGACAGTTCAAATCTCAGGTGGTTCAGCAGGAATTGGCCAAGATTTGAACCGTGTATGGGCAGGCCAAATGTACCAAGTTGATTGGTTGATAAAATTGGGTACAACCAGCCTGCCGGATTTACTTGCAATTATCGATAGCGGCTGCTATAGTTGCTAGCAATAATCACTGTCTTCTTCTGGCGGGGGTGGCTTTCCCTGCTGCCCCGCCAGGAGAATACGTGTCTCGGTGGGAGGGATTCCCCTGTCAGCACTGTCTGTGTTGAAAGGGGAGTCGTAGTTGCAGGAAAGAAATTCGCACCACCTATGGCCCTACCATTACCAAAACACCACCTGTGCAGTTAAGGAGCGTCTGTAGATGTGACAAGACCCTTGCTCGCTCGCTTCCGCTCTCCCGACACTGCTCTGCTGCTATTGAGTCAGATTGCAGATCGCAACGTCTGATGTTCAGTCATCCAAGGCTCCGGGTTTCAAACTACAGCTATGTGCCATTCGAGATCCATTAGAACAAACACCAGGCAGGCTGTATGTAAGTTCAAACAGGACTCTTTATTTGGAAGCCACACAGCACACTTTTATACAGAATTTGGAACATCCCACCCCCAACAACCGCTTTCCTATTGGTCAATTGTAAAGTACATTTGTGGTTCACACTCAGGTCCTCCTTGGTCCCATAGCTTGAATAGCATGACTGCTATGTGAATTGAGACAGAAGCCCCAGGGGCAATCAATGTACACAATAGGCCGGTAGTTTGAATAGAAAGACTCTATGTGTATTGAGACAGAAGCCCCAGGGGGCAATCAATGTACACAACAGATAGACATAGAACAATGGAGCCGTCTGGGGAGGGAGTTAGCCTTAAGACCGAGCAGAGGACCCCCCACTGTGTAATAGATTTCGAGTAGAAACACTTTAGCATTCCAAGGTCCATGACAGTAGATAAAAACAAACTGGGCCGCTGAATAAAGTTGAATAAAGCTCTTGCCAAAGGCGTAGGCCTTTTACGTACCTCATGAAGCCTGACTGGAATACTCCCAGGACGTTGCTAAGTGAGGCCTAGTTTTTACTGCTCACCTCCACCATCACAGGTGTGAGATCTCGAACATTAACCACTTCAGCCCCAGACCATTTGGCTGATCAAAGACCAGAGCACTTTTTGCGTCACTGCGTCACTTTAACTGACAATTGCGCGGTCGTGTGACGTGGCTCCCCAACAAAATTGACATCCTTTTTTCCCCACAAATAGAGATTTTTTTTAGTGGTATTTGATCACCTCTGCGGTTTTTATTTTTTGCGCTTTAAACAAAAAAAGAGTGCCAATTTTGGAAAAAAGCTATATTTTTTACTTTTTGCTATAATAAATATCCCCCAAAAAAATATATATAAAAAAACAATATTTTTCCTCAGTTTAGGCCGGTACGTATTCTTCTACATATTTTTGGTAAAAAAAATCATCGCAATAAGCAATAATTTTAGTGTCTGTGTTTAAATAGTCAATGTGTTTGTTAGCTCTCACATGGATGCACTAAGCAGGCTATACACTGAGTCATGAGGAGGTATAAAAGAACAGTCAAAAGACCTGCGTAACAAGGTAATGAAACTTTACAAAGATGGAAAAGGATATAAAAAGATATCAAAAACCTTAAATATTCCAGTCAGTATTGTTCGATCACATAATAAGAAGTGGAAAAATTGGGGATCTCTTGGTACCAAGCCATGGTCAGGTAGATCAAGAAAGATTTCACGCCCCCTTAAAAGGAGAATTATACCAAAATATTAGGGCTGTGCAAATTAACTTTTAATTGATCGATTAATCTTTAATTTTTTTGATCGATCAAAATCTTTTTGATCGATTAAAATTCTTTTGATTGGTACTCACCTCTCCGCCTGCTTTCGGGCCTTCAGGGAGTTCCCGTCAGAGATCAGGTAATGTCACGGACACCGGCAGGGCTTGCCATGTACATCTGGAGGGCTCCTTTGCTGTGCCTTCATATCTGCGTTCCGGTGGGACCTTACTGTCTGCCACATGCAAGGGCTGTTACACTTCCCTCTATCACTTCCCACTATCAACCTGGGATTCTACAGCCATCCACTGGGAGTTGTGATAGTTCCCTTCACAGGACATCTACATGCCAATAGACTGATGTTAACCCCTCCTCATCTGGATTCAGCAGTGGTATCGTTGTACACATTTTTATACCAGTATCATACTTAGCTACATGTTTTTATGACTGCTTTTGCTACGTTTGGTATTACTCGCACCATTTTTACAGTTTATGTAGCTACATTGATTTTATCTCCAGTGCAATATTTGTTTGGTTACCTACTTGAAGACTATAAAAGTTTTAATGCTATTCCCATGGAGCGCTGCCTTTGTGTGTTTTGTATCCTGCTATCCATTTTTCCAGTGGTTGGTAGCTGCACTGGGAATCAGCCTGCAAGGAGATCAGCTAAAAGTAGTTGGATCTGTATGTGCGTTATAATTAATCGAAATTAGTCGATTAATCGATTAAAAAAAAAACGATTAATCGAACACAAACATTTTGATCAGTAACAGCCCTACAAAATATATATATATATACAGTGCAGAAAATAAGTATTTGAACACCCTGCTATTTTGCAAGTTCTCCCACTTGGAAATCATGGAGGGGTCTGAAATTGTCATCGTAGGTGCATGTCCACTGTGAGAGACATAATCAAAAAAAAAATTCCAGAAATCACAATGTATGATTTTTTTAACTATTTATTTGTATGATACAGCTGCAAATAAGTATTTGAACACCTGAGAAAATCAATGTTAATATTTGGTACAGTAGCCTTTGTTTGCAATTACAGAGGTCAAACGTTTCTTGTAGTTTTTCACCAGGTTTGCACACACTGGAGGAGGGATTTTGGCCCACTCCTCCACACAGATCTTCTCTAGATCAGTCAGATTTCTGGGCTGTCGCTGAGAAACACGGAGTTTGAGCTCCCTCCAAAGATTCTCTATTGGGTTTAGGTCTGGAGACTGGCTAGGCCACGCCAGAACCTTGATATGCTTCTTACAGAGCCACTCCTTGGTTATCCTGGCTGTGTGCTTCGGGTCATTGTCATGTTGGAAGACCCAGCCTCGACCCATCTTCAAAGCTCTAACTGAGGGAAGGAGGTTGTTGCCCAAAATCTTGCAATACATGGCCCCGGTCATCCTCTCCTTAATACAGTGCAGTCGCCCTGTCCCATGTGCAGAAAAACACCCCCACAGCATGATGCTACCACCCCCATGCTTCACAGTAGGGATGGTGTTCTTGGGATGGTACTCATCATTCTTCTTCCTCCAAACACGGTTAGTGGAATTATGACCAAAAAGTTCTATTTTGGTCTCATCTGACCACATGACTTTCTCCCATGACTCCTCTGGATCATCCAAATGGTCATTGGCAAACTTAAGACGGGCCTTGACATGTGCTGGTTTAAGCAGGGGAACCTTCCGTGCCATGCATGATTTCAAACCATGACGTCTTAGTGTATTACCAACAGTAACCTTGGAAACGTTGGTCCAAGCTCTTTTCAGGTCATTGACCAGCTCCTCCCGTGTAGTCCTGGGCTGTTTTCTCACCTTTCTTAGGATCATTGAGACCCCACGAGGTGAGATTTTGCATGGAGCCCCAGTCCGAGGGAGATTGACAGTCATGTTTAGCTCCTTCCATTTTCTAATGATTGCTCCAACAGTGGACCTTTTTTCACCAAGCTGCTTGGCAATTTCCCCGTAGCCCTTTCCAGCCTTGTGGAGGTGTACAATTTTGTCTCTAGTGTCTTTGGACAGCTCTTTGGTCTTGGCCATGTTAGTAGTTGGATTCTTACTGATTGTATGGGGTGGACAGGTGTCTTTATGCAGCTAATGACCTCAAACAGGTGCATCTAATTTAGGATAATAAATGGAGTGGAGGTGGACATTTTAAAGGCAGACTAACAGGTCTTTGAGGGTCAGAATTCTAGCTGATAGACAGGTGTTCAAATACTTCTTTGCAGCTGTATCATACAAATAAATAGTTAAAAAAATCATAAATTGTGATTTCTGGAATTTTTTTCACAGTGGACATGCACCTACGATGACAATTTCAGACCCCTCCATGATTTCCAAGTGGGAGAACTTGCAAAATAGCAGGGTGTTCAAATACTTATTTTCTGCACTGTATTAGTTAACCACTTGACCACTGGGCACTTAAACACCCTTCCTAACCAGACCAATTTTCAGCTTTCGGTGCTCTCACAATATGAATGACAATTACTCAGTCATACAACATTCTACCCATTTGAAATTTTTGTCCTTTTTTTCACACAAATAGAGCTTTCTTTTGGTGGTATTTGATCACCTCTGGGTTTTTTATTTTTTGCGCTATAAAAGAAAAACGACTGAAAATTCTGTAAAAAAAAATAAAAAAATCTTGTTTCTGTCATATTAGCAGGTTATTTCTCACACACAGCATATGCATACCACAAATTACACCCCAAAACACATTCTGCTATTCCTCCCGAGTATGGCGATACCCCATTTGTGGGACTTTTACACAGCGTGGCCACATACAGAGGCCCAACATGCAGGGAACGCCATCAGGCGTTCTGGAACACCCAGACCAATTCTGACATTTCTCTCCTACATGGAAAAATCATCATTTATTTGCTAGAAAATTACATAGAACCCCAAAACATTATATATGCTTTTTTAGCAAAGACCCTAGAGAATACAATGGCGGCCGTTACAACTTTTTATCTCGCACGGTATTTTCGCAGAAATGTATTGAACGCGTGTTTTTTAAAAAACTGTTTTGTGCGTAAAACAAAACAGTAAAGTTAGCCCAATTTTTTTCATAATGTGAAAGATGAAGTTACGCTGAGTAAATAGATACCCAACATGTCACCCTTCAAAATTGCGCACGCTCATGGAATGGCGCCAAACTTTGCTACCTAAAAATCCCCATAGGCGGTATTGCAGAGTATTGGGGTATTGCAAAGTATCATGCAGGGTATTGGGGTATTGCCGAGTACTGGGGTATTGCCGAGTATTGGGGTATTGCCGAGTATTGGGGTATTGCCGAGTATTGGGGTATCGTTGAGTACTGGAGTACTGGGGTATTGCCGAGTACTGGGGTATCGTTGAGTACTGGAGTACTGGGGTATTGCCGAGTACTGGGGTATCGTTGAGTACTGGAGTATTGGGGTATTGCCGAGTATTGGGGTATTGCCGAGTATTGGGGTATTGCCGAGTATTGGGGTATTGCCGAGTATTGGGGTATTGCCGAGTACTGGGGTATTGTTGAGTACTGGGGTATTGTTGAGTACTGGGGTATTGTTGAGTACTGTGGTATTGTTGAGTACTGGGGTATCGTTGAGTACTGGAGTATTGGGGTATTGCCGAGCATTGGGGTATTGCCGAGTATTGGGGTATTGCCGAGTATTGGGGTATTGCCGAGTATTGGGGTATTGCCGAGTATTGGGGTATCGTTGAGTACTGGAGTATTGTTGAGTACTGGGGTATTGTTGAGTACTGGGGTATTGTTGAGTACTTGGGTATTGTTGAGTACTGGGGGTATTGTTGAGTACTGGGGTATTGTTGAGTACTGGGGTATTGTTGAGTACTGGGGTATTGCCGAGTATTGGGGTATTGCCGAGTATTGGGGTATTGCCGAGTACTGGGGTATTGCCGAGTACTGGGGTATTGCCGAGTACTGGGGTATTGCCGAGTACTGGGGTATTGCCGAGTATTGGGGTATTGCCGAGTATTGGGGTATCGTTGAGTACTGGAGTACTGGGGTATTGTTGAGTACTGGGGTATTGTTGAGTACTGGGGTATTGTTGGGTACTGGGGGGATTGCTGAGTATTGTTGGGTACTGGGGATTGTTGGGTACTGGGGATTGCAGGGTACTGGGGATTGCAGGGTACTGGGGGGATGGCAGAGCTGGGATGTTTTGAGGGATGGCTGGATCTGTGACTGCATTTGTCACAGATCCAGCCACAGCTCAGCTGCTGACACCCCGCTCCCCCCCCCCTCTCCTCGCACACTGTACAGAGCGGAGAGGGAGGAGAGGGAGGAACCGGCGTCATCAAATGACGCCGGTTTGTTTACAAGTGATCGCGCCGTCATTTGACGGCGCGATCACGTGGTAAACGGCCGCGATCAGCGGCAATTTACCGTGATCCGTGATGCGCCGGGTCTTCTAGACCCGGCGAGCACGGACACTTTCGTGAGCGCGTCCCAGGGGACGCGCAATCGCGAAAGTGAAGGACGACGTCCCAGGGACGTCGTCCCGAGGTAACCCCGCCGCGCCGTAGCAGTAAAATGCCTATGGCGCGGTGGGCAAGTGGTTAAACTCACATGTGCTTTTATTTTTTACCACTACATTTCCTTTATACTGGCTTTTGAAATTTACAAATGCAGCAATTAAGAAATTGGATAAATGGCTTAGCCCTGGGAAACACTTTTCGATAAAAAGTACATTTCATATACAACTATAGAAATCAGACCAAAATGAGGGACAAATGAGGAAAAAAGAGGCACTTTGTTGCAAATCAGGGACAGTCCCTCCAAATCAGGGACAGTTGGGAGCTATGATGATCATTATGTGTCTTTTAGTTTGTTCTTGTAGCACATTTGTATGCCTTTTTCATCCTCTGTGCGTCTTTGTTTCGGCCAATCTCTAGCAATACCTTCTATGATATTGTTGCTAGGAATAAGAAACTGAGTGTTAGGCACAAAGCTATATACTGTAAATGTGTATTTCATTTGCTAAACTGAAATCTAGATGGTCAAAAGCACAATGTGTAGCCCCATAAGTAGCATATGCTATGCACCTTTGCATCATGCTGCCGTGATGTGAACAGGCTCCATAGAGAATAATTTTATTTCTACAGCAGACACACAACAAATCGCACCAGTGTGGCGCATGCGCACTGGTGTGAGGAAACCCTAAATATATAACTTTTTCAGTTTTTCTTTGGAGTATAGAACTCAGGGCATCTTCGTGAACCACCTTGGAGAATGTGGCTCAGAGCATCTTCATGAACCACCTTTGAGTATAGGGCTTAATGCATCTTCATCAGACCCACAGGAGTACGGGGCTCAGGGGATCTCCATAAACAACCTTTGAGTATAGGGCTCAATGCATCTTCATCAGACCCCCAAGAGTATAGGGCAGAGGGGAGCCCTTTTGGATTATGGGGCCCTGGGCACCTTCATGAACCCCCTTGGAGTATGGGGCTTAGGGGATCTCCATGAATCACCTTTGAGTATAGGGCTCAATGCATCTTCATCAGACCCACAGGAGTATGAAGCTCAGGAGATCTCCATGAGCTACTTTGGATTATGGGGCCCAGGGCACCTTCATGAACCCCCGTGGAGTATGGGGCTCAGAGCATCTTCATGAACCACCTTTGAGTAAAGGGCTCAATGCATCTTCATCAGACCCCCAGGAGTATGGGGCTCAGGGCATCTCCATAAGCCACTTTGGATTATGGGGCCCAGGGCACCTTCATGAACCCCTTTGGAGTATGGAGCTCAGAGCAACTTCATGAGCCACATTTGAGTATAGGATTCAATGCATCTTCATCAGACCCCCAGGAGCAGGGCCAAACTTACCATTGGGCTTGACTGGGTTCAAGCCCATGGGCCCCACCAAATAGGGGGCCCCGGGCCCAATCGCGGCAACCCCCCATTCGCGGCAATTGCGTAAACCCCCTCCCGCAATTTTACGGCAATTACGGCAACCCCCTCCCGCAATTTAGCGGCAATCCACTCCTGCAATTTAGCGGCAACCCCCTCCCGCAATTTCGCAGCAACCCCCTGTTCGGCACCCCCATCCCCGCTCAACAACTTCGGCGGTTGGATGTAATTCTTGGCAGCCCCCAGCCCTCCCCAACAACTTTGATGCTCCGGAGGGCCCCTTCACTGTAGCTGCAGCTGATTACTGAATTACTGAAGGCTGAAGGGGTAAGTAGTCTGTCCAGCGGCTGCCCCACCCACTCAGCAAGTTTGATCAGTCGGCGCACTGCCCCCCCTCAACAACTTCGATAGGAGGGTCGGCGGATACAGCCCCCCACCCCCCCCCCCTCATCAACTATGATTGGTCGGGGGCAACAACCCACCCCCCGATTCTCTGCTCCAGGGAGCCCCTTTGATTATTAAGCCCAGGGGCCCTGACCACCCTAAGTCCTGCCCTGCCCAGGAGTATGGGGCTCAGGGGATCTCCATAAGCCTCTTTGGATTATGGGGCCCAGGGCATCTTCATGAACCCCCTTTGGAGTATGGATCCCCGAGCATCTTCATAAGCCTCCTTGAAATATAGGGCTCAGAACATCTTTATGAGTCCCCCTAGAGCAGGGGTGTCAAACTCCATTTCATTGTGGGCCGCATCAGCATTATGATTGCCCTCAAAAGGGCCGGTTGTATCTATAAGATTAGATGTCCAGCGCATCCCCTCCCCATATATTAGATGTCAAGAGCCACCCCACCATCAGAAGTTGAGTCCCCCACTCTCCCTTACATCACAGTGCACCCCCCTTTCCTTATGCTGCTGCTAGGAAGAAGCTGGATGCATTGCTTGAAAGCAGAAAGGGTCCGGAGTAGGACCAAATAGGGTGACCACATTTCCAAACTACCATTCAGTGACACCCTCCCTTCTCAAAAATCAGCTTGTGCTGTAACGAATCACAGCACAGTGATTGGACACAAGAGGCAGGATTTATGATTTCTCCAATCACATGCAGGGGGCGGGATTGTGCTCTTCCAGGCATTCCCGGCCAGGACAAGTACTGTTAGTGAGTAAAGTAGTGATGTGGCAGACTTTTTTGGGGGCATCAGATTGGCCCGGAGGGTGGCTGTGTCAGTTTCATTCTGGGACACTGTATTGTCCTGGAATGAAGCTGCCCGGGACAGACCTGCATAATGTGGGACTGTCCCGGGCAATCTGGGACACGTGGTCACCCTAGGACCAATGGAGGGCTGGAGCTCTCCTGCAGCTGCAGGAGGGGTGCGAGGGCCACATGAAATAGCATGGAGGGCCGGATTCGGCCCGCAGGCCTTGTGTTTGACACCTGTGCCCTAGAGTATGGGGCTCAGGCCATCTCCACAAGCCCCCTTAAGTATAGGTCCCAGGACATCTTCTTTAGCCTCCTTGCAGTATGGGGCCCAGGGCATCTCTATGAGCTCCTTGAAGTATGGGATCCTGCCACCCAGACCATCTTCATGAACCCCTATGGGTTTCAGAACATCTTCATGAGCCCCCCTGGAATATGAAGCTCAGGCCATCTCCACATGCCTCCTTAAGAATGGAACCCACGGAATCATAAGCCCCCTTGGAGTATGGGGCCCAGGGCATCTTTATGAGCCCCCTTGGAGCATGGGGTCCAAGGCATACCTATAAGCTCTTTGGCATATGAGACTCAGGGCTTCTCCATGTGCTTTCTGTCGTATGGGGTTCAGGGCATCTTCATGAACCCCCACCAAGGAAAATGGGTCCCATGGCATCTCCACAAGTAGAACTGGTCCCTGGGCATTTTAATGTGTTCCCCTGCAGTAGACCATTCTGCCCTTTTTATAATCCACCATGTTCAGAGACTCTGTTTGAATTGTCATATGACCTTCAAAGATCGATCAGGATTGCCTGAACCAGCTTGTAGGTAGAAGTGTCTGAATAAATTGTAAATTCACATTTGGTCAGGTACTACAGATTAAAAATTCACACAACCTAGATGGATATCTCAGAGTATTTTAAGGCGTGCCTAGATATATTTCTCTGTTCTACTGCTTCCGTGTATGAATTGTAATTATATGTATTACAGTACGGCGTACGCCCATTGTACATGAATTAGGTGTCACTAGTCATAAGTAGATATTTGTAAAGTGAAGGAAATACTATGTGCACATATGGAGTGTCATCTGAGCTTGTAGAGACACTCAGAAGTATCAGATAACAATGTACACATCCGAGATTGCTCCAGGGTCAGAGTACAAAAGAAGTGCCAACTAACCTGTCCCTGTACACATTTTATTTTTAGAATATTCCATTTAACTACTTGACCTCCGGAAGATTTACTGCCCTTTAAGGCCCACCTTTTTTTTGTGATACAGCACTGCGCTATTTTTTTTTATAATTTTTTTTTAAATAATTTTAAAGATTAGAATACAATACAGAACATAGCCTATTGGGCATACCCAGGCTCTGACTGATCAGCTAGACTAGATAGATAGATAGATAGATAGATAGATAGATAGATAGATAGATAGATAGATAGATAGATAGATAGATAGATAGATAGATAGATAGATAGATAGATAGATAGATAGATAGATAGATAGATAGATAGATAGATAGATAATACTAACTGTAAACACATCCCCCCTTCCTATCCCTCTCCCTCTCCCATTGTCCAACACGCCCCCACCCCATCATACTAGGATATAAATAATCAGCTGTGAACTGGAAAAAAAACAGGATCAACACTGTATTCCTAAATTCCTCCCAACTGCTTTACTTTAACTGACAATTGCGCGGTCATGCTACACTGCACCCAAATGAAATTTATATATTTTCCCACAATTGAGTTTTTAGTTTTTTTTTTGGTGGTACTTGATCACCTTTTTTCGCACTAAATAAAAATGAAATACAAGACTGACAATTAAAAAAAAATATATAAAACTATGGGCTAGATTCATGTAGAATCGCCTATCTTTGTGCGGGCGTAGCGTATGCTTTTTACACTACGCCGCCGCAACTTTTACAGGCAAGTGCTTTATTCACAAAGCACTTGCCTGTAAAGTTGTGGCGGCGTAGCGTAAATGGCCCGTCTTAATTCAAATTGGGCGGGTAGGGGGCATCTATTATTTAAATGAAGCGCGATCCCGCGCTGAACGTACTGCGCATGAGCCGACCGTGAAAATTTTTTAAGTGCGCATGCTCCAAATCACCTCGCAAATTGTCAATGAAAGCGACGTGAGCGTAACGTACGGCCAGCCCCATTCTGAATCGACTTACGCAAACGACATAAACGACGTCTGTGCCAACGTCCATACTTAACATTGCCTGCACCTCATATAGCAGGGATAACTTTAGGCCAGGCATAAGCCTAACGTAAACTACGTAAACAGATACGCCGGCCGGGCGTACGTTCGGGAATTGGCGTATACGCTCATTTGCATATTTTAGACGGGAACGCCACCTAGCGTCCAGCCTAAAATATGAAATTAAGATTCAACGGCGTAAGAGACTTATGCCAGTTGGACCTAATGGAAATCTATGCGTTACTGATTCTATGAATCAGTCGCATAGATAGGAGGGCTCAGACGCAGAAATAAGACGCCTTATCTGGAGATAAGCCGTCTTATCTCTTTCCTGAATCTGGCCCTATGGGCCAGATTTAGGTAGAGTTAGGCTGGAGTATCAGTGATACGCTAGCATAACTCTCACTTTGAGCTGGCGTTTCTGTAAGCAGAAAACAAGAAACGCCGGGTTGGAGTTCCTATACGAGCGGCGTATTTGTATTTCGCCGTCGTATCGGAACTGCAATTTTAAAAATGGCGCTCGGGGCGTTCCCGCTGATTAACGCCGAGAATATGTTAATTAGCGAGAATCGGCAATTCACGATCGTACTCGGGCCCGACGCAGTGACTTTCCGACCTTTCCGTAAGAGATACGCGGCGTAAAGAAAAACCAGCCCCCTAGGTGAAGTATCCTATGTTAAGTATGGCCGTCCTCATCGCGTCGAATTTAAAAATGTTCGTATCGCGTAAAACGTCCGTGAATGGGGATTGACATCATTGATGTTCACTGACAGAATTTGGAGCATGCGCACTGACAGTCAACGCATGCGCAGTACGTTCGCCGCGGGATCGCGCCTAGTTTAAATAATACACGCCCCCTACCCGCCCAATTTGAATTCCGCCGGCTCATTTTCGCTACGCCGCCGCAACTTTAGGAGCAAGTGCTATGTGAATAACAGTACTTGCTCCTAAAGTTTCAGCGGAGTAACGTAAATGAGAAACGTTACTCCAAAATAAAGATCCGCTCTCCTACCTGAATCTGGCCCTATATGTTTTACTTTCTGCTATAAATCACATCCAATAACAAAAAAAAAACAATTTAGGCCAATATGTGTTCTGCTACATATTTTTGGTTAAAAAATCCCAACAAAAAAAATGTTGGAACAACAAAACAAGAAAAAAAAACTATATTTTTTACTTTCTGCTATAAAACACATGCAATAAATAAAAAACAATAGAAAAAAATATAATTTCTTCATACATCGAGAGCCGGTTCACACTTAGGCGGCACGACTTTGGGGGCGACTCCGCAAGACGTCCTGAAGACGACCTGCAAAATGACCTCTGTATAGAAGTCAATGCAGGTCGCCCCGAGCCACCCCTGAAGTCGTACAAGAACCTTTTTCTAAGTCGGAGCGACTTGCGTCACACCTATTAGAGCGATTCTATTGCATAGAATGGGACGCGACTCGTCAGGAGGCTGAGTTGCCTGATGAGTCGCCCCAGTGTGAACCGGCTCTTAGGCCAATATGTATTCTGCTATATATTTTTGGTTAAAAAATCCCAATGAAATTTAAAAAACAATTATTTTTTTACTTTCTGCTATAAATCACATCCAATAAATAAAAATTATTTGAAAAAAAATTGAATTTCTTCATAAATTTAGGACAATATGTGTTCTGCTACATATTTTTGGTTAAAAATCCCAATAAAAATAAATTTGAAAATACAAAACAAAAACAATATTTTTTACTTTCTGCTAAAAAAAAAATCCAATAAATAAAAAACAATTGAAAAAAAAATTGAATTTCTTCATAAATTTAGGACAATATGTATTCTGCTACATATTGTTGGTTAAAAAAATCCCAATCAAATTTAAAAAAGAAAAACAATTATTTTTTACCTTTTCCTATAAAACACATCCAATAAATAAAGAACAATTGAAAAAAAATTGAATTTCTTCATAAATTTAGGCCAATATGTATTCTACTACATATTTTTGGTAAAAAAATCCCAATAAACGTATATTGATTGGTTTGCACAAATGTTATAGCCTCTACAAACTATGGGATATATACTGGAATTTCTATTTTTTTTTTTTTATACTGGTAATGGCAGCGATCAGCAACTTAAAGCGGGACTGTAATATTGCAGCTGTCAGTCTGACACTTTACGGAAACCAGTGACACTAAGGCCCCTTTCACACGTGCGGACTGTATGTCCGCTTTTTCATCCATCCGTTTGTGGATGAAAAAGGGACATACATTGGTCTCTATGTGATTGCGGATGTCAGCGGATAAACTTCTGCTAACACCCGTAATCACCCGCCTCCGCAAAGATCCGATTTTGCAGATGGAAGAAAACACTATTTTTTCTTCCGTCTGCAGATCAGATCAGATGAACACGGACACACGGTCTGTGTTCATCCAATTCCCCCATAGGGGAGAGCGAGAAAAGACAGGGCAGTCCCTGTACAGTGTGCAGGAACCGCCATGTCATCCGACGGCTCAGCGGGGATCTACGGCTGAGCATACGGAGCACACGGAGGCGGATCATTACTGATCCGCCCCGTGTGAAAGGGGCCTTATACAGGGATCAGTGCTCAAAATATGCACTGTAACTCTACTAATGACACTGGCTGGGAAACACTTTTTTAAAGTGGATTTTATATACAACTATATAGATCAGACCAAAATGAGGGACAAATGAGGAGGAATGAGGGACAGAGAGACATTGTTCCAAATCATGGACAGTCCCCCCCCCCCCCCCCCTGTAATCAGGGACAGTTGGGATCTCTGCAAAAGCAGGCCTGGTGTATGGAGCATGCCACACAACTTCTTTGTATTTGCTAACTTTGCTTATCACAACAGGAAAGGTAACGTTACTGATAAGCACATCTACAACAGAGAGTATGTTGAGCAACGTCCCTATAATCCTATTACAGCCAATGAGGAAGCACCATGTGGATGTGTCGGTTCGTTTTTGCAAGGCGGTGTTCTGACAAAACGTCAAACCAGGCAGAATAAGCAACCTGCGTCACTTCCCTTTTCTTTAAACCATGAAATGCAGATTTTGACAAATTTTTGTTTATTTTCACAAATTGGTGTTTGGAGTCCTTTGGATACAACACCGGGGGGTAACCGAATAGAGTCCGTTGCAAGATATTATGAGCGGAGATTGTTACCTCACTCCAAAATGAACCAAGAAAATGTCCTCCTCCAAGGCGGCGGCGATAACTTTGTCCTTGTTAGCCGCTGTACTGTGAAAACAGCAAAATCTTCCTGTACCGGACTGTATTCGGTTGCCGGTGTTGTGCCCAAACAGCAATTCGTCCAAATCAGCAATTACTCATGGTTTAACCACCTAACAACCGTGCCATAGCAGAAAGATGTGTACAGCGCGGCTTAATAACTCTGGGATGGCGTACTATGACGTCCTCCCAGAATCACGTTCCCGCGTGCACCCAGGAATAATATCCGTGACGGGACCCGGCGCATCACAAATCACAGTAAATGATCGATGACAGCTGCCATTTACCATGTGATCACTGCGTCAAATGATCACTTGTAAACAAGCCGATTGGTACAGTGTGAGAGGAAAGAGGAGAGATCGGTTGCAGCTGCGATGTGGGTTGGTCCTGTAGTGCCCACAGCGCTGCTTTGTGACAATTCTTGCACTCATCCATCAATCCATGCTCAGCTATCCCATCCATGCCATTCATACTCAGCCATCCTCATTCATGCTCAGTCATCCCCATCCATACTCAGCCATCCTCATTCATGCTCAGTCATCCCCATCCATACTCAGCCATCCTCATTCATGCTCAGCCATCCCCATCCATACTCAGTCATCCCCATCCATACTCAGCCATCCTCATTCATGCTCAGTCATCCCCATCCATACTAAGCCATCCTCATTCATGCTCAGTCATCCCCATCCATACTCAGCCATCCTCATCCATACTCAGCCATCCTCATCCATACTCAGCCATCCTCATTCATGCTCAGCCATCCCCATCCATACTCAGCCATCCCCATCCATGCTCAGCCATCCCCATCCATACTCAGCCATCCACATTCATGCTCAGTCATCCCCATTCATACTAAGCCATCCTACTTCATGCTCAGTCATCCCCATCCATACTAAGCCATCCACATTCATATTCACTCATCCCCATCCATACTAAGCCATTCTCATTTTATGCTCAGCCATCCCCACTCAGCCATCCTCATTCATGCTCAGTCATCCCCATTCATGTCCAGTCATCCCCATCCAAACTCAGCCATCCCCATCCATACTCAGCCATCCTCATTCATGCTCAGTGATCCCCATTCATGCCCAGTCATCCCCATCCATACTAGCCATCCTCATTCATTGCTCAGTCATCCCCGTCTATACTCAGCCATTCTTAGCCATCCTCATTCATAGCTCAGTCATCCCATCTATACGCAGCCATTCTTAGCCATCCTCATTCATGCTCACCATCCCTATCCACAGCTCATCCATTCCCATCCATGGCTCATTCACCCTCATCCACAGCTGACCCATCCCCATCCACGGCTTATGCATCCACATTCATGGCCCAGCCATTCCCATCCACGGCTCAGCCATTCCCATTCATGACTCATTTATGCATCATTTATGTGCATCTATGCCACATCAATTCTCATCTATGCCACATCCATTCCACCACAGTGCCACCACAGTGCCTCACAAAGTGTAAGGCCGCGTACACACGACTAAACAAATCCGATGAAAACGGTCGGACAGACCGTTTTCATCGGATATGTCTGCTGGGCTATTTTGGTTTGATCAGTGTACACACGATCAAATCAAAATCCCCACGGACAGACAGCGTGGGGACGTGGCGGTGACGTTGACGCCGCCACGTCACCACTCCAGGAAGTAAAATACTTCCACGCATGCGTCGAATCCATTCGGCGCATGCGGGAGATTTTTGTCCGCTGGTTAGGCGTACTAACCAGCGGACATGTCGGACGGACGGATTTCCAGCAGACAAGTTTTAAAGCATGATTTAAAACTTGCCTGCTAGAAAAACCTGTCTGCTAGCCCGTACACACGAACGGATTTGTCTGCTGAAACGGTTCAACGGACCGGTTTCAGCAGATAAATTCGATCGTGTGTACGTGGCCTCATAGGTAGTAAAAATTTGATTTTAAATATATGCCCCTAGAACACCTGATGGTGCTCCCTTCATGTTGGGCCTCTGTATGTGGCCAGGCTGTGGAAAAGTCTCACACATGTGGTATCGCCATACTCAAGAGGGGTGGGAGAATTTATTTTGGGGTGTAATTTGTGGTATGTAGATGCTATGTGTTAGAAATATTGTATAAATGGACAACTTTGTGTAAAAAAAAAAGATTTTCCAAAAACGTATGGAAAAAAATGACATGTTCGAAAGACTCATTATGCCTCATAGATTATACGTTGGGGTGTTTTCTTTCCAAAATTGGGTCTTTTTTTGGGTGTTTTCATTGTCCTGGTGCTCCAGGGCCATCAAATGTGCAAGAGGTAATCAAGAAATGTTGTATTTTATGTCCCTAGAATGCCTGATGGTGCTCCCTGCATGTTGGGCCTCTTGATCTGGCCACGCTGTGCAAGTCTCACACATGGGGTATCGCCATACTCAGGAGGAGTAGCAGAATGTGTTTTGGGGTGTAATTTGTGATATGCATATGCCATGTGTGAAAAATAACCTGTTTCACAATTTTGTGAAAAAAATAAATAAAAGAAAATCTTAATTTTGCAAAGAATTGTAGGAAAACATGACAACTTCCAAAAACTGACGATGCCTCTTACTAAATACCTTGAAATGATCCCTACCCATTGGAAAGACACATCTCCCCCAAGCTTGTCTGAATGGTTCCAACGGATTGACAGAATAGCTGAAATGGAAGACCTAATTCTACAGGCTAAAGACTCTCCCACAGAGTTTTACGAAAAATGGGCTTGCTGGACACTCTTTACTAAAACTGATGAATTTAAGGCAATGTCTCTTCAGCCTTCCTCGAATCAGACTTGAGGTGATAATTCTTTTTTTTTTTATCTTCCCCTACTTCCTCCCCCTCTTACCCTTTGTTTATTAAATTTCTAATTTAATATTGTTATTTTAGATTCATTCCATGATTTCCAATTTTTATTCTCTTGTTTTTGTTGCCCCAAAGTTCGAAAACTACTGATGTATAAGTTAACATTTACTTTAATTTTAAACAAAAATATGTACTGATGTTGTTGCTATTATTGTTTTCTCTCATTTGATATTACAATTCTACTACCTATGATACTTTATTTTATCTACATTTAATTATATTAGGGCTGTGCAAATTAACTTTTAATTAATCGATTAATCTTTAATTTTTTTGATCGATCAAAATCTTTTTGATCGATTAAAATTCTTTTGATTTGTACTCACCTCTTTGCTGGCTTCTGGGCCTTCAGGGAGTTCTGTCGGAGATCCAGTAATGTCACGGACACCGGCGGGGCTTGCCGTGTCCATCTGAAGGGCTCCTTTGCTGTGCCTTCATATCTGCATGCCGGCGGGACCTTACTATCTGCCACACACAAGGGATGTTACACTTCCCTCTATCACTTTCCTCTATCAACCTGGGATTCTACAGCCATCCACTGGGAGTTGTGATAGTTCCCTTCATGGGACATCTACATGCCGACGGACTGATGTTAACCCCTCCTCATCTGGATTCAGCAGTGGTATCATTGTACACATTTTTATACCAGTATCATACTTAGCTACATCTTTTTATGACTGCTTTTGGTACCGTTTGGTATTACCATTTTTACAGTTTATGTAGCTACATCAATTTTATCTCCAGTGCAATATTTATTTGGTTACCTACTTGAAAAGTTTAAATGTTGTATGTTAAAAGATGTAATGCTATTCACATTGAGCGCTGCCTTTGTGTGTTTTTTGTATCCTGCTATCCATTTTTCCAGTGGTTGGAGCTGCACTGGGAATCAGCCTGCAAGGAGATCAGGTAAAAGTAGTTGGATCTGTATGTGCGTTATAATTAATCGAAATTAGTCGATTAATCGATTAAAAAATAAAACGATTAATCGAACATAAAAAATTTGATCAGTAACAGCCCTAAATTATATGTTTACTATGTTATTTTTTCTGAAATACCAATAAAATCTTTCAAACGAAATACCTTGAAATGTTTAGGTTCCAAAAATGGGTCATTTGGGGGGTATTTGGACTTTTCCGGCTTGTTAGTGTCTCAAAAACATCAGGTGTGATCAATTTTCAGTGATTGGCACCATAGCTTGTAGACTCTATAACTTTCACTAAGCCCTGGTTCACACTGGTGCGGCGGATTTTGCCGCAAATTGCCGGCAATGGCAGTGTCCTAATCGGTGCAACGCTGCATCTGCGGCATTGCACCGATTTCAAAAAGTAGTCTCTGTACTACTTTTTGCGATTTCAGCCTGCGATTTACATTGACATCTGTGCAGAAACCTGCACAGATGTCTCTGAAATCGCGGCTGAAATCAGGACTGCCGGGCGGGAGTGAAATCGTGCGAGTTCAGCTGAACTCGCACTGCTTCACTCCCGCAGCCCAGTGTGAACCAGGGCTATGCCCCGGATCACACTGCTGCGTTTTGACATGTCAAATCAGAGGGATTTTACGGCAATTGCCAGCGATGACACCGTTCTAATCGGTCAGACGCCACTACTGAGCCGCTCCAGCGATTTCAAAAAGTACTTTCTGTACTACTTTTTGCAATTTCGGCCCGCAATTTACATTGACTTCTGTGCAGAAACCTGCACTGATGTCTCTGTAATCGTGGCCGAAATTGGGACTGACAGGCGGGAGTGAAATCGTTGAACTCGCACGGCTTCACTCACGCAGCCCACTGTAAACCTGGGCAAAGACCAAATAATATGCACTTATTTGGGTTATTTTTACCAAAGATATGTAGCAGTATAAATTTTGTCCAAAATTACTAATTTGCAAACTTTTATAACAGAAACAAATTTATTTTTTACAAGGGGACAGTGGGACTTTGGCACTGCTCCCCCCTCTCACCAGAACCCACCAGTCAGCCATTGGCTGCCAGCGCTGATTGTATGTTGATCGGCTGCTTGTTTTCCAGCATGCTCATTCGACAGAAGCCAGTTGTGAGATCTGCTTGTGTCAAACAAGGACCTATACACACGGGCCAAAAGTTGGCCAACTTCTCTACTGTACTGGATGATTACGTCCGATATTCAGCCTCTGTGTATGGGGCCTTAAGGCGGAGTTTCTACTACTCTGCTGATGTATCTGCACAGCATTGATTGGTGCTGTTCTGGTGATGTGACATTTAAAAAGGCTTTCAGAAAATAATAAAATAAATAACTAAAAGCAACTTAAAGCTTCATACAAATCTTTATTTCAAAGCAAATCATTTTTTTCTGTAATAACATGGTGTAGGCGGAGTCTAAGTTGACTGACAATAGAGTTTACTTTGTTCACACTGTAGATCTGGAGGAGATTCTGACAATTACTTTGTGTATGCCCACATGTATGACTCTATAATCACATGGGCTGCACAAAAAATGAAAATAAACAGCTTGAAGGGAACTGAAACTGAAGCATGCTCAGTAGATGTCAACAGCTGGTCTACACAATCTTAGGACGCAGTGGGGACAAAGAGGGAGGGAAAGTGAAAAGCAGAGCCAACCAGGATTTTTGCAGTCTGCACAAAACAAATGCTCTACTGTATAGGTGAGTATGAACACAATGTAATACAGCTTGTATTGACAGTTTTTGGTCATTTGGGCTTTTTTTTTGTTCACTTACAGGTGGTTTGTTTTTGTGCACCACCGTGGGTTAAAAAAAAAAAAAAAAATGGACACTTGCATTAAAGTGTCATTAACACTTTAATGCACGTGTCCATTTTTTTTAACACACGGTGGTGAACAAAAACAGAGCACCTGTAAGTGAACAAAAAAAGTGCATGTGAAAAACACAAACAAAAAAGCGCACTTAAAGCCGGCCATACATTAATCGAAATTTAGTTAGTTCAGCAGGGACCAGCTGAATTTTCGGTCCATGTATGGGCACCCTGGTTGTACACAAGTCAATCTATCTATCTATTGACTTGTGTACAACCAGACTGTCGGGTTCTTCCTGAAGGATTATAGCAGGCAGCACTATTCATTGTGTTATGCCAGTAGGGAAGGCTCTCCACCAGCAGAACATAATAGCACAGCTGGAGGGATTAGAGGGTAGGGAATTGAGCAATATACTTTAAGATAATTGCATAATGCATAGCCTGCCTTATGTGTCTCTAGTCCACCTCTCCAAGAAGTAGGCCCTTAACCCTGACCCCGGAGCGCAAGGCTCCTCACAGGGGCAAGGCTCACACTTGGTCCACCTAGCCAAAAGGCCGGAACCCACCACCGAGACTAGCAAGGGGGTCAGCCAACTAACGGCCCCCACCCACCCTGGTTCAGGGGAGAAAGGAACCTAATGGCCAATGTCCTGTGAGATCCATTTTAGGAGTGATGTGACACTTTAGCTTTCTCCTCTGGAAGATCAGCAGTTGTAGTTTCCAGCCCAGAGAGCGATTTCCTACTAGGATTGACACTTTTTCTTCAAGACAAACCCAAACACTTTAGCATACTCTATATCAGGGCTCAAAATTTCAAGTCCTGAGCTACTAGCCAGGCCTCAAGAGTTACTCCCCACCAGTTGCCCCACCTAATTCATACACTGCCCTGCGCCTAATTGCACCCCGTAAACAATCCAGCGCTGAGATCCACACAACTGCACAGCCATTGACACCATAGCACAGCACACACTGACACCGCACAGCACACATTGAGACCAGTCTGTTCGCAGTGCTCAGGCTGAACTGTTGGACACTTACATAGAGCACAAGGAGAAGAAAACTGGAAGGCTGCCGATCTCATGTCAGGGCAACTTTCAGTGAGCGCTGCACCGGAGTTGTAATTTTCGCAAATCTCCACCCCACTCATTACTCCCTGCTCTCTGCTCTCCAGCTACATTGGTTGGGGGGAGGGGGCAGGCTCAGAGAGGTCATGCTGTTAGGTCCCATGGCTTAATGCGAATTGTAAGGAGAGCACCTGTGTACTGCTCTGCCTGTGCGCGGCTCACCAGACTACTTTTCCCGAGCATACAACTTTTCTCTTCGGCCACCAATCTCATCAGGACTCTAAGTGTAGGCAAAGATTGGAGGGAGATTGGTCATGCATCCCTCGCCCCCAGCTTAAATCCACTCGCCAAATGCTAGTAGGCGAGTGGAAATTTTGAGGGCTGCTCTGTATTATTGTAAAAGACCTGGGAAACCTTTGGGCACTCCAAAGAGAATAGTAATGCAGCATGCATAGTGCCTCTCATGCTCCTATGAGGTCCTATTCCGAGCCACTTTCCTATCTGGATGTTGTGTCTGGGTTTCAGGCGAAGTGAAAACCAGAACTGTCCGGGTGAATCCCGGACAGGTGGCACTGGCAACCCTATTCCCCACCCTAAGACACCCTCATTATAAAAGCATAGGGCCAGATTCTCAAAAAATGGCGTATCTGGCGACGTAGCGTATCGTATTTACACTACGTCTACGCAAATTACTGGAGCAAGTGCCGTATTCTCAAAGCACTTGCTCCGTAATTTTCCGCAGCGTAGCGTAAATGCGGCGTCGTAAGGCCGCGTTAATTCAAATACTGAAGGAGGGGGCGTGCTGTATTTAAATTAAGCGCGCCCCCGCGTCAAACGAAGTGCGCATGCGCCGGCCGGGAAAAAAGCCCAGTGCGCATGCTCCAGCTCACGTCGGAAAGCGTTGTTGAAACCGACGTCAAAACGACATGATCGTCATTTACGCAATTCCCTATTCGCGAACGACTTAGTAAAACGACGTAACCGACGGAAAAAGACGACGCTGACCCGACGCCATACTTAGCATGGCAACGACGGCACTTCGGAAACATACCCCTCATACAGCAGGGGTAACCTTACGCGTACGCAACCTACGTAAACTACGTCGCCGCGTCGCAAAAGCCTTCGGGAATCGGCGTTTTAGGCTCATTTGCATAGGCAAATGAGAAAACAACGTAAAGGCCACCTAGTGGCCGGAGTTCTCATTACATCTAAGATCCGATGGTGTAATTGCTTTACACCTGTCAGATCTTTAGTGTATCTATGCGTAAGTGCTTCTAAGAATCACTCGCATAGATACCCATTGAAAAAAACTGCGATACGACGGTGTATCTGAGATACACCTTCGTATCTCTTTTGAGAATCTGGCCCATAGTTTTCTATGACTATGCAACAAGGGGCGGTCTTGTAAGCTGACCTCACCAAATGATCATAGCATTCTCTTGTAAGCCCAGGGTGGGCTGATGATGTCCCGCCTCCAAGAGGCGGGTCCTTGATACCCTGGGCTCACAGGAAGTAGGTTAAATGACACTGAATGTCATTCAACCCAAAAAAGCAGCACCACCTAACGATTAGCTGACCCCACCTATGATCATCGCATTGTCTTGTTAAATTAGGGTGGCCTATTGATGTCCCGCCTCCAAGGGGTGGGTCCTTGATACCCTGGGCTCACAGGAAGTAGGTTAAATGACACTGAATGTCATTCAACCCAAAAAAGCAGCGCCACCTAATGATTAGCTGACCCCACCTAATGATCATCGCATTCTCTTGTGAGCCTCGGGTGGGCTGATGATGTCCCGCCTCCAAGGGGCGGGTCCTTGATACCCTGGGCTCACAGGAAGTAGGTTAAATGACACTGAATGTCATTCAACCCAGAAAAGCAGCACCATCTAGTGGCAGAAATTACTGACTGCAGTAATCAGAGATCAGAGATAACACGGGCATTGCAGCAAAAGCTTTTCTTTTTTTTTTTTTCATAATAATTTATTTATAGATTTTTTTAAAGCACAAACTCACTAACATATTGCATATATAGAAACAAGAAATCAAGTACATGTAGAAGATTCAAGTACAATGGTTCTTTATTTTAAATGGTAATGGATTTTTTTAATCCCGCAGCTGAAATTTGGCTTTAATGCCCAATGAGATTATTCTACGTGTAATATGCTTTTGGAACACCATGTAATTTATATACTTTAATGAAAGTATTATTGTATTTTTAGGCAAGTGTAATACTTTTTTTCATCTTTTTATTCCGGTGATGCCATTCTCTATTTGAAATTACAGTTCTGACTGCCTTGGGTCAATGACTGTGCAAGTCCAAAGAGGATCCTTTGTAATCACAGTAAAAGGCATTCATAATACCAGCCTATTGCTGTATGTAATTTAAGGTGAGCTGGAAGCAGTGACATTGCAAGGCCCTTTAGGTTACTTTGCCCTGGATATCTGTCATGGGACTATTGTCTGCAACGCGTCAGTACAATGAAAACACAGATTGAGGGAGGTGCAGCGGGAAAGGTGAAGAGAGGATAGAATACAGCAAAGGCCAGACAAATAGGAGAGCTTATGGGGTTTAGGGTGGGCAGAGAAGATTGCACCCAAGCAGCTGCTTTGGCAAAAATAGCTTTAAAAATTATCTAATTTTTTGTTTCTTTATGATATCTTTGTATTTCTGTTATTTTTTATTTATTTTTTATCATTAAAGAATTTTTATTGAGATTTCCATACAAATAACAGAAAAAGTTACCACTTAACCACTTGAGGTCCGCACTATGGACAAAAAACGTCCACAGCGCGGCTCTCAAGTGCCGGGTAGACGTCTTTAGACGTCCTGATATTGTAAATCCCCGCGCGCGCCACTGAGTGGCGCGCAGCGGGGGAAAACAGTGCACGGCGCATCGCTGAGGATCCGATGCGTGTGCCTGGCGGCTGCGATGTCCGTCGGGTCAACAGGCAATCGGCGGTGACAGCAGGGACCTGGAGCTCTGTGTGTAAACACAGAGCTCCACGTCCTGTCAGGGAGAGAGGAGACCGATCTGTGTCCCTTGTACATAGGGACACAGCATCGGTCACCTCCCCCAGTCAGTCCCCTCCCCCCACACAGTTAGAACACACCAAGGGAATACATTTAACCCCTTCCTCACCCCCTAGTGTTAACCCCTTTAATGGCAGTCACATTTATACAGTAATTAGTGCAAATTGATAGCACTGGTCGCTGTATAAATCTGAATGGTCCCAAAAATGTGTCAAAAGTGTCCAATGTGTCCGCCGTAATGTCGCAGTCCCAATAAAAATCGCAGATCGCCACCATTACTAGTAAAAAAAAAATCATAATTCTGTCCCCTATTTTGTAGGTGCTATAACTTTTGCGCAAACCAGTCGCTTATTGCGATTTTTTTTTTTTTTACAAACATACGTAGAAGAATACATTTCGGCCTTAACTAAGAAAAAAAATTGTTTTTTTAAAAAAAAATTGGGATATTTATTATAGTAACAAGTAAAAAATATATATATTTTTTTTAAATTGTCGCTCTTTTTTTGTTTATAGCACAACAAATAAAAGGTGATCAAATACCACCAAAATAAAGCTCTATTTGTGGGGAAAAAAGGACGCCAATTTTGTTTTTGGAGCCACGTCGCATGACCGCGCAAATGTCTGTTAAAGCGACGCAGTGCCAGAAGCTGAAATTTCGCCTGGGCACGAAGGGGGTTTATGTGCCCAGTAAGCAAGTGGACCGAGCCTCTTTCTGAGATTTGTTGTTTACAAGTTAAAAACAAGTTGCTAGAAAATTACTTAGAACCCCCAAACATTATACTTTTTTTCTAACACTCTAGAGAATAAAATGGCGGTCGTTGCACTACTTTATGTCACACCGTATTTGCGCAGCGGTCTTACAAGTGCACTTTTTTTGAATTAAAAAAGAAGACAACAGTAAAGTTAGCCCAATTTTATTCTATATTGTGAAAGATAATGTTACGCCGAGTAAATTGATACCCAACATGTCACGCTTCAAAATTGCGCCGGCTCGTGAAATGGCGACAAATGGCTGACAAACTTTTACGCTTAAAAATCTCCATACCCAACGTTTAAAAAAAATTCTACAGGTTGCATGTTTTGAGTTACAAAGGAGGGCTCTATCGATCGTGGCGATACCTCACATGTGTGGTTTAAACACCATTTTTATATGCGGGCGCTGCTCACGTATGTGTTCGCTTCTGCATGCGAGCTCGGCGGGACGGGGCGCGTTTACATTTTTTTATTTTTTTTTATTTTACTTTTTATTTTTTACACTGTTCTTTAAATATAAAATAAATTGTGTCTCTTTCATTCCTATTACAAGGAATGTAAACACCCCTTGTAATAGAAAAAGCATGACAGGTCCTCTTAAATATGAGATCTGGGGTCAAAAAGACCTCAGATCTCATATTTACACTTAGGCCGCGTACACACCATCAGACATGTCCGATGAAACATGTCCTACGGACCGTTTTCATCGGACCACGCTGAAGTGGTCTGTTGGTCTAATGTGTGTACACACCATCGGACCAAAATACCCTCGGACCAAAACGCGGTGACGTAGGACACAACGACGTGATGAAAAAACGAAGTTCAATGCTTCCAAGCATGCGTCGACTTGATTCTGAGCATGCGCAGGTTTTTGGTCCGATGATTTTGTGTACTAACCATCGAACCTGTCCGACGGACACGTTTCCAGCGGACAGGTTTCAAAGCATGTTTTGAAACTTTGGTCCGCTGGAAAACGGTCCGATAGGCCGTACACACTATCGAACATGTCCGCTGAAACTGGTCTGCGGACCAGTTTCAGCGGACATGTTCGATCGTGTGTACGCGGCCTAAAATGCAATAAAAAAATGCCCCTTTAAGAGCTATGGGCAGAAGTCACGTTTTGACGTCGCTTCCGCCCTGCTATGGTATGGAGACGGGTGGGGGCCATCTTCCCCTCACTCGGCTCCATGCCCAGCAATGATAAGGATATGATCGCCTTTGCCAGTACTGACGGCTCTGGTAAACAGCGGAGGGCGTGGGAGAGTGGCGGGAGGGGTGCCCCTCTCCCGATAACGGTGATCTTGCGGCGAATCCACCTCAGAGACCACCCTTATCGCTGGCTTAAGAGATGGAGCTAGCTGCTGCCATAACAGAAATATTCCTCTTCAAACAGCCAACGTATATAGTCGTGCGGCGGTCCAGAAGTGGTTAAAGGCAGCTGGTTTCTACTGCATAACAATCAGGTATAGCAGTAAAACATTTACATACCAATCTTAATGAAAGTTATTTGATCATTTGTATTTGTATATTTTTTTGTGTGTGTAAATATTCTTTATTTTTGTACTTTAGCTGAGTTCCAGGTATAGCTATTTTTTGCATAGTTACATTGCATGTTCCATACCTGGCTGATGCCCATGGAAGTTGGAAATCACTGTAAGGGTTTGTTTACACATGCAGTGGGGCTGTGCCGGCCCGGGTCAACTGCTTGTTTTTGCAAGGGAATTGGAGTGAATTTTTTTTTGCTGCACTTTGGTAAAGTGAAAACTCCCAAATATGCAGATTGCTATGTGGCTGATAAGAAACACTTTACTAAGCTGAAACAGCAGACCATGCAGGAAAACAGAGTCCAGAGTTTAGCACACTGCTCCTGTTTGAACCCAGGCTTGTCATTAGGGATGAGCTCCGTATTCGATTCGAACGTATGTTCGACTCGAACATAGTATGTTCGATCGTTCATCGACATACGAACAAAGCGGGTCGTTCGCGCCAAATTCGAATTACGTTTCACATACCATAATTCACTGCGGCATCGCTGGCTGATGATTGGCCAAGCATGCACTATGACCCGCATGCTTGGCCAATCACAGCTTGCAAAAAACGGAGAGCCATAATTGGCCAAAGCCAGGGTGGCTTTGGCCAAATATGGCTCAGGGCGTTTAGTACACGCCCCACACTATAACAGGCCGCCTGCAGGTTGGCCTTATGTAGTGTGTTGCGGCGGTGGTTAGAGAGAACAGAGAGAGACAGAGAGAGTGTCATTTTTTGCAGGTAGATAGAGCAGGCAGGCTAGTCAGTTAATGTTACAGTGTGTAGAGGATATATATACATCCCAGGTGTTGTACATATATTTATACACTGTATATTTTAGCTAGATCAGTTCTTCCTAATTTATTGGCAGGCAGGTGATTGTGCTTTTTATAGACGTTTTCACAGGAAAACTATAGACACCCAGCAGGTACAATATTTAAAGGAATTTTTCATATTTTTTTTTATTTAAGCATTATTAAAATCACTGCTCCTGGAGCAGTGATTTTAATGATGCTTAAATCAAAAATAAAAATAAATTCCTTTAAATATTGTACCTGCTGGGTGTCTATAGTTTGCCTGTGAAAACGTCCTTGAGAACCCGGGTCTTGCCCGAGGGAACATGTATCAATGGAAAAAAAGTTTTAAAAACTGTCGTTTTTTTAGGAGTCCCGGGTTCTCAAAGACATTTTATGACAATAACTTGCATATTAGGCTTTAAAATTAGCACTTTTGAATTTGAACGTTCGAGTCCCATAGACGTCAATAGGGTTCTAAATGTTCGCGCGAATTTTCGGTTCGTTCGAAGGTTCTAGTGCAAACCGAACGGGGGGGGGGGGGGCTCCGACTCATCCCTATACTTGTCATAATGACTTCAGCCTGGGTTCACACAGGAGAGTTATGGAAAAACCGTATGTGATTCAGACAGGCACCACATTCCTTTTCACATGCATTTCTTTTCATTTTGTATGAGTTCAAATCATACCACACAGTCTCGATAATTGGTAATCGTGAGTACTTGAGTGTAAGTATCGGTACTTATAGCCGCTCTTCAAAAACAGGTATTGGTACATCCCTAGTAAAGATAGCAAGAAAAACAGTGCATTAGATCCCCTGAAGCCAGCAACAATAGAAGCCCCTAAGCAACAATAGAAACCCCTAAGCAACAATAGACCCTCCCAGGAACAATAGACCCCCCCAGGAACAATAGACCCCTGTCAGCAACAAAAGGCCCCCCAGCAGCCAGCATAAGTAGAACCTCCAGCAGCCAGCAACAGTAGACCCCTCCCTCAACAGTAGATCAATCTCAGCAACAATTGACCCCTGAACAACAATAGATACCCCACCAGCAACAATTGATCCCCCGGCAACAGAAGACCCCCCCAAGGAACAATCGACCACCAGCAACCCAGCAACAATTTACCACCACCCCCCCCCCAATCCAGCAACAATAGACCATGCCCCCCTCCAAAAACAATAGACCGCACCATCAATGGGTCTCCCACCAGCCAGCATGAGTAGAACCTCCAGCAGCCAGCAACACTAGACCCCTCTCTCAACAGGAACAATGGACCACCAGCAACCCAGAAACAATTTACCCCCCCCCCCAATCCAGCAACAATAGACCATGCCCCCCTCCCAAAAAAAATAGACCCCACCATCAATGGGTCTCCCAGCAGCCAGCATGAGTAGAACCTCCAGCAGCCAGCAACACTAGACCCCTCTCTCAACAGGAACAATAGACCACCAGCAACCCAGAAACAATTTACCCCCCCCCCCCCAATCCAGCAACAATAGACCATGTCCCCCTCCAAAAACAATAGACCCCACCAACAATGGATCTCCCAGCAGCCAGCATGAGTATAATCTCCAGCAGCCAGCAACACTAGATCCAGCTATCAACAGTAGATCCCTCCAAGAAACAATTAACCCCCTAGCAACAATAGACCTCCACCAGCAACCACTCCTAACAGTCAGCATGAATAGGACCTCCAGCAGCCAGCAAACGTAGACCCCCCCCCCCCTTCAACAGTAGATGCATCCCAGCAACAGTTGACCACACAAGTTCCCCAGGAACAATATACCCCCAGCTACACAGTAACAATAGATCCCCCCAAGAACAATAGACCCCTCAGCAACAATAGACTCCCACTAGCAACAACAGGGCTCCCAGCAGCCAGCATAAATAGAACCTGCAGCAGCCAGCAACAGTAGACCCCTACCTCAACAGTATATCCCTCTTAGCAACATAAGACCCCCCTCAGCAATAACAGATCCCTCACCAGCAAAAATAGACCACCCTCACAACAATAGAGCCCCCCCTCCAGAGACAATAGATCAGCATCAATATACCCTCCAGCACACCCCAGCACCTCCTACTTTACATACATTCAGTGCTGGAACTTCGTTCCCCCTGCATTCCCGCTGAAAATAGGCCCTGATGAGAGTAATAATGGAAATTGGAAGGTTTAATGGAAAGTACGCATACAGCAGTGAGAAGACGTTAGTGGTGTGTTTTCTGTTGGTGTTCTATACACAAAGTGGTTAAACAACGTGCACATCGTTCATTTGTTTGCAGCCACACACAAAGCCCCAGGTACCGGCTGTGTATACAAATCATGTCACTAATAGCCACCCAGTGGAGTCCTCCTCATTCCCAGTCTGTTATTATCTCTATGAAGCCGATCAGTTTGGACGCTGATGATTTCCGTGTCCCTGTCACTATCATACATGATGTAGTAGTTGTAGTAGTTGAACCTGTTACCGACAACTTTCTTTATACCACCTGCAATCTGTATAGTTACCCCGCCTTGTGCCATGGATATGGTAATAAACCTCAAACCTTCAGGGCTCTTTCGCCCTCTGAAATCAGATTTGCATTGGTAGCACAGCTGCTGTCAGGCATTCAGGAGACCTGTTTTTTTTTTTGGAGGTGGGGGGGAGGGGGCCTTTTTTTAAATCCCAAGGGGCATTTAGTGTTGGAATGCCTTGCCACACCCGACAAATACTCAAGATTTGTCATATTCTTCAGCCCATCCTTCAGAGCGATACTGGACCTTACTGCAGTCTACATTGAAGATAAAGGCAAACTAGAAGCCCAGGAATACACAAGTGTTGCTGCATAATCATGCTTTTTTTTTGTGCGTTCTTGAAGCACATTTTGTATTTTATTATTTTTTATGTCTTTTAATGAGTTTTCATGCTTCCGATATTTTTTTGTATGAGGAGGAGACTGTTTGATTGTTAAAACGGAATTATGCCGCTTACACACGACCGTTTTTCAGGTTCTAAAAAAATGACGTTTTTTTTTTAATGTCATTAACCACTTGCATACTGGGCACTTACACCCCCCTCCTGCCCAGGTAAAATTTCAGCTTGCGGCACTGCGTCGCTTTAACTGACAATTGCGCGGTCGTGCGACGTGGCTCCCAAACAGGATTTACGTCCTTTTTTCCCCACAAGTAGAGCTTTCTTTTGGTGGTATTTGATCGCCTGTGCGATTTTTATTTTTTGCGCTATAAACAAAAAAAAGCGACAATTTTGAAGAAAAATACAATATTTTTTACTTGTTGCTATAATAAATATCCCAATTAAAAAAAAAAACACTTTTTTTCTCAGTTTAGGGCGATACGTATTCTTCTACATATTTTTGGTAAAAAAAATAAAAAAAAATCGCAATAAGCGACTGGGTTGCGCAAAAGTTATAGCGCTTACAAAATAGGGGAGAGAATTATTATTTTTTATTATTTTTTTTTACTAGAAATGGCGGCGATCTGCGACTTTTATTGGTACTGCGACGTTATGGCGGACACATCGGACACCTTTGACACATTTTTGGCGCCATTCACATTTATACTGCGATCAGTGCTATAAATATGCACTAATTACAGTATAAATGTGACTGGCATTGAAGGGGTTAACACTAGGGGGTGAGGAAGGGGTTAAATGTGTATGCTAGGTGTGTTCTAACTGTGGGGGGAGGGGGGGGTGACTGGGGGGGTGACCGATCTGTGTCCCTATGTAAGAAGGAACACAGATCGGGCTCCTCCTCTCCAGAGACAGGACGCTGTCTCTGTGTAACACGGCAATGAGAGATGATCTATGAGAGATCATCTCTCATTGGCCCACAGATCGCATCGCAAACGGCCACTCTGATTGGCCGTTCGCCGCGATCTGTGATTGTCCGTGTCCAAGGGACACGGACAACACAGGGCTTCCCCGCAGCGCGCACTACAGCGCGCGCTGGGAACGCCAGAATGACATGCCGTCAAATGACAGCATGTTGGATATTCAGGCCCGCGCTGTTGCCGTCATCCGACGGTAGCGCGGGCCTGAAGTGGTTAAAAACGATCGTGTGTGGGCTCCAGAGCATTTTTCACGATCTAAAACATAAGCATTAAAAATTTAAGACATGCTCTATTTTTTCACAACGTTTTTAACGTTGTCGTTTTTAAGGTTGTAAAAAATGGTCGTGTGTGTGCTTTAACGACGTGAAAAAAAAACGCGCATGCTCAGAAGCAAGTTATGAGACGGGAGTGCTTGTTCTGGTAAAACTAGCGTTTGTAATGGAGTAAGCGCATTCATCACGTAGTAACACGCTGTAAGCGTGAATCGTATATTACTAACACGGAAGCAAAAGCAGCCCCAAGGGTGGCGCCATCCGAACGGAACTTCCCCTTTATAGTGCCATCGTACGTGTTGTACGTCACCACGCTTTGCTAGAGTTTTTTTTTTTTTTTTTTGACGATCGTGTGTGGGCAAGGCCATTTTAATGATCGGGTTGAAAAAAAAAACTTGTTTTTTTTCTAGACCAATAAAAATGTCATTTTTTAGAACCCGAAAAACAGTCGTGTGTACGCGGCATTAGGCTTGTGTTTTTTATTTTTATTACATGGGCCCCCAGGTGGGCTATACAATAATGTGCTAGTATGCACCACATATTAGTACATTGTGACAGATTAGTCATAATGTGCCCTCCAGCGCTGCACTGTTACTGATCCTGTGGGTCCTGGGCACTTCCATCTTCACCTGCTCTTCTGTCCAGGGTTCTGTCTCTTCGACCGCTTGAATGGCTGGGCTGTAATGATGTCACTTTTGCTTATGCACAGGGAAGTCACATTACCATGGCACAGATTGGGTGTCGTAAATGTGCGCTGTGTATGTGTGGCTCAATGTACATGTCAGCTGACTTGCAGGGGGGGCATTTATGAGAGAAGAGACCAATAGGGTCCAATATGAAAAAAAAAAAAACAACATTAAAAAAAATGCATAAATAAAATTTAAATAAATAAATGAGCTTAACTTTATATTAGAAGCACCCCATCATATCATAATTTCCCCTTTAAACCAGAAGCCTTACCATCACATCAGAGCCCCCCCTTTCAGGGCTCCCCTTACGTCAGGGTCCCTATCAGAGTTCCCCCATACATCAGGATCTCCCTGAGTGATCCCCTTATATCAGGGTTCCTATCAGAATTACCCCGTATATCAGAATCTCCATAAATGCCCTTCTCCCTTCAGGGTCCCTAATCAGAGTTGCCCCATACATCATAACCCCCTACACCCTCCCCTTATATCAGGGTCTCTATCAGAGTTCCCTCATACATCAGGATCCACATCAGTGTATTTTATCAGTTATTGGCACTTTTTCTGCATGACAGCATAGGACAGACTATTCACCTGAATGCGCTGCCCTACGAACGAAAAACATGCCAAAGTAGCTCAAGTATCTTTTTATAAGCACTGAGCCAAGCCCGTTTTATATTCCAAATTTTTGTACGTTTTTCGCATGTTCTGTCACGCACCGTAAGCGTCTTGCGCATTTTTGCTTGCTTTGTCACCTGGCCAATGCGTAAAAAACCTGGAAATGCTACTTGCATTTGGGGTGTCATTAGGAAATAATGGTGCCACAGACACGTTGCACGTTTTAGCGCATTTGTCACGCGTTTCCAAAAATGCTGGCGGAAACGGAAATTTTTGCCTGCATTTCTGAAATGCTGAGGTGTCAGTGCGGCCTTAGTCAGAGGATTTACATATGACCTTAGCTGTCGTCTATGCAAAATCACGTAGTGAGCCAGATGGGGCCCAGAGGTCATAGTTTGGAGAACTCTGGTCTAAAACATCTTTGTATGATGTGGTATTAACCAAAGCGGGTGTCTTCTGCTGTCGGTAATTACTTCTTACATTATTAAAGTGAGAAGCAGGGGGGGGGACTGACTTCTTAGCTCTTCTCCCATGCAGCCAGCGAGGCCTCTAGTAATTTGGGGGGCCCCTCCGCAGCTTTGCGGGGCCCTAAGCGGCTTGTATAGTGAGCCTATAGGGCGGATCGGCCCTAAATAGGTGGGAGCTAGCACTCTATGAGATATAAAACATGAAACCAATCATTTTAAATGTGCTACTGTGCATGTAAACATGTACATGTAAACTTACACCATATAATCAAGTGCAAACAAAATCCACCGATAATAAGAACATATAAATCAAAGTCCAAAAAAAGTCTGATCTTGTGCAATAATGTGTCAGATAGCAGCCAAAACATCAGTTGAAAGAGGTATTACTGTGAATATCACACCAGGATGGGTCTCTGCTGTCACCAGACAGGCACAACAGAAGGCTTACTGGACGAATATGACTCTCATATTATATTTTTTACTTTAAACAATAGTAGCCAATGATCTGCCAGGCTTACCCTTCTTATACACCAAAACTGGCATCCAATAGGAGTATAGCTTTAAAGGAGTTGTAAAGGAAAAAAAACAATGTGTCTAAAATTAATGTGTGCAAGGTAGACAGTAGGGATGAGCTTCGAGTTCGAGTAGAACTCATGTTCGACTCGAACAGCGAACTATTTGTGGTGTTCGCGGCAAGTTCGTGTGAACTTTAGAACCCTGTTAAAGTCTATGGGACTCGAACGTTTGAAATCTAAAGTGCTAATTTTAAAGGCTAATATGCAAGTTATTGTAATAAAAAGTGTTTGAGGACCCGAGTCCTGCCCCAGGGGACAGGTATCAATGCAAAAAAAAGTTTTAAAAACTGCAGTTTTTTTGGCAGCAGTGATTTTAATAATTCCTTTAAGTAAAACAATAAAAGTGAAATATTCCTTTACATTTCGTACCTGGGGGGGTGTATAGTATGCCTGAAAAGTGGTGCTTGTTTCCCATGCTTAGAACTGTACCTGCACAAAGTGTAATTTCTGAAGGGAAAACAAGTAATTTAAAATCACTCGCGGCTATAATGAATTGTCGGCTCCCGGCAATACAGAGAAAAGTCTCTCTTTTTTTTTTTGGGGGGTGGAATTCCCCTTAAAATCCATACCAGACCTGACCCAGGGTTTCCCTTAATATCCATACCAGACCCGAAGGGTCTTTTTTTATGAATGACTTTTCTCTGTATTGCTGGTATCCGACAATTCATTATGACTTTTATTGCTTCACTTTAAGCATTATTAAAATCACTGCTCCTGAAAAAACATCAGTTTTTTAAAACTTTTTTTGCATTGATACATGTCCCCTGGGGCAGGACCCAGGTCCCCAAACACTCCCCTGGGGCAGGACCCGGGTCCCCAAACACTCCCCTGGGGCAGGACCCGGGTCCCCAAACACTTTTTAGGACAATAACATATTAGCCTTTAAAATTAGTACTTTAGATTTCAAACGTTCGAGTCCCATAGACTTTAACAGGGTTCTAAAGTTCACACGAACATTTGGTCTGTTCGCAGGTTCGAACCAAACCCAGGGGTGTTCGGCTCATCCCTAGTAGACAGACAGAATAGTGTAATGATTCTGTTAAAAAACGAGTAAATACCTATTAAATTCCTTCATCTATATCACCTCCGGCGGTTTTAGTTTCTGTTCTCTCATTCACTTCCTGGTGTGCGGCGCTCGTTCATGTAAGAACTACATTTCCCAGTATGCATTGCGACACGCCCAGTAATTTACACCGCCTTGAAGTCTATAACACGTAGAGAGCGTCCTGCCACACAGATGTAGTTCCCAGGAGGGGGCGAGCATGTCACTGACCACCGCAGTAAAGCCTCCCTTCACGGTGGTCAGTAACAATCAGACAAGCAGGAAGTGAACAGAACAGAGAAGAAATAGAGCAACTTCTGAGCAAAAACGAATGTCTGCAGGTAAAGGATGCTTATTATCAGGGCTCAAGTCCTGCGGGAACGCATAGGAACTCAGTTCCTGCATTTTTTTCACAGCAGGAACTCAGTTGCCTTTGCAGGACTAGAGCAGCCGAGCCGCCCGAGCCAATCCTTCACTAAGTGGCGATGCCCAGCTCGAGTCACTGTCAGGGGCAGGCGAACCTTAGGAATCCTTTATGTTACTGGCCGCTTGCTGTATATGGATTCATCGGGTAGTGTGCGGGTATTCCGTCACTTCCTCGATGCTGCAATGTCTTCTGGGAGCTTTTGTCATTGTTCCCAGGAGACATTGCAGAGATCTGCCGCAAGTTATCGCAGGATTTAGAAAGAACTTGATCGGAAAAAAAACAACATGTGGTTTAGTAATTATGCATATAAGCGTATCATTTTTTTTTTTTTGGGGGAGTTCCCACACTTTTTTCCCCAGGACTTGACCCCTGCTTATTATGAAAAAAAAAAGAATCCTTTACAACCCCTTTAAGCCTCCGCCTCCACTAGTTAACCCAAATATACATACATCTCAGAGAAAGAAAAGAGACAAAGTGCTCCACCAGGGACACTTCCAGAAACGTAATGACATCACGGCATGTAGTTCCGTCCCAAAAGACGTCATCTGTGACTAAACGCATTGGGTGGAGCTACGCATATTGACATCATCACATTCCTTAAAGTGTCCTTCAGAAAGCCTTCTATTGTGCCTGTTTGGTGGCAAAGACCCATCCTGGTGTGATATCCACAGTAATACCTCTATTAACTGGTGTTTAAGGTGCAGTTTGACACATTATTGCACAAGAGCTAACTTTCTTTGTATTTTTATTTACGCATTTTTATTTTGGTGGATTTTATTGCACTTGATGATATGATGTAGTATTAACAATATCCTTCACTGGAAACGCCTGAACCCAATCATTTGGAGGGGTGTTTATTATATATACAATATATATATATATATATATATATATATATATATATATATTAGAGCTGAAACGATTAATCGATATTATCGATAATATTCGATAATGAAAATCGTTGTCAGCGATTTTCATTATCGATTAATCGGTCCGCCCTTCCGCCCATTCAAAGCCGCGGCCTCAATTACCATTTGCCGCAGGCCTGCCGCGATCGAGCAGCGGGGGAGGTGGGGGAGCACGGAGGCACAGGATCCTGTGCCCCCACCACCTCCGCCGCGCGATCGCCGCGGGTCCGCGGCAAACGGTAATTGAGGCCGCGGCTTTGCGGCCTTGTGAAGTCCCAAGCTCTTCCTTCTGTGAGCTGGCGCCATCTGGTGGTGGCCGTTTGACATTACAAGTTAAACAGCAACTGTAATGTTATTTTTTACTGCCATCTCCTTCCCTATAATTAGAACCCCCAAACATTATATATATTTTTTATTCTAACACCATAGAGAATAAAATGGCGATCGTTACAATACTTTGTGTCACGCCGTATTTGCGCAGCGGTCTTACAAGCGCACTTTTTTTGGATTTTTTCTTTTTTTTAATTAAAAAATAAAACAGTAAAGTTATCCCAATTTTTTTTTTTAGATTGTGAAAAATAATGTTACGCCGAGTAAATTGATACCCAACATGTCACGCTTCAAAATTGCGCCCGCTCGTGGAATGGCGTGAAACTTTTACCCTTTAAAATCTCCATAGGCGACGTTTAAAAAAAATACAAGTTGCATGTTTTGAGTTACAGAGGAGGTCTAGAGCTAGAATTATTGCTCTCGCTCCAACAATCGCGGTGATACATCACGCGTATGTGTTCGCTTCTGCGCGCAAGCTCGTCGGGACGGGGCGCATTTTCTGTCTCCTAACTTTTTTAGCTGGCTCCTAGATTCCAAGCAAATTCGTCAAGCCCTGCCGTGAGGGATAGTGCCCCAGCATTGGTGTTCCCGGGAGGAATAGTGCCCCAGCATTGGTGTTCCCGGGAGGAATAGTGCCCCAGCATTGGTGTTCCCGGGAGGAATAGTGCCCCAGCATTGGTGTTCCCGGGAGGAATAGTGCCCCAGCATTGGTGTTCCCGGGAGGAATAGTGCCCCAGCATTGGTGTTCCCGGGTAGGAATAGTACTGCTGCAAAGTTGTGTAATGTTAATGTTAAACGTTTTTTAATCTGCCGTTTGAGTGTAACATGTTTTTTCATTATTACTGTTAAATAAACGAAAAAATTCCACATTACGTTTTTTTTAATGATTTTATCCGATTAATCGATTAATCGAAAAAATAATCGGCCGATTAATCGATTATGAAAATAATCGTTAGTTGCAGCTCTAATATATATATATATATATATATATATATATATATATATATATATATATATATATATAACACCCTTTTGTCTAGGCAGGGTTGCTCACAAAGTTACCTGCAAGGTGTATTTGCCTTGGCCAATTATTAGTGATCATTTGAGTTCACCCTAAGTCTGGAATTGCTGCACTTCTCTCGTCTGCCGATAGGTGGCCGGGTACCTGGTGACATTGGATAAAACAAGGGCAAAGCCAGGACAGATTAGGAGTATATGGGATATCTCAGCCAATGGGCAGGGGTTTTATTAAATCCCTTGGCCTGCTGGGGGGACCTATATATTTGGGTGGAGTCAGGAATCAGGATTCTGTGCCATATGGACGGCTGTCTGGGTGGAAGTTTGTTTTGCAGCTCAGGCTGCTAGTTCGGAGTTTAGGCCTATCCCGGGCATATCTGGCTGCTAGGCTGCCTGAGGGCCTATCCAGAAACAAGAGAGCAGCGTAGGGTTGAGATTGTGGCTTGCAGTCCAACCAGAAGTGCTGGTACTTCCAGCCGGAGAGCCTGTCATGGTCAGAGGTAGAAGGGAAGCTGTTGCCACTAAGGGACCAACCACCTTATTACCAGGGACCACAGTGAGAGGCTGAAGCAAGTACTGGAGCAGTATTCTCACCAACCGGGGGGGGGGGGGGGGGGGACGGTGAAGAATTGGAAAACTTCAGCAGGTGTCAAGCCAGGAATCCAGCCAGCAGAGGTATTGCTTGCAGAGCAGCCTTGTGTGCCAAGCCAGGGGCCGAGCAGGCCAGTAGGGTGCCACTTGAAGAGTATCTGTGAGTGCCAATCTAGGGACCCAGCAGGGGGTGACGCTTGAGGAAGATACTCAGTGAGAAGGTTGGAAGAGCTCAGGAGATTGCAGAGGATCAGCAAGTCTAGTGAGAGAGACTGGAAGCTCAGTGAATTAGTTTTGCCTTGACTTCTATGGCATGCAATATTGCATGTGGCCACCTGCGCCACCTAACAGCCAGCGTAAATATGCAACTAAGATACGACGGCGTAAGAGACTCACGCCGCTCGTATCTTAGATAAATTCTGGCGTATCTTGTTTTCTGAATACAGAAAAAAGATACGCCGGCTCTTCTTAGAAGTTACGCGGCGTATCTCTAGATACGCTGATGTAACTTTGTTCGGAATCTGGCCCAAGGAGGCCCGGGATCTTGCTATATATATATATACAGGGGCGGACTGACCATTGAAGCTCTCGGGCATTGCCCGAGGGCCCCATGCCACTAGGGGGCCCCATCAGGGTTGCCAGGTTCAATAAAACCAGGGACAGTATGTAAAAATCTGTGTTTTTTTTTTACATCTGTCCCTGATATGTCCGAAACCGACATGCTTTTGATGTGAAAATCTTGAGATTTTAGCTGCCCCGCCTCTGCACTGCCTCCTGGCGTGGTGGCCATCTGTAAGCCTGGGGGCCCCATAATCTTCTATAGCCCGGGGGCCCCAGGAGTTGTCAGTCCGCCCCTGTATATATATATATATATATAATGTATATATGTACACACAGAGCTTTTTTTCTCAGAAAATAGGTGCAGGAACTCAACCACGACCCCGTTCACATTTCACAAACAGTAGAAGGGTATTAAAGGGGCATTAAATACCAGGATTGCATTACATACATAGTGCAGAGTTCAGGGGGGTTACACAAAGTTGTCACTTGTAAACACAGAAACCAGACTTCTGTGTTTACAAATGGTTGTGGTGAGCAGGCACCAAAGGGTCTGAGCCAAAGGTGGTGGAACTGAGTTCCCCCAAGTTCCCCCTGAAAAAAAGCCCTGTGTACACATTATATGGTATATGTTACCGTATAGGTATCTGTTTTCTTCATGAAGTGAGGTTTCAGCCCGAAAAGCAATGTATTGCAACAACACTGTGTTCATAGCAAACAGGAGAGACAGCAAAGTAAACAGCAGCACCATACCAACGCTTTAGTAAGATTCCTCGCCATCTGTAACATGCAAGGGAAATAAAGGCTGTCAGGACTGTTATTTACATTACTTACTGCTTGTCACATTATGAAAAAATATGGGCTTCAGTTTAGTAATAACGCTTTCCTTGTTAGAGGAAGAAGAGATAGGATCAATTACTAAACATTTAAGGGCACAATGGCCATTGCTTTAAAACTGAACACTAGCAGTGGCGGCTGGTGCTCAATTTTTTTTTGGGGGGGGGGGACCAATGAAAAAAACAAAACAATTGCAGCCTCACTGTGCCCATAAAATGCAGCCACTGTGCCATGCCATCAAACACAGCTACTGTGCAATGCCATTAAACGCAGCCACTGTGCCATCAATTGTCACCACTGTGCCATGCCATAAAATGCAGTCACTGTGCCATGCTATCAAACGCAGCCACTGTGCCATCAATTGTCACCGCTGTGCCATGCCATCAAATGCAGCCACTGTGCCATGCCATCAAACACAGACACTACCATGAATTGTCACCACTGTGCCATGCCATAAAATGCAGTCACTGTGCCATGCCATCAAACGCAGCCACTGTGCCATCAATTGTCACCACTGTGCCATGCCATCAAACGCAGCCACTGTGCCATCAATTGTCACCACTGTGCCATGCCATCAAATGCAGCCACTGTGCCATCAATTGTCACCACTGTGCCATGCCATAAAATGCAGTCACTGTGCCATGCCATCAAACGCAGCCACTGTGCCATCAATTGTCACCACTGTGCCATGCCATCAAATGCAGCCACTGTGCCATGCCATCAAACACAGCCACTACCATGAATTGTCACCACTGTGCCATGCCATAAAATGCAGTCACTGTGCCATGCCATCAAACGCAGCCACTGTGCCATCAATTGTCACCACTGTGCCATGCCATCAAACGCAGCCACTGTGCCATCAATTGTCACCATTGTGCCATGCCATCAAATGCAGCCACTGTGCCATCAATTGTCACCACTGTGCTATGCCATCAAATGCAGAGTGTCCATACGGGGACCCTGTGTCCCCCCTGCATAGTAATGTTGACCTATATACATAGGGTAGTGTTACTGAGCTGGTTGCTAGGCTGCTGACCCTTTCTCCGCCATAGCAACCAGAAATGCTGTGCAGCCCAGCCACCAGTGTCCAAACACCTAATGACTGCCTTAGGTGGTACTTGGTTGGATGAGCAGGACTGAGGCCAGAGTGTCCATACCGGTCACTGTGTCCCCACTGCTCAGTAATGTTGGCCTATATACACCGGGCAGCATTACTGAGCAGGTTGCTAGGACACTGGAACTGCCTCCACCATAGCAACCAATGATGCTGCGCAGCCCAGCTGCCAGTGTCCAAGCAACCAATGACGCACAGCTGCACAGTTTCATTGGCTGCTAGGATGCTGGCGGCCAGACCAAAGCTTCCTTTGTTGCTGTGACAGACACTGAAGGCTGGGCCTAGCAACCAAAGGAGGAGGGGAAGAGGGTTGTCAGCAATTATAGCCTCCTCTGGTGGGAATTAGCCTAGGCATGCATCTGACAAAAAGGTTGCAGTAGATCAGCAGCACTGAGAATCAACAAATAGTAAACAGAGGTGGTTGAAGTATTGTTGCTAAGAGACTCCTAGCTGTTACTGCTCACCTCTACCATCAAAGAAGCTAGCTACAGTGGAACCTTGGATTACGAGCATAATCCGTTCCAGGAGAATGCTTGTAATCCAAATTTCTTGCATATCAAAGCGAGTTTCCCCATAGAAGTCAATGAAAACTAAAATAATTTGTTTTGCCTTGACTCCTATGGCATGCAATATCGCATGTGGCCAGAGGTGGGGGGCGCCAGAGAGCCTCGGAAATACTCAGAAAGGCTCTGGGACAGCTCGACTGAATTTTGAAAACCTTGGAAAGGCTCAAGAATGGCTCAGAGCGCCCCCACACCTCTGGCCAAATGCATTATTGCATGCCGCTGTGGCTTGACTCCTGCTCGTTTTGCGAGACAACATTGATTTTCAAAAGATGCTCGTATTGCTAAACGCTGGTTAACCATGTCATTCGCAATCCAAGGTTTTATTGTATTTCTTTGATTCAAGTTCCATCACACGCACTTTCTCTCCCATGATGCGGTATCTCTGAACTCAGTGACTGAAAGCTCACTCCTGCTATGGTGAAGGTGAACAGTAACAGCTGGGAGTGTATTAGCAACATCCTAGAAACAAGGCAGGACAGGAGAATGCCATCTCTCTGAGTTTTTCAGTCAGGCTTCATGAGGTACTGTACGTAAATGGCCTACACCTATAGCAAAGGCATTACTCAACTTTGGTCAAAGCTGCAGTTTGTTTTTATCCACAGATGCCTTGCCTGCACAGGCATTTTTTTTGTTTTGGTAAAGGTGAACTAACCCTTTAAATGTCACCAGACATCCCCAGTTTCAGGGGACAGTCCCCTGATTGAGAACACTGTCCCCGGACCAAGTCTGTCCCTGGTTTTGTCCCCAGATTGGATTTAATAGGGGGCGGGGCAATTTCAAAGACAGTCAGTGCAGAATTAAAATAAAAAAATTAGAATTGCATACCCCCCCCCCCCCCCCCGCTCCGCCGTGCCTACTAGCATAGGGGGGTTGTATTTTTCCCAGAATCTGTGCCCCTTTCTGATGATTATGTGCTGGTTAGAGCGGAGGGAATATTTCTTCAGTTTCGGGTGCATGCCCATTCAGTTTCGCTCGCATGTTCTTCTGCTTTGGCTCAAAACCCGGCCAGCCGCCTGCCTTTGCCTTCCCTGGTGGAGTGATCTTCCTCTGCTCCCCATCCAGTAGTAGCCCGGGGCCCGAAGAGTAAGACTTGAGAGGCTGTGAGGCAGGGGACGATGGGCAGAGAGTCGCTAATTGCCGCCTTTACTAGTAAAGAAAAAATATGTCCCCGGATTTCATTTGAAAAATCTGGTCACCTTACTTTAAATATAAGAGAGAATGTGACCTGACACAAACAATAATTACTGACCCCCACCCCTAATGTATGATGCAGAAAAAAAAACATTTTCACTTCTGAGGGGTCAGGGTCTGTAGTGGAGGGCTAAGGGCTGTAGTCAGGAAGTGAAGATTTTAGTACTGTACAGTAATCCACTTACATTTAGGCAGCAACTCTGGACTGGCTGGTGGGTAACTCTGGGCTGGCTGGCGGGTAACTCTGGGCTGGCTGGCGGGCAACTCTGGGCTGGCTGGCGGGCAACTCTGGGCTGGCATGGCTGGCGGCATAGGCGTGCGCACAGGGTGTGCCAGGTGTGCCTGGGCACATCCTAAATCACCCTGTTCTGAGCAGATTCCCCCTGCTGCTTGGCTGCAGAGAAAGGTACAGGGCAATCTCTGTCCTCAGTCCCTTTCTATGTCTCAAAAGTGAGACATCGGGGGTCTGTTTAGACCCCTGAAATTTCACCAAAGCCCTCCAATGGGGCTCCTAAAAAAATAATATAAAATGATCGTAGAAAAAAAAGAAATGGTAAAAAAAATGTAAAATAAATGGTAAGTAATAATAAAAAATAATAATAATGATAAACTACCGACACCAATCTCTGCTCTACTGACACTGTCTATTGCCCTGCTGCTATATGTATATACACACACATGCGTATGTGTGTTTCAATTTTGGGGTGCACACCCTAATTCAATAGGCTGCGCACACCTATGGCTGGCGGGCAACTCTGGACTGGCTGGCGGGCAACTCTGGGCTGGCTGGCAGGCAACTCTGGGCTGGCATGGCTGGCGGGTAACTCTGGGCTGGCTGGCTGGCAACTCTAGGCTGGCATGGTTGGGGGGCAACTCTGGGCTGGCTGGCGGAAACTTTGCATCTTCACTTGTGGCTTCTTCACTTGCGACAACTCTAGGCAGCAGCCCTACCCCTTTCAGGCCATACTTTGGCAGCGCAGAGTAGTATGTCTGTACTTGCGAGGTATTTTACGTATACTCGTGAGTATATCCGTACTCGCAAGTGTACGTAAAGTGAATGTATGTAAAGTGGTGTATGCTTGTGTTGATGATTGATATAAATGTTTTTTAATATTTAATGTAAAAATGTTCATATATATATACATGTGTGTGTGTATATATATATATATATAGCTCATGTATTATTATTCGTAATGACTAGCCTCCAACCATCCAAAGCCCCATTTCCCTTCCTTTTTTTTTTGCAACCTTTTAAATATGGCGTCTGGTACACAAACTGGAAAAGGAGCTTCACCCCCAATTCTGAAAATGTAAAGCGGGAATCCAGAAATCGCATTATGTGTGGGGTGTTAAGGTGTTACATGGCCGGCAAGGTGTTCATTTAGTAAACTCAGGGGGAGAACAATAAAGCTTGTAAAAAAGGGTGCAGGTCTGCTTTACGCAACCAAATGTCATTCACTCTGTGTTTAGATCTACATTCATTCCTTTACTAGTTCAACCGGCTTTGCAAACTCCAGCTGGGATCTCATTTCCAGTCACAGCAAACACTTACAGGCACCTCAGTCACAGCCAGGGGCATTTGCATGAGGGAGGCCATTTTGGAGGCCATTTTGGCAACTTCTACCATTTGTAATTGCACAGAACGTTCCCCTGGCCTCCCCGCAGGCGTTATTTTCTGTGTACGTGGAATGTCGTAGAATCTTCTCCATCTTGGCAGAATACTGGTGTAGGTTTACAATGGCAGAGGATGGCTGCAGTTCCTTGTTCCGTGCCCGGGAAGTCACTGTACACAATCCTCTGTATACACAGGGCACCTGAGCTCTGTCCTGAGGAGGAAATCCACCGCCTCCAACATCTACTCCCTCCCGGCACAAGCTTCTCCTGTGTACACTCCATTATTTAATAGTAACACAAGAACACAGTGCAAGAAAACCTGCAAACTTCTACAGAGCGGATAAAATATACAGCAGGGCAGAAGAGGAAATAGTAAGAGCCAAGGTATATTTATAAAGCAGGGGTTGTGAGTGGCTTCCAATCATTCACTGCAGGGGTGAATCAATCTCTGGTTGTGGTTATGACTAAGGCCTTATAGGCTGAAACGCGTCAACCATTCCTATTTGTGTTTGTCCACTGTGGCTTGGTAATAAACACTACTAATTTTAAAGAGCAACGGCCGGAGTTCGAATTATCTTTTCTTCTTGAATCAATCTCTATCACCTAAAACACATAGGATTATTTTAGGGCTTGTTCACATTATTGGTTGACCAGGTAAAACCCTGTGGTTGAGCTACGTTATCACTGCCTACCACCCGCTCCCCCTTTAGCTTTAGAGGTACACACCGCAATCACAATGCTTTGCTTCCCAGCTGCAGACTGAATTATACAGTACAAGACCGTTCTCTGAATGCGGATCGCTCTTCAGAGACCAAAACACATGTGATTGAGCCCTCATACCGCTGGTAGTGCTGAAAACGATCTGACATGGATCCCAGGGTAGTATAGCAGAAGTTGGCAGGCGTTCAGGGGGAGCTAATGCTGCCTAGCAATGTGTGATTTCCATCCAATCAGCTCTCAGAGCTCTCCCCACTGAGTTTCGCAGTGTGTCATTTCAGCTCTCTGCCCCCTTTTTTCTGACTGCTCAAGCAAGCTTTAAAAAAAATCCGGGGTTTGAATGGCTATAGAGGCAGGAAGACTGCAGATGAATAGGTACAACTTATGTAAGCAGCTTTGTTTCATCTTTGTGTATCACCTGAGTTCAGTCCCTTCACTGGGTACAGTATATGTAGGGGTTAACAACCACTTTAACCACTTGCTATAGCCGAACGATGGCTACAGCGCAGCCGTCCAGTTCTGGGAGGGCATCTATTGAAGTCCTCCTAGAACCATGTCCACTGACACGTGTATCCAGCATGCTCTGTGAACAAGGTACAAGGTCAAATACAGTGGCCCTTTACCATGTGATCAGCTGTGTCCAATCACAGCTGATCACAATGTAAACACATTTAACTGTTCTCGTCATTTCTCTCCTCGTGTTGTCACAGCGTGAGGAGAGGAGAGCCTGTATTGGCCAGAGTGAAAGGGGACATCTACACTAATAATCAAGGCACTGATCATCAGTGTCCTGAAGATCAGTGCAGACCCAAAAGTGTCTATCAGTGTTGCCAATCAGTGCCCATCAGTGTTGCAAATCAGTGCCACCTACCAGTGCCACCTATCAGTGTCCATCAGTGCTGCCTATCAGTGCCCATCAGCGCCGCCTATCAGTGCAGCATCGTCAGTGCCTACTAATCAGTGTCTCCCAGTGCCTCCTCATCAGTGCTGCCTCATTAGTACCCATCAGTGCAGCCTATCAATGGCCATCAGTTCACATCAGTGAAGGAGAAAAATTACCGTATTTATCGCCCTATTCCGCGCACCGGCGTATAGCGTGCACCCCTAATTTAGCCTGACATTCCTGGAAAACATTTTTTAATACTTACAGTTTTGGGGCCAGATTCAGGTAGAGTTAGGCTGGAGTATCAGTGATACTCCAGCCTAACTCTCACTTTGAGCCGGCGTTTCTGTTTTCTGTAAGCAGAAAACAAGAAACGCCGGGTTGGAGTTACTATACGAGCGGCGTAATTGTATTTCGCCATCGTATCGTAACTTCAAGTTTAAAAATGGCACGCGGGGCTTTCCCGCTGATTAACGCCGAGAATATGTTAATCAGCGGGAATCGGAAATTCACGATCGTATTCGGGCGCGACGCAGTGACTTTCCGACGTTTCCGTAAGAGATACGCGGCGCAAAGATAAAGCAGCCCACTAGTGGAGTATCTTATGTTAAGTATGACCGTCGTCATCGCGTCGAAAAAAATAAATTTGCGTCGTTTGCGTAAAACGTCCGTGAATGGGGATTTGACGTCATTGACGTTCCCTGAAAGAATTTGGAGCATGCGCACTGACAGTCGACGCATGCGCAGTACGTTCGCCGCGGGATCGCGCATAGTTAACATAATACACGCCCCCTACCCGCCCAATTTGAATTCCGCCGGCTCATTTTCGCTACGCCGCCGCAACTTTAGGAGCAAGTGCTTTGTGAATAACAGTACTTGCTCCTAAAGTTACGGCGGAGTAACGTAAACGAGAATCTGGCCCTTGGTGTCTTGCCCGGCGTCCATCGGCAGCCTTGTCCGGTCCGTCGTGGTGTCCTCTCGTGCTGGTCTCTGTGCCGATCACCGCTTCCCGCGCTGTGTTTTAATGCCGCCGCCGATATATACCGAGCGCAGTACACTCGGGCACGCTCGGCTTCTCTCGCATAAACGCGAGGGGAGCCGAGCCTGGCCAAGTGTACTCGAGTGTACTGCGCTCGGTATATGTTGGCGGCCGCATTCAAACACAATGCGGGAAGCGAGTATCGATCCCCACTTCCTGCGCTGTGTTTGAATCTGCCGCTGACATATACTGAGCGCAGTACACTCGGGCACGCTCGGCCACGCTCGGCTCCTCTCGGCTTCTCTCGCATAACCGCGAGGGGAGCCGAGCCTGGCTGAGTGTACCCGAGTGTACTGCGCTGGGTATATGTCGGCGGCGGATTCAAACATAGCGCAGGAAGCGAGTATCGGCGTAAATCGCGCACCCACGATTTTGCCCTGATTTTAAATACGGTATAAATACGGTATCTGTCTGCAAAATTGAAAAAAATAAGATTTTTTTTTTTTTTACATGTTGGTCTTTTTTTTGTTTGTTTGTTTAGTAACAAATAAAAACCCAGTGGTGATTAAATACAACAAAAAGAAATCTCTATCTGTCTCAAAAAAATAATACAAATGTCATATATGTACAGTGTTGCATGACTGTGGCGATTTATCCTTGGGCAGGAAGGGGTTAAAAGTGCCCAGAAGGCAATGGGCTTGCAAAGATCTGATGGGGGCCTAAACTGTGGATGTCAGTACCACATGGTAAAAGCGCTAACCACTTAGCCAATGTTTAACATACAATACTGTTAGATTAAAAAAAAAAAGGCGGCAGGGCAGATTTATCAATTACTGAAATCTAAACTGTTCTCAGGGGAGTGGACATTTAATCTAGAAAACTGTCTGTTTGCATTGATAAAGACTTCATTTTCTTTTCTTAACACACAGAGAAGTTAGTGGAATGATCTTCCCAAGTCTACCATGAATGGACCTTTTTGACCTTAGCAGAACCCAAGTGGGGATTTGCCAATAGCAATATGGGTACACCGTACATACTGTATACACGGCAGCAAGATCCTACATAGAAAGTATTCTGTATGCCAGGGGTGGCAAACTCAAATTCATCGGGGGCCGCATCAGCAGTATGGTTACCCTCAAAGGGCCGGGTGCGCTATGTATACAGTGCATGGGTCAGGATTGCGCTACGTACACAGTGCATGGGTCAGGATTGCGCCTAAAAATTCCTCACATCTGTACTCTCTCCTACCTTCCTACCTGGACCAACTCTGGTACCTCCCTGTATAGGCGGCTCCCTCTATTTGTATTGGGCTATAGTACCTTTTTTTTTATTGGGCTATAGTGGTACCATCCCTCCTCTGTGGGCAGATCTCCTGTGTTATCAGTACTTTGCTTCTTTTTTTAGCAGCACACAGTTTATTAAGAAGAGCCACAGGACGCAGCCCACTGGATGGGAGAAAAAAACTTCCCAAAAAACTGCCAGCAATCTCTGCCACTATAAACATTGAGTGGCATGCAAAAAAGCCAGCATCGCTGGCTGGAAGGACTGGGGAGGCGGGGGGAGGTGGAGACAGGGTGGAGGAGGAGGCGGACACCAGAGTGGCATTGTAAGCCGACATTGCTGCAGAAAGAGCGGAGGCGGCGTTGGAGGCGGAGACAGGGCGGAGAAGGAGGCGGGCACCAGAGCGGCATTGTAAGCCATCATGGCTGCAGAAAGAGCGGAGGTGGCGGTGGAGGCGGAGACAGGGAGGAGGAGCAGACGGGCACCAGAGCGGCATTGTAAGCCGTCATTGCTGCAGAAAGAGCGGAGGCGGCGTTGGAGGTGGAGACAGGGCGGAGAAGGAGGCGGGCACCAGAGCGGCATTGTAAGCCATCATGGCTGCAGAAAGAGTGGAGGCGGCGGTGGAGGCGGAGACCAGAGTGGCAGCCTGAGATGCAGCGTTGGAGGCGGAGACAGAGCGGCACAGTAAGGGGAATATGTAATGCCTGCTCAGACTGGCCGTGCCCCACGCTCGCTGGAATCCCAACCTGGCAAAATAAAGAGGCTGCTGTGCGGGCCACATTACAAGGTCCGGCGGGCCGGATTCGGCCCGCGGGCCTTGTGCTTGCCACCCCTGCTGTATGCTGTATGTTGAGCAACATTTTTATGAGGACAAGTGTTCAGCGTTAATGCAGCCGATTGTTTGCTGGGACACAGGTATCTATTGTCCCCTATTGTCCTTTGTTGATAGGAGGCAGGTAGCTATTGAGCTTGCGGATATCTAGCATTCTCCATTGCTGGAACACAGACTGCTATTGCTGCCTTGCGTCCACCATTGCTACGAGGCAGGTAGCATTTGACGAATATCAACCACAGTTGCTAGGATGCTGGCGGTTATTGCTGCCTAGAATCCTCCATTGATAGAATGCAGACAGCTATTGCTGCTTGGCATCCACTGTTGCTGGGATGCGGACAGTAATTGCTGCCTAGCGTCTTCCATCACTAGGAGGCATGTAGCTATTGTTACAGAGTGCCCTCTGTTGCTAGGAGGCAGGTAGCATTTGATGCTTAGCAAACTCAGCTGCTAAGATGCTGGCGGCTATTGCTGCCTAGCATCCACCATTGCTAGGAGGCAGGTAGATATTGCTACCTAGTGCCTTCTGTTGCTAGGAGGCAGGTAGCATTTGATGTTTAGCGACCTCATTTGCTAGGATTTCGACAGCTATTGCTCCCTAGAATCCTCCATTGCTAGAATGCAGACAGTAATTGCTGCCTAGCGTCCACCATTTGTAGTAGGCAGGTAGCTATTGCTACTTAGTGCCCTCTGTTGCTAGAAGGCAGGTAGCATTTATTTCTTAGGCCGCGTACACACGATCGGTCAGAACCGATGAAAATGGACTGAAGGTCCGTTTCATCGGTCCAAACTGATCGCGTGTGGGCCCCATCGGTCAGTTATCCATCGGTCAAAAAAAAGAGAACTTGCTTTAAAATTTAACTGATGGACGCCTAACCGATAGTTCAAAACCGATTGTTAGATTGCAAAAGCATCGATTAAAAAGCCGTGCATTCTCAGAATCAAGTCGACGCTTGGAAGCATTGAACTTCATTTTTTTCAGCACGTCGTTGTGTTTTACGTCACCGTGTTCTGATACGATAGTTTTTTTAAACGATGGTGTGTAGGCACATTAGACCATCAGTTAGCTTCATAGGTCCCTTTCAGGCCGTTCTAATCGGATGGACTGATCGTGTGTACACGGCCTTAGTGACCTCAGTTGCTAGGATGCTGCCCGCTATTGCTGCCTAGAATCCTATATTGATAGGATGCAGATAGCTATTCCTACCTAGCACCCTCCATTGCTAGAAGGCAGGTAGCAATGGACGATTAGTGACCTCTATTGTTAGTGTAGCACTCACCCCCGAAGGAGCCCATTGGATTGATGATGGGATCGGCATGTTGAAGTTACCCTTACTTGGTCTAGGGATGCACCAGAACACTTTGCAATAACTTGAATGTCCAGACAGGCAATTAAGATTTTCTCATGATTTAATTCCAGGCCAACATAGCCAAACATCAACTCAATGAAGAAGGACAGGTTGATGAGTAAGAGGTAGAGATTCTTGATGTCAGGCCTGAATAAGCACACAGCGCAACTCAGTCGCAGACAGCACCAATTCACACGCGTCACCATCACAACGCAGGCTAGGAGGAACGGGTCTCTCTCTCTGACCCGTCTCTAGGCTTCTGCCACAGGCCAATGTAATCTGAATAATTTGCCGACACCCAAACAGAGCAAATTCTCCCAGCTATTTCCCGTGCGTCCAGCACCATGCGACAGCAAAGCGTACCTGTCTATGGCTCTAGTAACGGATCCTCCCGGCGACATTCAGGAACCCAGCTATCTACTGGGGTCCCCTTCAGATTCGTCTCTGACCGAGATTAAGCAGAGCCCGGATATTGGCCAGAAGGGCCGTACGGCGGGGTCCCTGGGTGCGCACACCCTAAAGGTGGATGCCGCACCCCGACTCCGGGACCCTCCGCAGGAAACGCCAAAAGAACCCCGAACACATGACCTCCCTTCCAGATATACCCCTCCCCAGCACGCCCAGCGAGAGGAAAAACTCTCCAATTGGCTTCTGAGGAAGACCCAATCCGCCAGGAATCCCTCTAGCTCCCACTGCCAGCCAAGGATGAACTTACATCCCCAGAATGCATCCGAGCCAGTGGACCTTCCCAGAATAAGACAGGCCAGTAACTCAACAATCGCGATTGACTCTCCCAATCAACTATTCTTTTTAAGCGCAATACCCATGCTAAACGCAAGGGAGCGCTACATTAGGATGCAAGTGGCTATTGCTGCCTACTAGGCTGCCTAGCATCCTCAATTGCTAGAATGCAGACAGCTATTGCTGCTATTGGTTCATTACTAGGAGGCAGGTAGCTATTGCCACTCAGCGTCCTCCATTGTTAGAATGCAGGCAGCTATTGCTGCCTACCATCTTCCTTTGTTAAGACACAGGGGGTCTAGGATGCAAACAGCTATTGCTGCCTAGTGTCCTCTATTGCTAAGATGCAGACTGCTATTTCTGCCCTATTGCTGCCTAGCATCCTCCGTTTTAGGAGGCAGGTGGCTATTGCTGCCTAGGGTCCTCCATTGCAAGAATACTCCCTAGTGCCCTCCTTTGGTAGGAGGCAGGTAGTTATTGGTAGTTACAGGTAATTATTGCTGCCTAGCATCCTTCAATGTTAGAACACAAACAGCTATTTCTGCCTAGCAACCTCTGTTGTTAAGAGGTAAAAGGTTATTTCTGCCTAGTGTTCTCTGTTGCTAGGACACAGGTGGCTCTTGTGCACCAAAAGAACACATACTGTAACTTCCTCTATTGCTAGAATGCAGTTAGCTATTGCTCCCCAGCATCCTCCATTGCTCCATCCATCCTCCAGACAGCTGTTGCCACCTAGTTTCCTCTGTTGCTAGGATGCAGGCAGCTATTGATGTCTAGTATCTTTTATTGTTAAAGGGGAGTTCCAGCCTTTTTTGATGTTTATTAATATCAGCAGCTACATAAAGCATAGCTACTGGCTTTTAATAAACATACACTTACCTGCTCCACTGTCCAGCGACGCGACGCACGGAGCTCTGCTCCTCCCCCCTCCCTCTCCACCGGCGCCTCCATCTTAACTGTGAGCACCCAGCCGTGATAGCTTTCGGCTTCACGGCCGGGCACTCACTGCGCATGCACCCAGTAAATAGATACCAAACATGTCACCCTTTAAAATTGTTCTCACCCATGCGACTGCGACAAATAGCGTAAATTTTACTATCCATAGGCGACGTTCTAAAAGCCTTTACAGGTTACCACTTTAGATTTACAGAGGAAGCCGGGTGCTAAAATTACTGTCCATGATGTGACATTCAAGGTGATGCCTCACATGTGTGGGACAATTGGTGTTTGCATGTGTGTGTGACCGATGAATGCGTTCGCCTTTGTGAGCAAGCGTAGGGGGGATGGGGCACTTTACTTCTTTTTTTAATGATTTATTTATTTGTTTTTATTTTTACACTGTTGCTTTAATTACATTTTTTTGATTACTTTTATTGCTGTTACAAGGAATGTAAAACACCTTGTGACAGCAATAGGCATGTGACAGGTACTCTTTTTTGAGAGACCTGAGGTCTATAAGACTCCAAATCCCATGGATTTGATCACACCAAGATCAGTGAGATCAAATGCTTTATTTTTTTTAAATGACGCCGACTACTTCCGGGTAACCTGCAAGCAATGTGACAGCATTGCTTCCTGGTTATTATATCATAGAGCCCAACAAAGCCGATAGGGTCTTTTTCAACAAACTTTCCCAACATCACGTGGTTTTTCAGCTCTTTTCTGCTCTTTACCGCCAACCTTTGGTCAACTTCTGCTATTGTTGGTTGTTTTTAACATTGGTTCTGAGCATGCGTGACCATACCTCCCAACACGCACGGATTCTGCAGGACTTTACCTCACAGACACTTATCCTCCAATGTCAGCAGCACCCCCTTTTGTAAACTGCAATGTCGGTCGATTGTCCCGCGATAGAACCCCCCCCCCCCCCCCCCCCCCCCCCCAACAGCAGAAAAAAAGAATCGCAGTCCCGCGGTAGCACCCTCAACCCCCCCTGGTCAACAACTTTGATGGGCAAAAAAAAGTGAATAAATGTCCCGCAGTGGAATATTGAAAAGTTGGGAGTTATGCGTGCTTGTACTTTGAACTAAAGTCCGATGGACTTCTGTACACACAATAGGACTTTGCACCGACTTTTGTTGCCAAAAAGTTTGTCCTTTAGCAGAGTGAACTTTTGTCCAATGAAAACTGAAAAAGTTTGTCCGATGGAGCGTACACACGGTAGGATTTTTTTTTGAAAACCTGCTCATTTTGAAGTTTGTTGTCAAAAAGTCCTACTGTGTGTATGGGGCTTTATAGGTCACTTGAACACGGGTGAAAAAAAAACGCCATGCTCGTAGTCGTGTAGCTTTTTTTGTTTTCTGATCTGAACAAAGGTGCATTGTCATATAGGGGACAAATGCACGCTTCTACATAAAGATCTGTAGTGCAGTAATGCGTTCAGAGGAGTAAAAAAATAATTACGCAGAGCGCATGTTTACGTGCCTGTAGCGTGGATACACAGGGTCTGTACAGAATATAAATTGCCTTTTTTGCTCAAGAGCTTTCTGCCAGCCTCTGGTAACATGATCCTGCATATAAAAATCTGTAAAATATTACATCCGTATGGAAGAGGTCACATCCTGCTGCATACAAAAAGGCACAAAACTATACACTCGATGCATGAGTGCACAGTGGTTTTATTGCCGGTGTCAATAAGCACTAAAGCTGTCCATAGACTGAGCAATTTTCTTTGGTTGCAGGAAATAAAATCACTCGATTCCCCCATCAGCATAGTTAGAGCTTGTGCTCTCTGGGAGAAACAGTCGTCAGCCATCTCTGCTGGCAGAAACACAGCGATTGCCGCTAGCGGCTATTATAACTGCTAGCAATAATCGCACGTAAAATCCGACAGGCTGATTGTACCAAAGTTAATTGATCAACTTGGAAACATTCAGCCTACCCATACATGGTTTGAATATCAGCTCAGATTCAAACCGTCTATAGCCAGCTTAACCCCTTGCTGACCGCTGCACGACAATATACGTCGGCAGAATGGCACGCCTGGGCATTTGGACGTATATATACGTCCCCTTTAAAGCAGAGTTCCACCCTAAAGTGGAACTTCCGCTAATCGGATTCCTCCCCCCCTCTGGGGGGAGAGGGGTGCAGATATATTTGCACCCACTACCAGGGGGGGGGATATCTGCAGAATCCCGCTCCCCCCCCCCCGTGTTCTGGGAAACACACAGTACCCCCAACACAGCATGCGCAGTAGGGAACTGGGCAGTGAAGTCGCAATGCTTCACTTCCTGGTTGCCTCACCGAGGATGCCCCAGAATGCATGTGCCTCCATTGTGGGGACACTCATTGTTTAGTGTTAGAACCACAGATTACAGGGTGCCTTGGCCCGGCTCTGTGGCTCACGCATGCGTTTGCGAATGCGTGTGGACAAAACCCCTGTTTTTAACGCATACTGTTAGACAGGTTGATTGGGTGTTTTGCAGGCTGGTCGGTAAGGAGGCTTGGTTTTTCCCTGGGCATTCCCCAGATTTTGGCCCAGATTCACAGAGCAATTACGCCTGTCTAACTAGTGTTAGACAGGAGTAATTTCAAATTTCGCGCGCCGTATCACTAGTTTGAATCCTCAAACCATGATACGGCGGCTTCGGGCTTCGATCCGAGAGGCTTACGTCTTCGTAAGCCTTCGGATCTACGCTGCGATATTTTTGCGGCCGCTGGGAGGAGTTTGCGTCGTTTTCATGCATCAGGATATGCAAATTAGTTTTTACGGCGATCCACGAAGGTACGAGTGTCCCTCGCAATCGCCTACGTCATTTTTTGGCTACGTAATGTTAGAGGAGCTTTTTGCTGGTCTAACAGTGCGTAACCCATGTAAAGTATGGCCGTCGTTCCCGCGTCGATTTGAAATTATTTTTTTTTTTTTAACGTAACTCGTTCGGGAATAGGAATGTACGTAAACGACGCTACTACGACGTAACGACGTGATTTCGCTCAATGCACGGCGGGAAATTTGCGAACGGAGCATGCGCAGTTCGATCGCCGCGGGAACGTGCCTATTTTAAATGCTTCACGCCCCCTACTCGCGCAGATGGATTACGACGGGAGAAATACACTACGCCGCCATCGTTTACTGGACAAAATCTACCTGGATTCCACGTAGAGCCAGGTAAAAAACGGCGGCGTAGTGTATTTCTGATACGCTACGAGAATCTAATTCTCTCTGAATCTGGGCCTTTGTTGTTAGCCCCAGCGGCAAGATGCCCCAGCCGAGAGACTAACGATTAATCGGCTTCCACTGCCGACATCGTGGGCCCCCTGGACAGGTAAGTGTCCATTTATTAAAAGCCAGCAACTGCAGTATTTGTAGCTGCTGGCTTTTAATATTTTTTGTTTAGGTGAACCTCCGCTTTAAGACGCGCCCGTTTTACTACCCAAACCACTCACCTTTAAACTGCGTTGGGGCAGTAGCCAGGGGTGTATACATGCTGCGGCCACAACGCTTTGTTTTGTGGCTGTGGCAAGAATCAATCCAACACCTCCTCATCGCCTGTCAAATGCTCTCTAAAGAGCGATTTAAGCGTAGATTGCTTTTTAGAAACCAAAATACACGTGAACAAGCCTCATGAGAATGTTCATGTAGTTACCATTCTCTCCCCCACTTCTAATCTATCCGGACATAGAGCCTCTGTCTGTTGCAGTACAGTGGTCTTCTTAGTGGCATTACACAATTTTAACCGTACAGCTTTTTTCTCAATAACTTCACCATCTGCTGCCATTGTGTAACCACATGGTGGGAATCTGCAAGACATAGCAGGGGACCACGGGCAACAGTCAGGAAACTGTTAGGTATGTACAAAGCATTGAGTCCTCCAAGTGTCTTACATCACTGCAGGAGTTCTATGTACCCAGCCCAGGTGTGGTGTGGTGCAACCTGGAGGAGCCCACAGGAGGAAGAGGAAGAACATCCATCACCAACATAGATAACACACCATAGCCTAGCAGCAGGAGATCTTACATAAACCTAGTGTAAGTAAAATCTACAGCATGCCATGGCTGAGATCTCCTCCTGGAAGAGCGATCTGATTCCAAAAGAGAGCCAGTTGGGAGCTATGAAGCCACATCAGATATGTACAATATACCTATATTTATCAATGGTGACTACAGTATTAGGAATAAACTGTTCAACCACTTAAGGAACGGAAGGATTTGCCCCCTTAATGACCAGGCCATTTTTTGCAATACGGCACTGCGTCGCTTTAATTGACAATTGCGCGGTCGTGCGACGTTGTACACAAAGAAAATTGACGTCCTTTTTCCCCACAAATAAAGCTTTCTTTTGGTGGTATTTGACCTATAAACAAAAAAACAGTGACAATTTTGAAAAAAAAAAACGATATTTTTTAATTTTTGCTATAATAAATATCCTCCAAAAAAATAAATAAAAAAATCTTCATCAGTTTAGGCCAATACGTATTCTTCTGCATATTTTTGGTAAAAAAATAATAATCGTATATTGATTGGTTTGCGCAAAATTTATAGGGCCAGATTCAGAGAGCCGTAACTCCTGTCTAACTCCTGTCTAACTGGTGTTAGATTGGAGTAATTTCAAATTTTTAGCTAGTCGGAAAGCTCAAACCATGAATAGACAGCTGCGGGCTTCAATTCGACTGGATTACGTGTTCGTACGCCTTCGGATCTACGCTGCAATAAAATTGCGGCCACTGGGTGGACTTCCCGTCGTTTTCCGCGTCGGGGTATGCTAATGAGCTTTTGCCGGCGATCCCCGAAATTACGATCTTCAATCGCAATCTCTTACGGCATCTTTAGTCATCTTTTTTTTGCGTAACACTATACTAGCTTTTTGCTGCTCTAATATTAGACAGCCCATGTTAAGTATGGCCGTCGTTCCCACGTCGAATTTCTACGTTTTCCAACGTCTTTTATTATTTTTTACGTAAGTCGTCCAGGAATAGGAATGTTCGTAAACGACGCTACTCAAACAAAAAATGACGTAACGACGTGATTTCGCGCAATGCACGGCGGGAAATTTCTGAACGGAACATGCGCAGTTCGATCGCCGCGGGGACGCGCTTAATTTAAATGCTTCATGCCCCCTAATCGCGTATTTCGATTACGCGGTGAGAAATAGACTACACCGCCGTAGCGTACGGGCAAAAATCTACCAGAATTCGATGTAGAGCCTGGTAAAATACGGCAGCGTAGAGTATTTCGATTACGCAGCGCAAATTTAAGTGTATCTGAATCTGGCCCATAGTGTCTACAAAATAGGGGATAGATTTATGGCATTTTTATTATTATTTTTTTTTTTTACTAGTAATGGCGATGATTAGCGATTTTTAGCAGTACTGTGATATTGCGCCAGACAGGTCGGACACTTTTGACACTTTTTGGGACCTGTGACATTTATACAGTGATCGGAGCTAAAAATAGCCACTGATTACTGTATAAATTTCACTGGCAGGGAAGGGGTTTAACAACCAGAGGGCAATCAAGGGGTTAAGTGTTCCCTAGGGAGGTTTTTCTAACTGTGGGGGGAGGGGACTGACTGGAGGAGGAGAGAGATCGCTGTTCCTGATCACTAGGAATAGCAGATCTTTCTCTACTCCCCTGTCAGTACAGGGATCTGTCTGTTTTCATTGATAGATCCCCGTTTTGGTTCTCTGAAAAGCAACCGAGAGTGGCCGTTGGACATTGTGGCCACCAGCCACGTGCATTTGCTCCGGTGTTACGTGCATGCCCCCTAGAGCTCTTAAAGCAGCCGACGTACTCCTACGATGATTCGCGCAGCTGTGCCAACGAGCCGCAGTATAATGACGGCGGCTGGTCGCAAAGTGGTTAACTAGTTACTTACAATACTGGGCACCTCCTTCCTGCCCAGGCCAATTTTCAGCGTTCAGCACTGTCACGCTTCGAACGACAATTGCGCGGTCATACAACACTGTACCCAAATTAAGTGTTTATCCTATTGTTTTCACACAAATAGAGATTTCATTTAATGTAATTCAATCAGCACTGTTTTTTTTCTTTATTGCTAAATAAACAAAACAAGACCGTTTTTTTTTCAAGTGTTTTTCTTTGTTTCTGTTAAAAATTTGGCAAATAAATAATCTTTCTTTGTAAATTTAGACCAAATTGCATTCTTCTACATTTCTTTGGTGAAAATAACCCAAATCAGTGAATATTCTTTAGTCTGTAGGAGAGGTATAGAGTACACAAACTATGGTATCTAATTTATTGAGGCCTGAAAATGCCAGGACAGGACAGAGATCCCCAAAGTAACTCTTTTTGGAAAGTAGACAGTCCAAGGTATTTAGTAAGAGGCATGGCGAGTTTTTTGAAGTTGTTATTTTTTGGCACAATCTTTTGAAAAATTAAGAAATGAAAAAACAATCATTTTTACATACTGTCATCAGTAAAGTTCAAAATCATCCTACAACTGGTGTGTCGGTGATCAGGGACACTGACTGGTGACAGTATGTAAAAAAAAACTTTAAAAAAAATGTTTTCCTTCTTTTTAAGATTTCTGTTTTGATTTTAAATATTGTTTCAGATTTATTTTATTTTTTGACATACTGTCATCAGTGCAGTTCAACATCATCATATAATATATATATTAAATCTTCTGCCCTTGTTGTTTTAACTTTTTTTTCCTGCCAGTAAATATCTTCCTCTTTCTTGTCTAGTCATTATCCTAGGCTTATGAAATTGTGCACAGCTCCCTCTCTCACTCACTCTAATGAGAGTTTGCCAGGGAGGGAAGGGTGGATGAGTCATAAAAGGGCAAATGAGAGCTGCAGAACTGGAGGTGTCCAGGAAGTGAACAGACAGTAGCTTAAGCTGCCCACATTTACAGTGGAACCTTGGATTGCGGGTAACGCAGTTAACGAGCGTTTCGCAATACTAGCACTGTATTTAAAAAAATCCTGACTCGGTTTGCGAGTGTTGTTTCTCAACATGAGCAGGATTCAAGCCAAAGCGGTGTGCAATACCATGTTTGGCCTGAGGTGGGGGGGCGCTGGAGCCGTGTCTAACGGCGCTGATCGGAGCTAATCAGCGCAATTCGGAGCTGTTTGGAAATTTTTTAAAAACCTTCCTGAGCCTTTCTGAGGTTTTCAGGGTTCAGCCAAGGTGTCCTCGGCCCTTTCTGGGTGTTTCCGAGGCTCTCCAGTGCCCCCCCCCCCAACCTCTGGCCACATGCGGTTATGCATGCCATAGAAGTCAATGCAGAACAAATTATTTTCGTTTCCATTCACTTTAATGGGGAAACTCGCTTTGATATGCGAGTACTTTGCACTACGAGCATTCTCCTGGAACGGATTATACTCGTAATCCAAGGTTCTACTGTACTTAGTGGAGCGAGATTTCTGCAGCATATTTGGCAAGCACAGAATCACAGTATATATAAAATAATATGCAAAGTGGTTGGAGGGAAGCTTCAGAATGGCAAAGATGTTTTTATTACAATTTATGTGAGCAGACTGCAGTTCCTCTTTAATAACTTGGATTTATGGGACACATACCAGCACCTAAAAAGAGCTACCTGAAGTCTTTTGCCCAGGTCCTACCTACTGTATGTGTTTCAACCTGTCTGTACTGCAGTTCCCTATTTAGCCCAGCAGATGGCGCAAGATGTTTTCAGGACGAGTCTCATAAGAACTAATTTTTTACTTAACCACTTCCTTACTGGGCACATATACCCGCTTCCTGACCAGGTGAAATTTCAGCTTGCGGCACTGCGTCGCTTTAACTGACAATTGCGCGGTCGTGCGATATGGCTCCCAAACAAAATGGGCGTCCTTTTTTCCCCACAAATAGAGCTTTCTTTTGGTGGTATTCGGTCACCTCTGCGGTTTTTATTTTTTGCGCTATAAACAAAAAAGGACGACAATTTTGAAAAAAAATACAATATTTTTTACTTGTTGCTATAAAAAATAGCCCAATTTAAAAAAAAAAAATCAGTTTAGGCCGATACGTATTCTTCTACATATTTTTGGTAAAAAAAAATAAAAAAATCGCAATAAGCGACTGGTTTGCGCAAAAGTTATAGCGCCTACAAAATAAGGGACAGAATTATTATTTTTTATTATTTATTTTTTTACTAGTAATGGCGGCGATCTGCGATTTTTATTGCGACTGCGACATCATGGCGGACACATCGGACACTTTTGACACATTTTTGGGACCATTCACATTTATACTGCAATCAGTGCTATAAATATGCACTAATTACTGTATAAATGTGACTGGCAGGGAAGGGTTTAACACTAGGGGGTGAGGAAGGGGTTAATGTGTATCCTGCATTGTGTTCTAACTGTGGGGGGAGGGGGGTGACTGGGGGGTGACCGATCTGTGTCCCTATGTACAAGGAACACAGATCGGTCTGCTCTCTCCAGTGACAGGACGCTGTCATTGTGAGAGCCGGCAATGAGAGATGATCTCATATGTTTACATATGAGATCATCTCTCATTTGCCACATAGATCGCATCGCAAACGGCCACTCTGATTGGCCGTTCGCGGCGATCTGTGATTGGCTGTGTCCGAGGGACACGGCCAGTACACAAGTTCCCCACTGCGCGCTCTGGAGCGCGCGCTGGGAACAAAGAAAGGGGCTGCCGTGAAAACACGGCGCCCCGGAGAATTAGAACCACCCTGCGGCCGCATATAGTCGTACGGCCGTAGGGAAGTGGTTAATATTTTTAAAATTTTCCATAGAATGGATATTTTTTTGCATTGTTTTTATTGTACTATTTTATATTATTATTTTGTTATCTTTAATATGTTTTATTATATGGGAACCCATTTTTATCAGGGATTTGTTCACTAGGATGTAGGCAACACAGTGTTAATTGTTGCTAGGTTGCATGCGTCCGGATCACCATAACAACTAAAGACGCTGTGTGACCAGTGATGCTTTGTGACCCAGCAGTCTGCATTATAGTAACCAATTATATATCAGACAGGAGGCTCATATCTTATGCATGATCCTTCTTTATTCATGCCCATAGCAGAAACATTTTTCTATTCAGTTGTGTAAGAAAACAGAAAACTTGTAAAGACTACAGTTCCCAGCAGTCTCTAGGTCACTATAACCACTCCCATCTGTAGCCCTATATAAGGCTTGCTTCCTTCTAGATCCTCCTCTTTCTTTCTGCTCATAGCGATAGATAAGTATACTGTTTTTATAACCTATATCTCGGTATATCTTGTTGTTGTTGATTACAAGGGACTTGTTTTCTGTTGTTGTAAATGTCCCCACAAAATGCTTTCTAGGTGTCTCTAGTGTATTTTTTCCCGACTGCGTCTGGCTTTTAGCCCCCCAAGGGACACCCCCCCCCCCTCAACTCTTATATCCCTTGTGTGCGTTTTGTCATTCCCTCACCACTGTGTGTTCCGTCTCGCGCTGCGCACTGCGCGCTTCCCCCCCACCTCTCTCCTCCTCCCCCCACCTCTCCCTCTTCCCCGTGTGTCCTCCTCACCTTGCTGAGGTGATCGCCGCCATATTGGCAAGTCTTGACCCAATATTTCGCGCGCGCGGGTCGGAGAGGGGCGGAGCCTTCTACGAGTGCTCAACTCTCATCTTCCCCACCCAATGGGAACTCTGGAGGCCGTAATCTCGCGAGATTTCGCGCCGGAAATTCGTCTCTGTTCCAGGCTCTCCTCCCACCGCAACACTATCAGCGCTGGCAGTGTTGGAGGTAGGAGCCTGGTACCATTAGCTAGTTAGAACGCTATAATTGCCTAATAGTCAGACAGGAGAAATTACCTGGGAAGGAATTTATTCCCTCCCTTTACATTTACCACCTATCAACAGCTGCATAGTGGGTCCCTAAATAGATACAGAACTTCAACTGTCTACATTTAACCCTGTACATCCCTTCCTCAAAACCATACACATAATGGCTGAGGAGAGGTCTGCCCCCACCAATGAGGAGGAGGTATCGCTGGATACAGCGCAATTTCTGAGTACATCTCAGATTCAAGACCTCATAACTAAATCAGTGCAGGCCGCCCTGGCTTCAGCAGTCATGCCACCGGGATCACAACAGACCCTGCCCCTCACCCCTGTTCCGATACCCCATAACGGTGAACCACCTAAGAAGGGCAAATCCTCTTTTAAGAGGAAACATCTTGTGGCAACCCATGACTCCCCGGCAGGGGAAGCAAATAATATGCACAAGGCAATTCCCCACACGGACTGCCGCCCCATGCATTCCTCGGACTCTTTTCAACCCCCGGGCCTCGGGGAGTCACCAAAGAGGCATAGATCCGCTAAGCGGACAAAACCAGACTCATATGTAGTTTTTTCTGGAGAGGATTCTTCCTCTGAGTCCGGTGAGACTGAAGTCTCAGAGTCCGAATGTGAAGATGAGGAGGATGCTGGGACAATGGCGTTCAACCAAGACGCCACCCCTGAAACTCAGGGCACAACCATACTAGACGCAATGGGCGAACCACTATTCCACCCAGATGCCATCTCCCACCCCCGCTCTGGAGATTGGTCCCCTTTGCCTCACGTATCTCAATACGTTGAATTTTGGGCACGTAGGCCCATTGAGAGAACTAACCGTAACAAATTACGGGCAGAATGTCCTCGGCCATTTATTCCTAAAAAGGTGGCCCTTACACCAGAGATAGATCCTATCCTATCTAAATACTTGCTAAAAACAGGGAAATTCCCCAAAAAGGGGATAGACCGCTCTTTTAGGACCATCCAGGACAGGGTCCTTGATCTCCTTGGCCCGCTGACAAAAATCCTAAATTTGTCAGAACAAGCGGCAACATCTAACCAGACAGTCGACGTAACCCAGTTACGTGGGTGGGCCCAAAGGGCCATTTGTCTGGTGGGCAGCGCAAACACCGCCTGCTCTGTCGAACGCCGACGTTCTATTTTGATGCGGCTTGACCCACAATTGGCACATCTGGCGGAAACCGAACCAGGTCCAGCAGCAGAAGGAATGCTGTTCGGTGAGTCCCTAGTCAAGGACATTAACAAATTTGTGGGGCTCTTTAATAGCCTCGACAAGGCTCAAAATTCACTTAAAAAGACAGGAACGAATAGGGTTTTTCCCCGGGCCGGCAGAAGTAGGGGCCGTTCTGCCGGCCGCAGCAGACCATTCCACAGGGCGGCTGCCCAACACCAATACACCCAGGCTCCCCCTCCATACACCACAGTGGCACAACCAGCGCCGTTTTTCCCGCCCCGTGGTAGACCGTGGAGAGGACGTGGAAGCAGAGGATACTGAAAACCGTAACAGGTTTTCACATAGACCTTCTGTCATCCCCGACGCTGAACGTCATCCCGCGCCCTATTCAATTTACGAAACAAAACGTTGCTCTTATAGACAACGAACTACAAGACCTGATCTCCAAACAGGCAGTGATCGAAGTCGACCCGTCATCCCCGGGGTTTCTCAGCAATCTTTTCCTGGTCAAAAAGAAAGGGGGAGGCTACCGCCCAGTGATAAACCTTCGGGACTTGAATCAACATGTCGTATATCGACATTTCAAGATGGAGGGTATCCACTGCCTCCGGGACCTTCTGCAACCGGGAGATTGGTTAGTGAAAGTAGACTTGAAGGACGCCTACCTCACCGTCCCTATGCACCCAGACTCCCAACATCTGCTCCGCTTCCTATGGAGAGGACGCACTTGGCAGTTTACGTCCCTCCCGTTCGGACTCTCCTCCGCTCCGTGGTGCTTCACCAAACTATTGAAACCGGTCGTAGCATCATTGAGGAGCAGGGGTGTACGTCTGATCATTTACTTAGACGACATCCTCATTATAGCTTGCTCCAAGACACAGGCTCACCGCCATATGGTTTGGACGATCTCCCTGCTACAAAAACTAGGTTTCTTGATCAACCGGGAAAAGTCAGTTCTTTCCCCGGCTCAAGAACTGAACTTCCTGGGTTTCCTGGTGGACACCAATCAGGCTGTCCTGCGCTTGCCCCAAGCGAAACTAGCCCTGATCCGCAAGGAGATCAGAGCAGTGCTACGCAAAAACTGTATATCATTACGCATACTGGCCCGCCTGGTAGGCCTACTCACGGCTTCCATACAAGCCATATTTCCGGCCCCTCTTCACTACAGGGCACTCCAACGTCTCAAAATACTTCATATACGTCAGGGTCTCAGATACGCAGACGCAGTACCTCTCTCTACAGAAGCCAGGGTAGAATTGCAGTGGTGGCTTCGACATGCCGTCGAGTGGAACGGCAAGACAATATTCAACTCGTGTCCGGACGTCATCATAGAATCGGACGCGAGTCGTCGGGGCTGGGGCGCTCGCTTAGGCGAGGCCTCGACGGGAGGGACCTGGTCCAACACAGAGTCTCTCCTACACATCAATGCATTGGAACTTCTGGCGGCCTCGTTCGCCATCCAGAGTTTCCTTCCGGGAAGATCCAATTGCTGCGTATTATTGCGCATGGACAATATTGCAGCGGTGCAATACATCAACCGCTTAGGGGGCACCAGATCCAAAGTTCTGGCGGACATCGCCAAAGAGTTTTGGCTCTTCTGTCTATCCCGCAATATCATTTTGATGGCAGAGTACATTCCGGGAATTTCCAATACCATTGCAGACTGGAACTCCCGCTACCTGGTCGATTCCAGCGATTGGCAGCTGGACCGGTCGATATTCACTCATCTGAATCTCCTTTGGGGTCCTTTAGGCATAGATCTTTTCGCCTCTCGCCTCAATCATCAACTGCCCCGATTCTTCAGCTGGAGACCGGATCCCGGGGCCTCAGCAGTGGACGCTTTCCGCCACTCTTGGACGGGGGAGACACATTATGCGTTTCCCCCATTCTCGTTGATCCCCAGAGCGCTGCTCCAGATAGCGAATCAGAAGGCGACGGTGGTATTGGTCACCCCATGGTGGCCAACACAACCGTGGTTCCCTCTCCTGTTGGAGATGGTCATCGACTACCCCAGACTTCTACCTTCTTCCCCACACATTCTCTCTCATCCAACCAAGGGCATTCACCCTCTGGTAGCGGAGGGATCTTTAACCCTTCTGGCGTGGCTAGTTTCGGGGAACCAACCGCTGACAACGACCTTTCTAAAGCAGCTAGGGATCTTATCGCCCTGGCCTGGGCCCCCGGGACTCGATCGGCATATCGATCAGCCTGGGGACTCTGGGTGCGTTGGTGTGATCAACGGCAGATTGATCCAGTACAAGCTCCTGTTCCAGTAGTCATAAACTACCTGGCGGATTCTTTTGAATCTGGTAAGTCATACAGCTCCATAAACGTATACAGATCGGCTATATCAGCCTACCATTGCCCAGTGTATTCTCTGCCAATCGGTAAACATCCTCTAATATGTAGACTGTTGCGGGGCATCAAATTCAAACGGCCTCCCCGTCCGAAGTATCAATCCACCTGGGACGTCTCCAAAGTGCTGGACATGTTCTCTAGTTGGGAAGACAACGATACATTACCTCTCAGACTACTATCTTTCAAACTCACGGTTCTTTTGTGTCTTGTCTCGATCAAACGAGTTTCCGACGTTAAAGCATTGGACATCTCCAGACGTCAATTTTCACCTCAAGGGGTAAAATTCTCGGTGGTCCGTAGGACCAAGACAGACCTTCACTCAGTATGCTACCCTTATTTTCCTACACATCCGAAGCTCTGTGTAGTTAGATGCCTTCAATCCTATGAAGCGCGTACTACCGATTTACGCTCTAATGCCTTCTCACAACTACTGATATCTTACGTCAAACCTCATCATCCGGTCACTTCCGCCACTCTGGCACGTTGGGTTAGATCAACCATGGAGATGGCGGGCATTGATATAACCCTGTTCGGAGCACACTCTTCCAGGGGAGCTATGGCTACCAAGGTCGTTACGGCGGGAGGGTCTCTCACAGACCTTCTACTAGCAGCCGATTGGTCCTCTGAGACCACATTTCGCCATTTTTATTTCAGACCGGAAGATCACGTATCCATGTCTGTCTTATAGTACTCATGTTACATATATGTGTAGAGGGTGTGTACAACGTATAGTATCATTGTTCTTATCAACATTTACTGTATTAAGCTTTGAACCTGCATAAGATATGAGCCTCCTGTCTGATATATAATTCGGGATTTTCCTAGCTTGTGACGGAAAATAATAATTATATGAAGACAGGAGGCGAGTATCTTCCCTCCCTACCCATCCCTATGACGACTCTGTATTTTCTTTCAGGCTATTGATCACATCCGCACTTTCTATGTGCAGACGACCCGTTGATCTGGAGAAAGTGTTTCTTTTCCCGCTTACGGATAAAAATGTTCGACAAGGACGTTCCTTGGCTAGTCCCCGTTGGGACCTGTTCCAGTTACTCAGGTGTCCCCAGAAGCTGAGACGTCAGGCCGGCTGGCCGAAGATCCCGGCGATTATACTGTTCAATGTTGGCTCCTGGTTCTTGTTTTGGAAGGCTACGCATAAAGAAAGAGGAGGATCTAGAAGGAAGCAAGCCTTATATAGGGCTACAGATGGGAGTGGTTATAGTGACCTAGAGACTGCTGGGAACTGTAGTCTTTACAAGTTTTCTGTTTTCTTACACAACTGAATAGAAAAATGTTTCTGCTATGGGCATGAATAAAGAAGGATCATGCATAAGATACTCGCCTCCTGTCTTCATATAATTATTATTTTCCGTCACAAGCTAGGAAAATCCCGAATTACACTGTATGGCCTGGTCACCTGCATCCTAATGACCAATGAAAAGACAGAGGGGGTGGAACAGGGGAATGATGGGTAGGACAGGGGAACTAGGTGGGAGCCCTTCCAGGCATTAAAAGAACTGGGTTGGTGACAACTGAGCTCAGCGTCAATGTCCATCTAAATTTATGGACCTTTATTTAAAGGGGTTGTAAACCCTCATGTTTTTTCACCTTAATGCATGCTATGCATTAAGGTGAAAAAACACCTGGCAGTCACCGGCCCCCCAGCCCCCCTGTTTTACTAACCTGAGCAAAGAAATTCGCTCAGGGGTGACGCGCCGTCCCTCTCTCCACGGTGTCCTGTTAGGAATGAATATTCGCTTTCCTAACATTGAACTGCCTCTCTGCCAATCAGGTGCTCAGGTCTGTTACCTGTCACCTGATAGGAGTCCAATCACAGCGCCTGTCGTTTCAGCCAATCAGACATCCAATAATAGGAGAAGACTGGAGGAGCAGCCACTGTACCATCAAACGCATCCATTGTGCCCTTCAAACGCAGCCACTGTGCCAATCAAACACAGCCACTGTGCCCATCAAACGCAGCCACTGTGCCCATCAAAAGCAGCCACTGTACCATCAAATGCAGCCACTGTACCATCAAATGCAACCACTGTGCCATCAAACGCAGCCACTGTGCTCATCAAACACTGCCACTATGCCCATCAAATGCTGCCACTGTTCCCATCAAACACAGCCACTGTGCCCTCCAAATGCAGCCACTGTGCCCTCCAAACGCAGCCACTGTGCCCTCCAAACACAGCCACTATACCATCAAACACAGCCACTGTGCCCTCTATACGCAGCCACTGTGCCCTCTAAACGCAGCCACTGTGCCCATCAAACGCAGCCACTGTGCCCTAAATGTTGCCACTGTGCCCATTAAATGCTGCCACTGTGCCCATCAAACGATGCCACTGTTCCGCCTGCCGTCTGCCCAGCACTTAACCTGTCTCAGGTGAGCAGCGGATGATGGCGGCAGGTGGCGAGCTGTGTCCAGTGTCCTCGACGTCTTCTGCTAACATCACCCGCTGCCCACCGGAGACAGGTTAAGTGCTGGACAGAGGGCACAGTGGCAGCATTTGATGGGCACAGTGGCAGCGTTTAATGGGCACAGTGGCAGCGTTTGATGGGCACAGTGGCTGCGTTTGATGGTACAGTGGCTGCGTTTAGAGAGCACAGTGGCTGCGTTTAGAGGGCACAGTGGCTGCGCTTGATGGCACAGTGGCTGTGTTTGGAGGGCACAGTCGCTGCATTTGATGGGAACAGTGGCAGCGTTTGTAGGGGAACAATGGCAGCATTTGATGGGCATAGTGGCAGCGTTTGATGGGCACATTGGCTGCATTTGATGGCACAGTGGCTGCATTTGATGGCACAGTGACTGCGTTTGATGGCACAGTGACTGCGTTTGATGGGCACAGTGACTGCGTTTGATGGGCACAGTGACTGCGTTTGATGGGCACAGTGGCTGTGTTTGATGGGCACAGTGGCTGCATTTGGAGGGCACAATGGCTGCGTTTGATGGTACAGTGGCTGCGTTTTTAGGGCACAGTGGCTGTATTTGATGGGAACAGTGGCAACGTTTGTAGGGGAACAGTAGCAGCATTTGATGGCACAGTGGCTGTGTTTGATGGCACAGTGGCTGTGTTTGATGGCACAAAGGCTGCGTTTGATGGGCACAGTGGCTGCATTTGGTACAGTGACTGCATTTGGTACAGTGGCTGTGTTTGGTACAGTGGCTGCATTTGATGGGCACAGTCGCTGTGTTTGATGGGCACAGTGGCTGCGTTTGGTACAGTGACTGCGTTTGGAGGGCACAGTGGCTTTGTTTGATTGGCACAGTGAGGCTGCAATTGATGGGGTTTTTTTCAAAATATTTCAGTTTGTTTCCACCCCCCAAAAAAAATTTGAGCTCCAGCCGCCACTGCCAATTTGTGTTACCAAGCAATTGAACAGGTGTACATATATATATCTGAATATACGCATATAATATATAAAATAATATATGTCTGTGTATTTTTTTCTTCTAGTTACTGTGCCTCACTGTCATCTGTGATCTTTGCATTGCCACCCTGAATGCTCCCGATATCCAACAACCTATAAAGTCCCCCACACAAATCTCCCTCCCTATACAATACAATGAGTTTCCTGTCTAGAAGGCTCCGTCCGTTATGCTTATACTTCCAGCGGCGCCGTCACATGACACAGGAATCATCACGTGATACAACACCACCTCGCAGCTCAAGTACGGAAGTGATTTCCTTTTCAGGAGCGTCGGCTGAGAGGCAGCGTGCCACGTGACCTCAATATCGTACTCTGATTGGACAATGCTCTCAGGCAATAGAGACGTCGCTGTCCTTCCGTAGGAACGCGATAGAGAATTGAGAGATTGAGACGTCGGAGTGAAGGGGAATAAAAACGGCAGTCGCTGAAAAGAACAGGGTTGTATTTTAATGAACTTCTCACGGGAAGATAACTGTCAGCAGACACTTCCTATGAGGTGAGCAGGTTGAAGTGGTCACGTGATGACTGCCTCTCATGACGTGTAGCCTGGAAGGTACCGCCCACTGCGAGTATTTTCCAGCCTGCTGAAGAGAGATAGGAAGTGTTTCTAAGGTGATAACATCTGACCGGTTGCTATGGTGATTTGAAGTCACAGGAAAATGGCGGCGCCAAAACCCAATTCCAAGGCGCTATTTGTGACCCAGGACGGTGTGCCCATGCGGTTCTATGTCCGGCCTGGACCCAATAAGCGGCAGCTGGCCCCTCTCATCACACAAGGAGGAGGTGTGGTGTGTCGTATCCAGGAGCCCGGGGCCTTCCTCCTGGCCGACCCCACCGAAGACCAACTGGGCCCCGGCTACATCTCCACCTCCTTCATCACCGACTGTGTGAACAGCAACCGCAGCTTTTCCCCCCGCTCTTACCGTCTACTGCCTCTCAAGACTGGAACGGGCCTATTGAAAAGCTTAACTTCTAGATTCTCCGGTGTCCCATGGGGAGAGACCGAGCATCTCAAAGGAAAAGCTACTGTTGTTCCAACTAGCAATGCGGAGGGCGCTGTACAGGGCCAAAAGGAAAATGCCAACGCTTCAGTGATCACCAGAGATGGGGTGACTGGGGAAAGAGAGGACAACATGGAGCAGATGGGAAATATTAGCCCAGAGTGGGCTCAGGAAGATGATCAGGGCCACGAAGGATGTTCTCCTGTTGACCTGGCCAACAAAGAAGAGACAGACGCACAGGGCAGTACTGAAACCTGCACCTCTATGGTGTCCACCATAGAAGAAGCAACTGGGAAGAGAGAGGACAATGGGGAGAAGGAGGTTACAAGCTCTAAAAGGGCCCATGCAGATAAGGAGGGCCGCAAAGGAAGGTCTGCTGTTGACCAGGCTAACAAAGAAGAGGCTGATGCACAGGGCAGTACTGAAACCTGCACCTCTATGGTGACCACTACAGAAGAAGAAAATGGGGAGAGAGAGGACAATGAGGAGAAGAAGGGGTTTACTAGCTCTAGAAGGGCCCATGGAGATAAGGAGGGCCACAAAGTAAGGTCTGCTGTTGACCTGACCAACAAACAAGAGGCCACCACACAGGGCAATGGTGAAACCTGCACCTCTATGATGGCCACTACAGAAGAAGCAACTGGGGAGAGAGAGGACAATGAGGAGAAGAAGGGATTTACTGGCCCTAAAAGGGCACATGCAGATAAGGAGGGCAACAAAGGAAGTTCTGCTGTTGACCTGACCAACAAAAAAGAGGCTGACGCACAAGGCAGTAGGGAAACCTGCACCTCCATGGTGGCCACCACAGAAGAGTCAACCGAGGAGAGAGATGACAATGGACAGAATAAGAGGTCTACTAGCCCTAGAAGGGTCCGTGGAGATAAGGAGAGCCACAAAGGAATTTCTGCTGTTGACCTGACCAACAAAGAAGAGGCTGACGTACAGGGCAGTAGGGAAACCTGCACCTCCATGGTGGCCACCACAGAAGAGTCAACCGAGGAGAGAGAGGACAATGGACAGAATAAGAGGTCTACTAGCCCTAAAAGGGCCCGTGGAGATAAGAAGAGCCACAAAGGAAGTTCTGCTGTTGACCTGACCAACAAAGAAGGGGGTGACACAGAGGGAAATGGGGAATCCTGCACCTCTACAGTGACCACCACTAAAGAGACAACTGGAGAGAGAGAGAGCAACATGGAGAAAATGACCGGGTCCTCTCGAGAAGAAAGCAGCAAAAGCCTTGCTTCAAAAATTACCATTCCAACTAAACCAGCCTCTGAGTGTAGAGAAGACCTGAAAGCTGATGTGTGTACAGCTTCATCTAGAGACGGCCCCGGCATGGAAGTGGCCACTGAAGATAAAAGGGGTGAAAAGAATACTGAGGGAACTGCTGCTGCTGCTCACAGTACATCTAGAACTCAAAAGAAGACCCTTTCTGTAGGAAAGATGGATGTAGAACAGACTCTTAATGTAGATGAGAACTATAGTTCACTAATCATTCCAGATCCTAGAACCAGCACGCCAGATCCTGGGAATCCCAATACTGTAAAGGACTTTGAGGCTGATACAACAGGTGACAATGCCCTCATGAAAGAGGGAGAATCTCATCTTGTGACACAGTTTAGGAGGCCGAAAAGGAAAGTAGCAAGCATAACTAGGTTTGGCTATGGGGAAAAACGGCACAGTCCAAACATGAAGCAAAGGCGAGCTGAGAAGAAGACAGACGTGCAAGAAAAACCCGCGAGTGAGAAACAGATGTCTGTTGATGAGAAGCACTATGGTCTGGTAGAGGAGAGTCACGATGCTGTATCACCAGCTGGGCAGATGGAGCATCCTAAAGCAGGTTCTCCAACGAAATACACTGCCAAGGAACTGGACAGACAAAGCGTAGAGAGCCAGCAGGTTCAAGCAGTTATTTCACTTCAGGGTCATAAGGCAGCTAATACCCGGCGAAAAGGGAGAATGGCCTTCACCAAAGAGGAAGACTTGGCCATCTTCGTCTATATTCGAGATAATGCTTCCTTCAACTGTACTGTCACTGGCAATGTACTGTGGAAGGATATGGAGAAGAAAAAAGTGCTTAGGAGGACCTGGCAGGCCATGAAAGCACGCTATGTTAAGTACCTTGTTAATCACAAGTATAAGTACAAGTTACCTCCCAAATGCTCTAGTTTCTCAAGCAAGAACTCTAGTTCAAAGAGAATGCACGAATCTGACAAAACAGATGCTTCATGGCTTAACTGTGCTTCGACTTCCACTATTACTCCTAAGAATTGTGATGCTATCCATCCTAGTGCCCCTGTTGATATTCCTCAGATTTGTGATACCACCCAACCTAGTGCCTTCGCTGATATTCCTCAGAAGTGTGATGCCATCAAACCCAGTGCCTCCCCTGATATCCCTCAGAATTGTGATACCACACAACCCAGTGCCTCCGCTGATGTCCCACAGACTTGTGATGCCATCAAACCCAGTGTGTCAGCTGATATCCCTCAGAATTGTGATTCTACCCAACCTAGTGTCTCCACTGATATCCCTCAGAATTGTGGTCCCACCCAACCCAGTGCCTCAGTTGATATCCATCAGCAGTGTGATCCCATCCAACCCAGTGCTACTGGTGGTACCCCTCGGAAAAATGGCACTATGTTTACCACTGCATCTGCTATTACCCCTCAAAGATCTGACATCAAGCCACCCACTGCTTTTGCTGTTGCCCCTCAAAATTGTGTTACCATGCTACCCGGTGCTTCTACTGATACTCTTCAGAAAAGTGACTCTGTGGTACCCAGTACCTCTGCTAATACCCGTCTGAGCTGCAATGTTACACGGTATGAAGTCTTCACTTCTGCTAATACCCTGGAGATTAATATTGCCTCAAAGGAACAATACATTTCAACACCCAGGAAGAGGTCATCTGATCCAACAAATGACAATGAGTCTTCAACAGAAAAGAAAGGTGTGAACATATGCCAGGCTGCATAACTGCAGTTAACTACACTAAATATCTTTCATGTGAACCGGGACTAAACAAAGTAACAGGTTTTCTTAATAGCAGCACCTTAAGGAGTTACTATTTGCCTTTCCATATCCAACACTATGGCATCCGAAAATGTTTATGCAAGTTACAGCTTGCTCAGACCTGTGCATGCTCTCCCCTGTTCCCATGCAGCTCATGGCTGGTAATTGGGCACTGCATTGTGGGAAGCATTGGAAGTGTCCTCCATACTCAAAAGTAGCAGGTTGTTTAAGCTACGGCATTGGGTGAGCATAAAAAAAGGTAAGTATTAACTCATGGTGGTGTCTGCTATTAAGGGAATGTGTTACTTTGCCTAGTTCAGGCAAAGCACAAACTCACTATTAAGGCTGGCAATACATTATAAAGGTTTTCTTGTACAATTTTCCATTAGATTTACCAACACCATATAATATGAGGTCAAACCTAAACACTTTGATTTTGTATGCATTCAGGTAGGCCCTTGCACTACATAGTTGAAGGTAACTGTAAAGGAATTTGAATAAGAAAGAAGTTTGTCAGCTTAAGTCCAAGCCAGTCCATAGTAACATCTCGCCCCATATCTACATATATATGCTGGCTCTTTGATACCTCCTGGTCGGGGGAATGTTTTGTGTGCAGTAGAGTCTTTCAGTCATGCCCATCACACCTCCAGAAGACGGGTATCAGAAGAGTCTATGTTAACGTGCCTACTGAGTGCAAGATGATTGTCAACCAATTTTGGTCAGATCTTGTGAGGAGTTATAAAGCTGCTACTGTGTAGATTGGCTGTTTATTCTGCAAGCTATTATTGCTCTGCTGGATTCAGCTGCTACCTACAAATGAGCAACCATTTGGGCCAATGGTTCCCAACTTTTGTCCTTAAGTACCCCCAACAGGCCATGTTTTGGTAATTTTCCTTAGATAAAATAGCTCTTATAAGCACCAAGCCATTGACATTGGGGGTACTTGAGGACTGAGGTTTAGAAATCACTGTTTTGGGCAATTGACAGGGTAAAGACAATGGCTCACTAAATACCTTAAAAAAAAAAAGATGGTGACCAGACAAGGTTTTCCAAGCAGTGCTCTTCTCCTTCCCTAGCCTAGTAACTCTGAGACAAGTCAGCTCCTAATCCAACCATTGTGGTCTTTCATCTACTTCTAGACATTCCCAACCTACCAGAGCTAGAAAATCTTTTCTGATCGCCTCCTAAGATGAGATTTGACTAGGACTGTCTGTGTGTGCTCTTTGTCTCCTACATGCCTAGGCTCAGACAAAAACACTTTGGCAGGCAGGGCACTCTTTGTTGCAAAGTTGGGTCAAAAGGCATCTTCAGATGGTAGGGTGGTGTCTTGGTTTCTGGTCCTCAGATTTCTATGGCCAGTTTTAGACTCTAGAAAATTAGCTTGGAAAAACTTGAGCTCACTTTTTTTTCTTCTTTTCTCTATGCCCGTTAGGTAATAAGATGTTGCCTTTGCCTCATTCACCCAAGACTGTTCGTCCAGGTAGGGAAGACTCCGGTGATTCTGAAGATCTGCATATATTTGAGGCTGCAAACCTGGAATTTGAGGTATGCTGTGCTACCTTCATCTGAATTTGTCAACACCACTGTGCAGTGATTATATTTTGTCAATGAAGCTGCCAAACGTAACTTTATTATTAGGTTTAAAGGGTTGTAAAGGTTAGTTTTTTTTTTTAAACTAGTGCATTGTTGGTTCACTAACCTTTTCCTTCAAATTCCCTTCTAAATGTTTTTTTTCTTAGTTTTCTTTGTCTGAATTTCTCACTTCCTCCTCAGTAAGCTGTTCTGGCTGACTAACCCCCACGGGGCAAGCTTACTGGGGGGAAACAGGAAGTGAGAAATTCAGACAAAGAAAAAAACATTTAGAAGGGAAATCAAAGGAAAAGGTAAGTGAACCAACAATGCACTAGCTCGGGGGTCTCCAAAATGCGGCCTGAGGGCCGGATGTGGCCCTTTGCTAGCCTTTATCTGGCCCTTGGGGCAGTATTGCTCCCAACAATATGAGGCACTAGTCCTCCCAATGACACAATGGGGCTCTATTTCTTCCACTAATAGCAATGATGGAGCACTATTCATCCTCTTACTGCCCACCAACACTAGGTCTATGTTTATTCTCACTGATGCTTGGCCCTGGGGCATTTTCTACCCCCATTGGTCAGAATCCGGCCCCCCTGAAGTCTCAAAGACTGTAAACTGGCCCTTTGCTTGAAAAGTATGGAGATCCCTGGCTGAAAGGAACCTATTTAGAAAATAAAAAACAAACCTTTACAACCCCTTTAAGGAAAGAGTTGCATAAGGAAGGCACCTGTGCCGGGAGGATGGCAAAATCAGTGTAAAGAAAGGAAAAAAAAAAAAGTTTTTAATTAGCTGAACTCCAGGCAGAAATAAAAGGCATAGATTACGGAAGCTCTGTACTCAATACATCCCTAAATGTATTTGAATTCGGGACTTTGAAGACATAAAAAGGTGTGAGAATTTAATTGGGTTTTAAAACAAAGGTGGTGGTAGGAAAAAGTTATAACACTGATTGTTACTTTGTATTGGAGGTACCGCCAGGAGTTTACACAACATATTTAAGCCCCTGTAATACACCACAGGAGACGTAGGCCCCTATCACACAGCCGTTCTGATCTCCGCCTGTAAATTTTTTTTCAGGTGGACCTGATTGGACAGTCCTCCTGATCGATCTCATTCTTATGAACTGTCGGGTGTAAATGGACACAATCCTCCAATTCAGTCCGCTAAAAACAAACGGAAGGGGATCTTTTCTCCTCCATGTAGGCCGATCAGATCGGAGGGCAGGCTGGTGTAAATGGACAGCGGAGTCCAGCTGCCCATAGAGCAGAGCGGGCTTTTTCGTGTCCGCTTTGCATAAACTGAGCGGAAATCTATATAAATATACCAGCACCTTCCTATCAATATTCTAACTCTTTTTAATATATATAACTATTTATAGTGCATATGGTGAAATGCAAGTGCTAGCACACTATATATGTGTCTATATAAACATAAAGTTCAAGTGCGATTTATACTATGCGTGTCAATCTATATACACTGCTCAAAAAAAAATCAAAGGAACACTTTGAAAACTTATCAGACCTCAACGGGATATCTATACCGATATGGACTGGGATATGTGTTAGGAATGAAAGGATGGCACATCATTTGATTGAAATGAAAATTATCCACCTACAGAGGGCTAAATTCAAAGACACTCTAAAAATCAAAGTGAAAAAAGGATGCAGCAAGCTAGTCCATTTTGCTGAAATTTCATTGCAACAACTCAAAATGGTCCTCAGTAGTTTGTATGGCCCTCAAGTGCTTGTAGGCATGCCTTACAACATCAGGGCATGCTCCTAATGAGACGACGGATGGTGTCCTGGGGTATTTCCTCCCCGATCTGGACTAGAGCATCACTGAGCTCCTGAAGAGACTGAGGTGCAACCTGGCGGCACCGGATGGACCGAAACATAATGTCCCAGAGGTGCTCTTTTGGATTTAGGTCAGGTGAGCGTGGTGGCCATTCAATGGTATCAATTTCTTCATCCTCCAGGAACTGGCTGCATGCTCTCGCCACATGAGGCTGGGCATTGTCGTGCACCAGGAGGAACCCACTGCACCAGCGTAGGGTCTGACAATGGGTCCAAGGATTTCATCTCGATACCTAATGGCAGTCAGGGTGCCATTTTGTAGCCTGTAGTGGTCTGTGCGTCCCTCCATGGATATGCCTCCCCAGCCCAGACCATCACTGACCCACCACCAAACCGGTCATGCTGAACGATGTTACAGGCAGCATAAAGTTCTCCGGCTCCTCCAGACCCTTTCACATCTGTCACATATGCTCAGGGTGAACCTGCTCTCATCTGTGAAAGGCATGGGGCATCAGTGGCGGACCTGCCAATTCTGGTGTTCAATGAAAAATGCCAGTCAAGCTCCACAGTGTCCGGCAGTGAGCACAGAGCACACTAGAGGACGACGGGCCCTCAGGCCACACCTATGGTCTGTTTCTGATTGTTTGGTCAGAGACATTCACACCAGTGGCCTGCTGGAGGTCATTTTGTAGGGCTCTGGCAGTGCTCATCCTGTTCCTCCTTGCACAAAGGAGCAGATACCGGTTCTGCTGATGGGTTAAGGACCTTCTACAGCTCTGTCCAGCTCTCCTATAGTGACTGCCTGTCTCCTGGAATCTCCTCCATGCTCTTGAGACTGTGCACGTATTGATGTGCCATTCTGGAGCAGTTGGACTGCCTGTGCAACCTTTATAGGGTCCAAGTATCACCTCGTGCTACCAGTAGTGACACTGACCCTATCCAAATGCAAAACTAGTGAAAAACAGTCAGAAAAGATGTGTAGGGAAAAAAAATGTCAGACACCTCCACCTGAAAAAACATTCCTGTTTTGGAGGTTGTCTCATTGTTGCCCATCTAGTGCACCTGTTGTTAATTTCAATTAAAAGCAAAGCAGCTGAAACTGATTAACAACCCCCTCTGTATACACCCCTCCCCCTCTGCTACTTAACTGACCAGATCAATATCCCAGGAGTTCTGATTCAAAAGTGTTCCTTTAATTTATTTTATTTTAATGTATATATACAATTCAAATATTTCTTTACAAAGGAAATCTAATAACTGCTAATCGATGCTGAAAAAAAAAAGTGCATATGTGGACATATTTTCTAAAAAACATATAAAAAAAGTCCCAAATTACAAAAGCCCAAGAAAAAAAAAAAGAAAAAATGTAAATATCTCCAAATGCATGTGTGCCGCCAAACAAAATCCAAATTTCAATTTTCATGGAAAAAAAAAACATTAATCAATAAATTATGTGTTAGAACTTGCATTTCACCATATGCATATAATATTTAATATATATTTAGTAGAGGTAGAATATTGATAGGAAGGTGATGTTGTGTGTGTGTGGGTATATATATACCGTATATATATATATATATATATATATATATATATATATAATAGGAGTCCATCTTTGTTGATTTTAAGAATGGTTCATGCAATTGTGGATTTTCTATAGATTTGCGCTATATTTTTGTCTATTTTCATTCCCTACTGGTGATTCACCAGGACTGAGTAGCAGCACTCTCAGCTGAAATCCATAATTATTTAGCAGGTTCTGTGGCGCTAATTCCCTTTTTTTCCTTTTATGAACTGAGCAGACACTGACCTGTAACCCGCACTTTCTGCTCTGATCAGTAGGCGATCTCGGAGCCATTCAGGGAGTCTGCCCCGTCTGAAAGGGGCCTTAAATGCTAGAGTGCTCTGATCTACAGAAATGTACTGCTGTGGTGTCTCACTCGGCCATTCTCGTCTTCTGCACTGTAATTGTGATTATTGAGGCCTTATCACATCTGATGGGACAGTAATAAGGTGTGGAAGGGATTAGTCTAGAACCAGCAACCAAAAGAACTATCTGTTCACCCGGGTATTAAAGGGTCACTAAAGGAAAAACATTTTTTTTGCTGAAATGACTGTTTACAGGGCATAGAGACATAAAAGTTAACTGATTCCTTTTAAAAACGATTAACAATAGATAAAAATCAATCATATAATGTGCCTGCAGTTTAGTTTCACTTTTAAACTGGTTTCATGTTTCTGTGAAGTAAAGAGACACACAGAACAAAAACAAACAAATCCAGGGCAGTGTTTTGTTTTTAAAATGAATCTGATTCTGAGGAGTTTTAGACACACAGTAATGCCAGCTTGGACCACAGTGAAAAGCTGCCATAACATTTTTCATAAGGAGCCAGACAACCAGGATGTGTGTAGATCAGAGCAGAATTACAGCAACTTCAAAGAAAAACAAACAAACCGAACAATGAGGACATGAAAACAGTACTGCAGTAGGGTAAAGGAAGCTATTTAGCTATTGAGCTAAAAAAAAAAATTCCTTTAGTGATCCTTTAAGGATTTCCTAGGCACTTCACAGGGGATTGGAAGTGACATGCTGGCATCTGGAGATGCCATTAATACAAAGTGGCAGTTAAAAAGTTACTAAACCCAGCACCCTACATTCACTATATCTGATCTCCCATAGTACACAGAACATGGAAATGCATCTATTTTAGTAAATATAAACGGCTAAATACCCTTTCTCATCAGAAGTATATATCAGTCTTGTGACTTCTACCAGTGCTTGATTAAAGCTTGTAGGAGGAGTTTTCATTCTCTCCTGACTGTCCTATTAGGCTGCAGGACCCCTGACCATGTCTGGACAGTGGTGATTGGCACTGGTGTCACTGGAATCTGTTTGATTTTTTTTTTTTATATTTTACCCCCTGATCCTGGACTGTGAAAGTTTCAACTCTACAAAAGCTCCTCACTGAGGAAGGCCCTCCAATGCACAGCATAGAGCAAAGCAGGGCTTCAGTGCCCTAATGTAAAGGTTTTCAACATTGATCAGGGGGAATGTGTGCAGTTCTGACAATGCTAAAACACAATCTTTCAGGAACTGCCAATAGCTCAAGTCCACATTAAAGTGTATTTCTGGGTAAAAAAATAATAATTTCTGATTGTACAATTGCTGCTGCAGGTGTAGAGCTATACCTGTAGATCTGCTAGAAATCCAGTGAGCTCTCAAAGGGGTTGTAAAGGTTTGTCTTTTATTCTCTAAATTTGTTCCTTTAAGTTAGTGCATTGTTGGTTCACTTACATTTTCCTTCAATTTCACTTCTAATTGTTTTTTTCTTTGTCTGAATTTCTCACTTCCTGTTCCTCCTCAGTAAGCTTTCCACCATCATCCGAGCGATGGAAAGACATTTAGAACAGCTTACTGAGGAGAAACAGGAAGTGAGAAATTCAGACAAAGAAAACAAAGAACAAGAAAACATTTAGAAGGGAAATAGAAGGAAAAGGTAAGTGAACCAACAATGCACAAGCTTAAAGGAACCTATTTCGAAAATAAAAAACAAACCTTTACAACCCCTTTAACTTCCTGTAAAAAGTGGACAAGTCTGCACCTAACTCATAAGCAGTGTTGTCACCCTTGCCTTAATACTCCTTTGCTGGACTACAGGACCTCCTCATATGTTATGGAGATGAGTAGAGGGGGGTACTGCAACCAGGGCCGCTATCAGGGGGGTACAGGCAGTACACCTGTAAGGGGCCCGAGTGGCAACCCCCTTTTTTCTTTTTTTTTTGTAAGGGGCCCAGAGGTCCCCAGGGCCCCGAATGACAACCCCCCCAACTCGTGGCACCCCCTCCCCACTACTCAATTCACGCCCGCTTCAGAATTAGCGGCGGCACTCCCCTGCTTCTCAATTTGCGCAAGCCCCCCCACTTCTCAATTGGAGGCGGTAGTACCCCCCCCCCCCCCCCCCCGGTTCTCTCTCCAGGGGGCCATGCCCGAAGCTTTGTAAGGGGCCCCATAATTCCTGATGGTCGGCCCTGACTTCAACACCTTCTTGTAGATGATCCAGGGTTATCCAAGCAAGGCACATAGTCTTAAGCACCAGTTGGACTTCACCAGAGCTTCCGATAGTGGCAAGAGAGTGGTCATGTACAAGAGAGTGGTCATGTACAAGAGAGTGGTCATGTACAAGAGAGTGGTCATGTACAAGAGAGTGGTCATGTACAAGAGAGTGGTCATGTACAAGAGAGTGGTCATGTACAAGCAGAGGCAATAGACTAGACAGGTCAATCCCAGTCAACAACAAAACAGGCAAGCAGCAGTGTAATATGGCTTTTATGTATAAAGCAGGGTATCTTGTAGCAAGAAGACACATCACCAGCCTCTTCAAGGGCTGGAGCTTAAAGCGGAGCTCCACCCTGATATATATTTTTTTTTTTTAAATCTGAAAAAATAAAATAAAAAATTAAATGGAAAAAAAAATAAAAAATACTCACCCTAAATAGGCTGTTGCTATGCGGAAGTCCCGAATCTGCCCTCACGATCCGCGGTGCTGTTTTCTTCCTCCTCCTCTTCTGGGTGTCTTCTTGTGAATGGGCCGCGCTGCATTCTGGGAACTGTGTGTATCCCAGAAAGCAGCCGGACCATTCACAAAGCGCCGCGTCGCTCGCACATGCGCAGTAGGAAACGGGCAGTGAAGCCGCACTGCTTCACTGCCTGTTTCCCTGACTGTGGATGGCGGTGCCGGGATCGAGGATCGGCATCGGCGGAGGCCGTCAGCGCGGGCGCCTAGGACAGGTAAGTGTCCTTATTCAAAGTCAGCAGCTACACTGTTAGTAGCTGCCGACTTTGAAAAAAAAAAAAATGCGGGTGGAGCTCCGCTTTAAATCCTTTTTTTTTATGCTGTGTTGAACAAAACACAGCCTTCCAGAGTAGACACAACTGTTCAGTCATGCATACAGAATCCACTGCATGAAACATACAATTGTTTTTAATATATAGAAATCAAAAAAGCCAATGCAACAATACAATCCTCCACTGCCCCACATTTTTCCAGCCAGCAGAATATTGCAATAGCCTCATCTGCAGGCGCTCCAGTGGACTAAGACCAGGTGTATCAAGCCAGGGCACCCACAATTTCTCAGATTTACCAAGGCAATCTCTTTGCTTGTAAATATAGTGTGCGTAGTGGAGGGTGTTACCAACATTATTGATCCATTCTTTTTGAGAGGGTGGATAAGCAGATTTCCAATATTGTAGGATTAAATGAGAAGTATGTTTTTTTTTTTTTTCAGTTTTATACTTACCTAGGTGGTTGCAGCATCGGTTCGATCCCTGCAGCCTCTTCATAGAGAACCGAGCCACTTAACAACGCAGATGGTTTGGTTCTCTCACCTCCCCGAGCAGAGAGCTGCTGCCTGTCAGTCAGCAGCTCTACTGCTCTGCTCCTCCACGCTCATTGCAGCGCGGAGCTGTGGAGTGGTGGGAGTGGGCGTCTCAGCGGCTCACTAAGAGGCTGAAACTGCCATTAGTCCAGGCACCTGGTGGATCCAGACTTCCGAAGTCAGGATGGCGCGTTACTTTGACTGATCTTGGTGACGTTAGCGGAGAGCGGACTTCAGACCACTCTCCTCTGAAAACAGGTCACAGGAGTGCAAAACGAATTGCACTCCTGTGACCCAGAGGAGAATCTCAGGCTGGACTTCTCCTATATTTTGCGGGCCTGGAAAAGAAATACCCTTTTTATCATCGGACATGCCCAGCATTGTTTTAGTGAACCTTGAAAACTCCAGCAGGGATTCTGCAAGCACCATTAGAAGTTCTGGCACGAATGCAGCAAGCACCATTGGAAGTACTGGCACAGATTCTGGAAGTCCTGGCAGAAGGTCCTGTTGGGCCTGGAGGTTCAGGAATCCTGGAAATGCAGAGATGGGAGGTGAGGGAGCCCGTTCAGGAAATGCAGAGATGGGAGGTGTAGGAGCCTATCCAAGAAATGCAGAGATGGGAGGTGTAGGAGCCTATCCAAGAAATGCAGAAGTGAGAGACACCTAACAGAGGGGAGGTATTCTGTAGTTTAGCAGGCAGGACTGTCATGTAATTTTAGCGCAGCAGATGTACTGTCAGCCAACGACGGGAACTTTGGAGCCTGCCCGATTTCTGACAGATCAACAGGTGCTTTTATGTACTTGTAACATTTTTAAAAGCATAAAACAGGAAATGTACATGGACTTCAGATATGTATTGAATGTCTTACATTATATTTATCTGTTTCAAGGAGACTGATGACAACACAAGTCCTGAAAAGCCAGCTCCAGTGGTCAGCCAGACTGAGAACAACAACAGTACATCACATGTGGATGAAACGCCCCCCTCCACGTCACAGGCATCTGATAGCGAAGGCCTTCAGGAAGCCATGATTGATATGATGAGAGAGTTTAAGCTCGACGTCTCCCGTGTAGCACAAGCCTTCTTTTATAACAGCGGAGAGCTGGGCAGTACCAGACACTTCCTGCGTACAGGCTCCCGCCCTGATGGCTATCCTATTTGGGATCCAAAGGATGACTTGGATCTAAAGAAGAACAACCCAAAGATGCAATCACGTCTGATTAATAAATATGGTGCAGATAATGTTGCTAGAAGAGTGGCTTTCCTGGCAAGTTAGCATCATTTACAGTCATACTCTTTGGGTAGAATTGTGTGTCAAGTGCAGTAATCCACAGTAAGCAATGAGATTAGTGAGATTCGTTTTGATTGGTTGCTATGAATCGCTGTACTTTTCACATCAAAATGACAGTACCACTTACCAAACCTGTGGGTGCCGTTGCCTGCAAATTTACATGTTTCACGCCTTTCATTATTGAATGGACGATATTGTTGTTTTTTTTTTTTACAAACAACGTGGTGTTTTATTGATGGAAAGGAGGAATGACATACAGAATACAGATATTGTTGTTTTTAATATGTCACGCTACGCCTACATAAGTTCAAAATGCTCCCAGCAAAGAAGACCTTAGGGGAGATTTACTATAACTGGGGAGGGCAATATCTGGTGCAGCTCTGCATAGAAACCAATCAGCTTTCAGGTTTTATTGTCAAAGCGTCATGGAACAAGCTGAGGTTAGAAGCTGATTGGCTACCTTGTACAGCTGCACCACCAGATTTTCCACTCCCCAGTTTTAATAAATCAACCCTCATTGAATACTCACCTCTACCGCAGAAACCACTGATTTAATATTCTACATACCCAGACACTTCCTGTAGTGTCAGATACCTTGTCCTCCCCCTTGTGTCCTGCAGAGGGTAGCAGAGGACCTAGAAATTGACACTCCAGGAAGTGTCAAGTTTTGCAGTTTCTTTAGTGGTTATTTTTTTTTTTATCACTACAGCAAAGACTGGCAGCACAAGAGTTGAGCATTCAGTGTCTTCTTCACTTGGAACTGTTTTAATAAATAAATAAACATTTATTTTAGCGACAGAGTTGCTTTAGCTTTGTTATATAATATTGTTACATTGTATACGTTTTCAAGTAAAGTTTATATCTGTTTTATTTTTTCGTACATGTGTTTTCTTCTTCCTTTTGGCCATCTGTTACTTAACTACACCCATATGCTATGCGCACACTATCGTACACACGATCGCACACGTACGCGCGATCGGACATTCCGACATCAAAACCGTGGATTTTTTTCCCAATGGATTGTTCACTCAAACTTGTCTTGCATACACACGGTCACACACATGTTGTCGTAAATTCCGGACGTCAAGAATGTGGTGACGTACAACACAACGACGAGCTAAGAAAAAAGTTCAATGATTTCAAGCATGCGTCTAATTGATTCCGAGCATGCGTAGGATTTTTGTGCGTCGGAATTGCCTACAGACAATTCGAATTTCCACCAAGAACTTTTGACAGAAAAATTGAGAACCAGCTCTCAAATATTTGTTGTCGGAAATTCCGACAGCAAATGTCCGATGGTGCCTACACACGGTCAGATTTTTCGACAAGCTCACATCGAACATTTCTTGTCAAAAGTTCCTACCGTGTGTACGCGGCATAAGAGCTAATTTACACTTGCTTTGGCTTTAACACCAAGGATGAGCTCAGGCGTGTTCGCAATCACACGTGCAGGGCCCGCCAGGAAGTCGGCACTGCACAGCGATAATCACAGGCAGTGAGACATTTCTCGATCTTTGCAGCCTTCGCAATGCCGACTTCCTGGGCGGGCCCTGCACATGCTAGTTGCGAACACACCTGAGCTCATCCTTATTCAACACACATTTAAAGCGCCTACCACCATGCTTTTATGATGTGTTTTTGATGCTTCAGTGGTGCTTTGGAGAAGCGTTGGTGATGCTTTCCTGATGCTCTTTTCAAGCTGCCCTGTGTGTGTGGATATCTCATACCTGCAATTTATCCAAAACAAAGCAAAGCTGAATCTAAAGCCTCTCAAAAGCCGCAGGGGCTTCAAACAAGCTTTTCCATAGACTTCTATGGAGGGTTTGAAGACTATTTGAAGCACCACTAAAGCGTCATGTGGTATCATTTTTGAAGCGAAGCCGAAGCAAACGCAAAGGTGCAAACAGGACTGTAAGCTAACCATTTTATTTAGTTACAGGGGCTTTGACTGGCATTCAGAGAGCTTTAACAAAGCGTGTCCAAGGCCTTGTTTTGAAGCGAATGCAAACTAGCCCTAAGGCTGCATTCACACAGCAACGGAAAGCTGACTCAGCGATTCACTGCTTCGGCAGCTCTCTGTTGCCAGCAGTGTGGTGTCCAATTCAGAGCATCACACAGCTTCCTTTTTTTTTTATTAACTTTACTTGAAGTGTACAAGACATACTTTTTATTCACGGCAATGTACAGCAGTGCGATTCGACATGGTGTGCAGCGATAACATGCAGCATGTCTGCATTGTATGGCAGCACACTGCAATTGTTTCCTGTGTGTCCCTGCGATAATAAACATTTGTCTGTCACTGCATACCGTGTGAATTCACTTAAAGCGGGGGTTCACCCTAAAACAATTATATACAATTACATCAAGCATACTTCGGATATGTAAAGTATGCTGGGCACATACCATTTAAAAGTTCTTTTTCACCCGACTTCCGGGTTCTCTCTGCTGCAGAGGAATAGGCGTTCCTAGACAGCGGCGTAGATGATTGATGTGCTGTTATGGTGCGTCACGCGTTCCGAAAATATCCGAGCTGGGACTCGGCTCTATACGGCGCCTGCGCAGTCAGCTCTACACGGCAGGCGCAGGCACCGTACAGAGCCGAGTCCTGCTCGGATATTTTCGGAACGCGTGACGCGCCATAACAGAACGTCAATCATCTATGCCGCTGCTTAGGAATGCCTATTCCCCGCGGGGAGAAAACCCGGAAGCCGGGTGAAACAGAACTTTTAAACGGTGTTTGCCCCGAAAAAGAAAAAAAGTCCAGCATACTTTGCATATCCGAAGTATGCTGGATGTAATGGCGAATAGATGTTTTTTAGGGTGAACCTCCGCTTTAAGTGTAGTTGACTTTCTGTTGCTAACACTGAATGCACCTTGGTGTATTGGGGGTACAACACCCACCTTGCCCATCCTGACTCTACAGCTTCACAAAATGCCAGTTTTACACCAAACACACAGCTCTCATCTACTGGAGATGAAAAAAAAAATGGTTACTCAAAATGGTTGTAAAGGCATTCTATGCATTAAGATAAATAGCCTTCTGTGTGCAACAGCCCCTAATACTTACCTGAGCCCTATCTCGATCCAGTGATGTCCATGGGTGTCTCTCCTGATTGACTGAGACACAGCATGGATGCCTTTTGGCGCCTGCTGCTGTCAATCAAAGTCAGCCAATAAGAGGAGAGAGGGGGCGGGGCCGAACTATGGCTCCGTGTCTGAATGGATACAGGGAGCCTCAGCTTGGGTGCCCCCATAGCAAGCTGCTTGTTGGGGCACTCGACAAGAGGGAGGGGCCAGGAGCGCCGGCAAGGGACCCGAGAAGAGGAGGATCGGCCCTGCCCTGTGTAAAACCACAACATGGAGCAGGTAAGTATAACATGTCTGTTATTTTTAAAGAAAAAATACGAGACTCCCTTCTAAATGTTTTTTTTCTTTGTCTGAATTTCTCACTTCCTGTTCCTCCTCAGTAAGCTGTTCTGACTGACTTTCCACTGCTCAGATAGTGGAAAGCTTACTGAGGAGGAGGAACAGAAAGTGAGAAATTCAGACAAAGAAAAAAACATTTAGAAGGAAAATTGAAGGAAAAGGTAAGTGAACCAACAATGCACTAGCTTAAAGGAACCTATTTAGAAAATAAAAAACAAACCTTTACAACCCATTTAAGGCCCGCCCTTTTCGCCACTACACATATGCATTACGTGGACGACAAGAAGTTATAAAGCAGAACTAAACCCCCCACCCCCTATCCTTTTCAGCCAAGGTAGCTGCCATCTTAGACCCGCAACTGCCATGGTGCTGCAAAATGTGATCAGTTATGACACTAGCCATTGGATGGTTTGACAGTTTGGCTGAGAGCAATAGCAAATGTGACAGTTAGGATTCCCGGTATGCCAGAAATATAACTTTTTTTTTTTTAACCGTTAGACCCCTTTCACACTGAAGCGTTTTTACAGCATTTTAGCGTTAAAAATAGCGCTATTAAAACGCTCTCAATGGACCCTTTCACACTGAGTCCTGCAAGCAGCATCTTTGGAGCAGCTTTTGGGCGCTCAAAAAAACGCTTCAAAAACGCCCCTCTCCACTGAAATGAATTGAAAGGGCTGTAAAAACGCCTTACCCTTTCACACTGAGGTGTTGCACTGGCGGGGCATTGAGAAAAATCCTGCAAGCAGCATCTTTGGAGCAGCTTTTGGGCGCTCAAAAAAAACGATCCAAAAACGCCTCTCTCCATTGAAATGAATTGAAAGCGCTGTAAAAACGCCTTACCCTTTCACACTGAAGCACTGTAAAAATGCCCTAAAACTTTAGGGTCTTAGCGGTGCTTTACCAGCACATTGGGATTGCAGATGAGGCTTCGCTCGAAAAACGCCCCAGTGTGAAAGGGGCCTTAGGGGGAAGTTCACACCAGACGCAGTTCCCTTCAGTTCCAGAAAAAATGCACACAAAACTGTACGGAACTGCATCTGGTGTGAACTGGCCCTAAATCAATGGGTTTAGTTCTGCCTAAGGGCCAGTTCACACCAGAAGCAGCTTCATTTTTTCTGCACCAGAAACTGACCGGAAACTCACTGGATGGTGTGAACTACAGCCACTGGAAAACACTGGCATGCATTTTTAGTGCAGAAAAAAGCACACGGAACTGCGTCTGATGTGATCTAGCACTTAAAGTGGATCTCCACCCAAAAGGGAAAGCTCCACTTGTCTGCCTCTCCCCTCTGGTGCTAAATTGTGGCCTGTTATTGACAGGTACCTGTCCCCACTTCCACGTGACCTCATCATGCAGGGAAGTAGGTATCTGGTTTTGACAGGTACCAGCTCCCACTTCCTGCTGAGAACTAGACAAAGGTTTGGCCCTTACCATGGCCGGTGAGTTGTCATATTTTACTCCCTATCGCATAATGCTACGGAAGTCACGTGGCGGCCAACTGGGCATGCGCGATGCGTTCCAACCGCAAGTGCGATGCGTTCCAATGGATTTACGACAGTACACACCAGTGAAACCTCGGTCGGCATCCAGGCTCTTTCCTTAACATCCCCGTGGATTGGAGGTTGTTAAAAAAAGAGCCAAGAGGCCGACTGGCCACTTTCCTCAAATTCCACGTCGCCCTGAATGCCGGGTTCAATTGTGTGTACTGTCGTAAATCTATTGAAACACCACACTTGCACGCACACAAAATTGGTTTAATACGCACGCACTTTGGCCATGCGGTCTCCTAAAGAGAGGAGAAGGACCTACGGGGCTGGCTTGGTGGGTCGGGCCCCCTCACTCCCTCATAGGGGGAGTCCCTCTGCCCCGATGGGGTCCTGTTGGGCCCCAGTTGGGCTCCCAAGTGGAGCAGGTAGGGCGGGGTGAGTGGGAGGCCCCCCCTCACACCCGCCATTGCCACCGGGGGCATGGAGAAGGATGGCGATTGCCTCCGGGGGGAGGGTCTGCCTACTCCCAACTCCTGCAGTCCGGCTCCTCTCTCTCGAGTTCACGCACAAAATACACTTTAAAAAAAAAAAAAAAAAAAAAAAGAAACGCATCGCGCATGCGCAGTGACTTCCGTAGCATTCTGCGATAGGGAGCAGAATATGGCAACACACCGGCTCATTGAAAAAGCGCAAGGAAATTTGCACATGTGCAGTAAGAAAGCAGATGAGAAGCTGCAAGGCTTTACCGACGGTTTCCCTTACCCAAGATGGCGGCGCCAGCACCTAAGAGCTGATTCAAGGATCAGCTTGGGTAAGGATACCGCAAAATCGATTGACAGGTAAGTGCTCTAATAGTAAAAGTCAGCCGCTACAGTATTTGTAGCTTCTGACCTTTAATTTTTTGGTGGGGGGGCTGGAGCTCCGCTTTAAAGACAATACTTGAAACAGAATGACAGAGCATGGCCGATTGGTCAACATAGCGGCCGCTGGAAGGAAGGAACTACAGCGCCCCGCACAGGGCACACAATTCGGCACACACAGAAATATTAAATAGTAATGGCACATATATATATATTTCTTGGTTGCCCTCCCCAATCACCCCAGTTGAGTCGGCTGCAATGATAACAGGCGCCACGAGGTGGCGCGCTCTTCCCACATTCTATGCTTACAGCTGACATGTGTTTCCGGCGAGGAGCAAGATGGCAGCCGCGGCTTCAGAGTTCCCCACAAGCCGAGCGTCAACGAGAGGAGTAAGATGGCTTCCTCAACGAGAAACACTGCGGAAGTTTTCTCCGGCGCATGCGCAGTAAGGAAGCCGGTGGCAGCATGGCGGATAACAGAGTGACAGAATCGCTTCTGCAGAGGCTTCGGGATGGGGAAAGCGGAGGATTGGACAGCCTGGAACTGGCTCAGACGTTGGGGGTGGATCACCAGCAGGTGGTGGGGGCTGTGAAGAGCCTGCAGTCCCTGGGGGAGGTAAGAGGACCTGTCTGTGGAGGATGATGTAATAGCATCCTGGGATCACGTGACTGCACAGCTGTTCTGGGGCTGCAGAATACAGTATAACCAGATTATCTGGGGCCCTCTAGGAGCCACCGTGGCCCAAAGGAAGGGTGCTGGCCTTGTAGCGCCGGGGAACATTGATGGGCCCTTCCTGTTGTAGTGCCGGGGGGCACAGATGGGCCCTTCGTGTTGTAGCTCCGGGGGGCACAGATGGGCCCGTAGGAAGGGTGCTGGCCTTGTAGCCCCTGGGGCCCGTAGGAAGGGCGCTGGCCTTGTAGCCCCCGGGGCCCGTAGGAAGGGCGCTGGCCTTGTAGCCCCCGGGGCCCGTAGGAAGGGCGCTGGCCTTGTAGCCCCCGGGGCCCGTAGGAAGGGCGCTGGCCTTGTAGCCCCCGGGGCCCGTAGGAAGGGCGCTGGCCTTGTAGCCCCCGGGGCCCGTAGGAAGGGCGCTGGCCTTGTAGCCCCCGGGGCCCGTAGGAAGGGCGCTGGCCTTGTAGCCCCCGGGGCCCGTAGGAAGGGCGCTGTCCTTGTAGCCCCCGGGGCCCGTAGGAAGGGCGCTGTCCTTGTAGCCCCCGGGGCCCGTAGGAAGGGCGCTGTCCTTGTAGCCCCCGGGGCCCGTAGGAAGGGCGCTGTCCCTGTAGCCCCCGGGGCCCGTAGGAAGGGCGCTGGCCCTGTAGCCCCCGGGGCCCGTAGGAAGGGCGCTGGCCCTGTAGCCCCCGGGGCCCGTAGGAAGGGCGCTGGCCCTGTAGCCCCCGGGGCCCGTAGGAAGGGCGCTGGCCCTGTAGCCCCCGGGGCCCGTAGGAAGGGCGCTGGCCCTGTAGCCCCCGGGGCCCGTAGGAAGGGTGCTGGCCTTGTGGCCCGTAGGAGGGGCGCTGGCCTTGTAGTCCTGGGTGTAAGTCCTATACAACTGCACGCTATACGCGGTTAGGATGGTTCTGGCTCGCTAGTTTATTTTCAATAAAAAAAGCCCAGTAAAGAGGACTGTAAGGGGTTGCGCGGCACGAGGAGGAGGAGGGCTGGAAGGGGTTGCGCGGCACAAGGAGGAGGAGGGCTGGAAGGGGTTGCGCGGCACGAGGAGGCCTAGAACGGCCTCTAATAATACTCTGATTTTTGAACTGACATTTAGTCTGATTATTTATCCTTTGTTTCCCCAGATTATCGAGGCAGAGCAACGAACCAGCAAGAAATGGGAGCTGAGCTCGGAGGGGCAGGAGATTGCTCAGGAGGGCAGCCAGGAGGCCCGGGTGTATTACAGCATACCCAAGGGGGGCTTGGCCCAGAGCGAGCTCATGGTGAGTGTGTACCGCATGCAGGATAAGGAAAGATGCTGAAGTTATATTTGAATTAAACCAGTGGTCATGACCCGGAACGAGCGAGGCTCTTGTTTGAACCATCAGTCCGCAGGTCTGCAGTGCTGAATTCCCTGATACTCACCAGTAATTGGTTGCTAGGACTACTGGCGTCCTAGCAACCAATGATGTCACTGGTGTCCCATCCCCTGCAGCAAGCTTCTTTTCCCAGCTCCCGTCCCCTGCAGCTCCTGCCCGACTACAAGGACCTATCCATCAGGTACAAGTACACTGTTCACTTTGAAGGGCTCTACCAGACTTTAGGTGCAATATGATGGATCACGTGTAAAGGGGCACTCTGACCTGGGCACCCGATGTAAGGAGGAACTCTGACGGGCACACCTAATGTAAAGGTGTACTCCAATGGGAACACTGTGTGTTTGCTTCTTTGTTTTTACCATTTCTTTATTTATAACAACTTATTAAAAATTTCACACGTTCCTAAGTCTTAATCTACATTGAATCAAAACCATAAATATAAATATACATTACCATCCAGGTACCAAAAAGTCTTACAATATACATAGATTTACCTGGTGCACCTGATCTTATGACCTTTAAGAAATAATCAATAAATGACTACAACATTTCTACTGAATGACAATATATACAGTGCATCTGGAAAGTATTCACAGCGCTTCACTTTTTTTGCACATTTTATGTTACAGCCTTATTCCAAGATTTATTAAATGTATTATTTTCCTCAACATTCTACAAACAATACACCATAATGACTACCTGAAAGAAGATTGTTTGAAATGTTTGCAAATTTATTATAACTAAAAAAAAAAATGAAAAAATTCCTATGTATGTAAGTATTCACAGCCTTTCCCATGACACTCAAAACTAAGCTCAGGTGCCTCCTGTTTCCACCTATCATCCTTGAGATGTTTCTACAACTTGATTGGAGTCCACCTGTGGTAAATTCAGTTTATTGGACATTATTTGGAAAGGCACACACCTGTGTGTGTGTGTATGTGTGTGTGTGTATATACAACGTTCCACAGTTAACAGTGAATCTCAGAGCACAAACCAAGCCATGAAGTCCAAGGAGTTATCTGTAGACCTCTGAGACAGGATTGTATGGAGGGACAGTTCTGGGCAAGGGTACAGAAACATTTCTGCAGCATTGAAGATCCCAATGAGCACAGTGGCCTCCATCATCCATAAATGGAAGAAGATTGTAACCACTAGGACACCTCCTAGAGTGAGCCGCCCCGGCCAAAATTAGGGATCCGGGGAGAAGGGCCTTAGTCAGGGAGGTGACCAAGAACCCGATGGTCACTCTGACAGAACTTCAGCGTTTCTCTGAGGCGAGAGGCAAACCTTCTAGAGCAGGGGTGTCCAACCTTTTGAAGAGCGAGGGCCACTTAAGCAACTTGGTAACCAGTCGCGGGCCACAATGAGCGAAGCGGGCGGATGACAGGTCACTGCTATTCTTTAGGCCCTTTGATCCGATACACCAGGAACAGGAAGAGTTTGTATCCACCGCATCGCTGTCATTGTTGCTGCTTTGTTTTTATCCAATGTAAGTTTTCTACTTTTACTTATTAAAATCCCTGTGATGTACTACACCATGGAGTGTCTCTTTTGATTTTCACTGGAACCCGACTGCTGACATTACCTGTGAGGCCATCGGACACCGGGGGTGACAGACAGGAGTTGGGAATCAACACAGAGGAGCCACCTCTGGATTTATTTACACTTATACAAGTCTACTTATGCCTGTTTTAAGGTAAGCGCTCTGTCAGCACAGCACCTAGAAGAATCTGTATAAGAAGACTGAGAAGAGAAGATTTATTCAATTTTTGGTTACACCAGGACATTTGTCATGGTAGAGTGTACAGACTAGGGTTGTCCTGATACCGATACTGGTATCGGGACAGATACTGAGTATTTGCGGGAGTACTTGTACTCGGGCAAATGCTCCCGATGCTTCTGCCGATGCTTTTTTTGTATTTATCAACATGTTCTGTGAAAATTTTGTTTTTTACTACTGCATGACAAGCAAATATTTTTTTTTTAATTCTTTTATAATGTCTTGAGTTAGAGTTCTTCATAATTCTAAAGAAAATATCCTTAGTCTGTATTGTGGTTTGAAAATTGTTACATGACATTTAAAAAAAAGTATCGGTACTTGTACTCGGTCCTAAAAAAGTAAGGGGACATGACAGACTGCCTGGAGTTTGCCAAAAGGCACCTAAATTACTCTGACCATGAGAAACAAAATTCTCTGGTCTGATGAAACAAAGATTAAACTGTTTGTCCTGAATGGCAAATGTCATGTCCGTAGGAAACCAGGCACCGCTCATCACCTGGCCAATACCGTCCCTACAGTGAAGCATGGTGGTGGCAGCATCATGCTGTGGGGATGTTTTTCAGTGGCAGGAAATGGGGGACTAGTCAGGATCAAGGGAAAGATGAATGAAGCAATGTACATAGACATATTTCAGAGCACTCTGGACCTCAGACGGGGCGAAGGTTCATCCTCCAAAAGGACAATGACCCTAAGCACACAGCCAAGATAACAAAGAAGTGCCTACGGGACAACTCTGTGAATGTCCTTGAGTGGTTCAACCAGAGCCCAGACTTGAACTCGATTGAACATCTCTGGAGAGATCTGAAAATGGCTGTGCACCGACGCTTCTCATCCAACCTGATGTAGCTTCAGAGGTCCTGCAAAGAAGAATAGGAGAAACTGCCCACAAGTGGGTGTGCCAAGCTTGTAGCATCATACTCAAAAAGACTTGGGGCTGTAATTGGTGTCAAAGGTGCTTCAACGAAGTATTGAGCAAAGGCTGTGATGCTTGTGATTTTATTCTTTAATACATTTGCAAAGATTTCAAACAAGCTTCTTTTCACATTGTAATGTTTTTTTTTGGAAACTTAATGAATTAAATGCCATTTTGGAATAAAGCTGTAAAATAAAATGTGGAAAGTGCAGTGAATACATCCCCGGTGCACTGTATATGTCGTTAGTGGGGATGATACAGTTTATCCTTTTTTTTTTTTTTTTTTTTTTTTTTTTCATGCAGCTTTAAAAAACAGGAATATACAAGTCTGGAGTTGTTGTTAATATAATGTAAACCCTGGAGAGACCCTGCCATACTGGCTGGCCCATTATACTAAAAAAACTAGTGGGTGAATCTAAAAATTCTGAAACGTGAGGTAGTGAATTAAAATGTGTCAGGCAATACAATTACGGCACTATCTGTAAAGATGGTGTAAGCATGGCCCCTTTCACGCGGGGGTGGCGTCGGCAGTAAAGGACCGCAGTTTTTGCTGAAGTTTTCGGGTGCTAGCGGGATGCTTTTAAGCCCTGCTAGCGGGCAAAAAAAGTTAAAATTGAACCGCGGTGCTTTGGCGGTTCGGCCGCGCTGCCCATTGATTTCAATGGGCAGGGGCAGTGGAGGAGTGGTGTACACACCGCTCCAAAGATGCTGCTTGCAGGAGTTTTCTTAAACAAAAAACACCCCAGTGTGAAAGGGGTTTTATAGATTTCCAACTGTTCGAAAGTCCTGAAATCAAAACTTGCCTGCCTCTAAGATGTGGTGTCGGGGTTTCCAATTTACTGGCATCATAAGTGATGATGTTATGGGGCTTATCGCCCTGGATTTTAATAAACGGGCAACCTTATAAGAAATTTCCTGGATAGCATATTTTAGTAATTTACCCTTTACTGTGTATGTGTTACTTTCTTCCAGAAACTGCCAATTGCAAAAATTGGATTCAGCAAGGCAATGTCAAATCGCTGGATTCGATTGGACAAGTCAGCAGAGGGCGGTCCACTGATCCATAGAGTGGTGAGTGAACACTTCCGTGTGGTATTCGCATTCATTTATTTTGTTTTGCGGTTTATAGAAAAACACAATAGTACAAAAATAACCCAACACTGAGCTGTTTCCCAATACGTCACAAAACATACCAGAATAGTAACAAATAATACACCAAATATCATGAGTCGGATTATACAGTAGGTGATAATACAAAGTATGGAATTACATTAAAGATGAAGTAAACCCTGATGGGTTTTACTTCCTCTTTTTTTCCCTGCACAGGTAAAGCATAATGGGCTACTATACATCGCACAGTAGCCCATTATGTGTCACTTACCTGAAACCGAAGCCTTTGATGTCACCACTGTCCCCACTAGCAGCGAGCATCCATCTTCACCCCTCTTCCTTCTTGGGCTGCGAACTCTGGCTCTGTGACTGACCAGAGTGGCGTGACGTCACTACCGTGCTTACTCACCATTTCTAAAGCGTGCCATTGTCTATGGAGCATGCGCCATAGACATCGGCACACTTCTCTATTGTAAATATCTCCTGAACCGTGGAGGTTTAGGAGATATTTCCAGAATCAACAGGTAAGCCTTAACCACTTAAGGACCGCCTCCTGCACATATACGTCGGCAGAATGGCACGGCTGGGCACAAGCACGTACAGGTACGTCCTCTTTAAGTGCCCACCCGTGCATGGCCGCGGAACCCGTGGACCCGATCGCCGCTGGAGTCCCGCGATCGGTCCCCGGAGCTGAAGAATGGGGAGACCTGTGTTATAAACACAGTTTCCCCTTTCTTCACTGTGGTGCCATCATTGATCGTGTGTTCCCTTATATAAGGAACCACAATCAATGATGCCACACCCCCCCCCCTACAGTTAGAAACACAGAGGAGGTCACACATAACCCCTTCAGCGCCCCCTTGTGGTTAACTCCCAAACTGCAATTGACATTTTCACAGTAAACAATGCATTTTTTGCTGTGAAAATGACAATGGTCCCAAAAATGTGTCAAAATTGTCCAAAGTGTCCGCCATAATGTCGCAGTCACGAAAAAAATCGCTGATCGCAAGAAGTAAAAATTAATAATGGTGGTAATATAAGTAGCGCTGAAAATGGTGGTCAGTAACAAATATATATAACACTCAGGAAGATAGTGAATCAACTAAGATGAAAGCAATATAAATGTCCACTGGTTGATGGGGAAAACATCAAAGGAGAACCAAAAAGTCCATAATCATGGGTGTGTCGGGCCAGGTACACTTACCTCCCATATTGCTTTTATCATTTTATACTTCTAGTGATCACTTTTATGTCATTTTGTTTTTTTTCAATAAAAACCCATCCCTCGTTTACCTGCACCATCAGACCTGTTTTTGAAAACCCTTTTTTCACACTCCATGAGTGTGCCGGTCTCCTGAGTGTTATATATATTTGTTACTGACCACCATTTTCAGCGCTACTTATATTTCCACCATTTTGTATTCTATGTTTGTCACATTGTTTTTGTAGCTGCTTTCATATTGTTTCACGCTTCCAGTTAGCACAGTTTTTTTTTCCCTCTTCCTAAAAATTAATAAAAATGCAATAAAACTATAAAATATAGAATTGTTGCTGGTGCTCTAACATACGGGGCGATACCTCGCATGTGTGGTTTCAACAGCGTTTACATATGTGGGCGGGACTTGCGCGTGTGTGTTTGTGTTCGCTTCTGAGCGCAAACTATTGGGGACGGAGGTGTTTTTTTAGTTTTTATTTTTCTTAAAAGAAAATTATTTTTATACTTTTTTTTTTTTTTTTATTTATTTTTATGGAGAGATGCGGTGTCAATAAGACCCTGCATCTCTCCTCCAGGCTGGAAAGCATGAGATTGGTAAAAAAAAAAAAAAAAAAATCACAATCTCATGCCGACTGCCACGATTGCAGTTCTGTTTACCTCTGGGTACCCAGGCGTGACGTCATAATGATGCGCCCGGGCTGCAAACAGTCTTTTTTTGTGGGGGGCAGGGGGAGCTTTATGTCAGGAATGGGTGGGACCCAGCAACTATCAAACACCAGTCAATGGGATCTGGGTGGGCCGCTACGTGTGTGTGGCTCCGCCCCCTTTCTTAAGCAACCCAATCATTAACTGGTGTCTGATAGCTGCTTGGCCCACCCACCCCCAACATCAAGCTCGATTTTTGACAGCTCCTCTCATGGTTGCATGTCGGTTTCACACACAGTTACACTATCGACTCAGTGTGAAACCTGCCGGTTCCAAACCAGTGCCATCTGTACTGAGGACATCATGTGTGTGGCATGCAGGGAGGTGTGTGTGGCCAGAGAAAAACCCATATTGGTCAACCTCTAATGTGTGTGTCTATCTATCAATTTCTCCTTTAATTCGTTTTTTTACCATGTCATCGTCTTAATCCCACAATTATTCCTCTGCAGGTAGATTCAGTAGAAGATGCTGTAAAGGAGAAGCTGCAGCTGATTGAGAAAGGAAAGGCGGACGGTGTAAATGAGAAGGACAAAACGGAGCTGAAAAAGAGGAAATTGCTCAATGAAGTGTAAGTGGGTGCAGCGTGGTGATTGGCTAATATACAAGATCATATCCAGAGCTCAGTGATAACATGTCACTGCAAGAGCTGCTTTTCAACCACCTAAATACTATTCTGAAAATGCCCACTTTTCAATTTTCTGTGATAGTTTGCCAATTACTCGATCATGTACCCAAATTAATTTTATATCATTTATTTAGACAGATTGAGCTTTCTTAAGGTGCTACTTAATAAACACTTTTTATTTTTTTATCATATAGGGGGGTGGGGGGGGGGGATGAAATAGCCAGGACAGCACAACCTGCAATGCAGTGTACCCTTATTTTTTGTGCAGGCTATGCACGGTTCCCTATACACTTTAGTTATGTCCCTTATATTTGGAGCATTTTCTGAAAGCGCACAAAAAATCCTGCATACCGCTTCGTTTTCGTGCATATTGGAAGTGTATGGGGAAACTGCGTGTAACTGCATGAAAACCGCAGGTACATTGCACTGCGTCCCAACCATAGTGCAGCAGTATGGACACAGCCTTAAAGGGGTTTGTAAAGGAAAAAATGTTTTTCCCTAAATGGCTTCCTTTACCTTAGTGCAGTCCTCCCTTCACTTACCTCATCCTTCCATTTTGCTTTTAAATGTCCTTATTTCTTCTGAGAAATCCTCACTTCCTGTTCTTCTATAACTACACACAGTAATGCAAGGCTTTCTCCCTGGTGTGGAGAAAGCCTCTTATGAGGGCGAGCAGGAGTGTCAGGACGCCCACTAACGCACAGCTCCTTTCTCTATCTGTAGAGAGTGTCCTGACCATCCTGCCCGCCCCCCTCCCCCCCCCCCCCCCCCCCCCCCCCCCTCAAGAGGCTTTCTCCACACCAGGGAGAAAGCCTTGCATTATTGTGTGGAGTTGGACAGAAGAACAGGCAGTGAGGATTTCTCAGAAGAAATAAGGACATTTAAAAGCAAAATGGAAGGATGAGGTAATGAAAGCTATTTAGGAAAAAAATTGTACCTTTACAACCCCTTTAAGGTGACAGACTTTCAGATATTTCGTCATTTACTGGGTAATATTTGCTACCTCTGTGCTTTTACGTGTTGCATTTTCAATTGGTTTTCTTCAAGCTGAGAAAGGTCTGTACTCCGCAGTTTATTGTCGTGTGCAAAATCGGCTCCTGCAATGTCTGGGTGTGACACCAGGGGGCAGTGGATGGCTGCAATTGATGGCCACGTTTTTATTACACCCATCCTGCTGTTCTTAATGAAGACAACAGAGGAATGTCACCATTAAACAATTGAGTATAATGATATCCTGTTAGTTTATTAAGCTGGCTTCAATCTTGTCCAAATTTAGGCCGTCGATGGCCTTGGACAGGTGGCCCTGTTGGCACAAAGTCGAAAGTTGAAAAATCAAAGGAGCCGTGGTGGAAATATGCAGCCGCTGTTTGGGTAATCGGACAGCAGGGGGATTCCTCCAACCGCGCTGTTAAGCGTAAATGGAGGAATCCACTGATTTCCATTTAGCCAGTGGGTGAAACTATGGTCTATGCATGTTATTGCTAGCTAATATAAAAAAAAAGAAAGTTTTTATATTTGCTTCCCTCTACCCCAGGGCTCAGAATCAGAGCAGTACTGTATTTGTGTGCACAGCACAATCGGTCTAAAGCCTCATAGACACGAACACACGATTGCACTATCCAACAGGAATTGTGGGATGACAGGCTGTTGTCGGGAAATCCTACCGTTTATATTCTCCATCGGACAATTGTTGGCTTTTCTACGAACAAATGTTGGATAGCATGCTTTAGAATTGTCTGCCAACAAATGTGTGTTGTCTGATTATCCGATCGCGTGTACACAAGTCCTTCAGACAAAAGTACAAACACGCATGCTCAGAAGCAATGCTCGCCATGACCTAACATTAGCAGAAGTTGCCCAAAGGATGGCGCTAAAGAGCTGAAAAAAACATGTAGTTTCGTGTTTGTTTGGCCGACAATTCTTTGCCGTTTGTATGCAAGACAAGTTCCTGGCCAATGCCCTTCGGACAAAAGTCCTACGAAAATCCGATCGTGTGTATGAGGCTTAACACTGGTAGTCTGCTGAGTCATGTGAGCAGAGCAATCGCATCACCAAAATGGTGACGCTTTATTATCCAGTCATCAAGCAGGCTGTGGGCTAGTGATAAAACTATAAAAAGCACTGCAGAAAACAGGTCACCAGCCTGGCAGTGCCCACTGGTGTGTGTCCTGGATTATAAAATTGGCTTAACTGAAAATATTTAATCAAAAGATTATTTATTCTGTTATTTTTTTTTGTATTTGTTTTCTGAGGCTTATTTTAAAGCATCTCTAAACCCAAGAAGTGACATGTAATCTATTGCAGCTTACCAGTCCTTGGATGTGGTGGCTGTATTGGCTTTTTATCCATTTTCACACATGTTGATCCTGCCAGAAACACACTTCCTGTTTGAAGGACAGGGACTAATGCTGGCCATACACTATACCAGGGGTCCTCAAACTATGGCCCTCCAGTTGTTCAGGAACTACATTTCCCATCATGCCTAGTCATGTCTGTGAATGTCAGAGTTTCACAATGCCTCATGGGATTTGTAGTTCCGCAACATCTGGAGGGCCGTAGTTTGAGGATGCCTGCAATATACGAAAGATCGAATGAACGAACTTTCGAAAAAAAGAAAGTTCAGTCGTGAGCGCAAACCATAGTGCCATCATGTAATGACCAATAAATCGTTCAGTGGACATAAACCTAGTGCAGAAAGCTCAGACGGGAAACACATTAACCTTCCGATTTATCGTTGGCTCGGCAGAAAATTTCCTAACTTGTCCTTCGTTTTTTTTTTTGGCTCAAAAACGTCCAAACGATTTTTGATTTTGTGGCCATTAACTGGCCGAAAAATGAAAGATCTTTCTTAACGACCGATTTTCGGCCAAATTTTTGTATAGTGTGTGGCCAGCATAAGTTAAGACCACAAGCGCTTCCCCTCTCCTGATCTTAGGGTGGAGGTGTTCTTTAGGGCACAGGGGAGAGATGGGAAGAATGCTAACTGAAAGCATGGGAAGTGATCTTCTCACAAGATTTCTAGGAAGATCAAAAGCTTTTATTTTTTTCACTTATGGAGTCAATGTAACAATTTTTTCAGTGATGGTTCACATTGAATGTGGCTTTGAAATCGTGCGACTTCATTTGAAATTGCATGATTTTAAAAGCTGAATTTCGTTGCTATGGCAGTAGTTAAGGGGGAGGATCCACGGAGGCTGATTTCTGATTTTTATGTCATGCTCCTAACCCCATCATTACCCGTGCTAGCCAACAACCTTAAACCAAGATGGGAAAGAGAGGTGGGCCTGCTGGAGGATGAGGAGTGGATTGAAGCACTTGACTCATGCAAGACCCAGTTGTATATCGTGCACTGAGCATATCTTACCCCCCTAAGAGTAGCCCGCTTTAGGCAACAGTCTTCTAACTTGTGCACAATGTGTAAACAGGCGACGGGTTCTTTTTTTTTTAATTTTTTTTTTCAATTTTAATTTGGGTGTGCCCGGTCCTTCAGAGTCTATGGAAGCAGATTGTGGACTTCTTACATGACATGGGATCCCCCTTGATCCTGGACCCCAAACAATGTCTACTAGGGATATTCCCTGATTCTGAGATGGACAAATTCACCAAAACATTCCTACATGAAACAGTTTTCTGCAAGAAAAATTATAGCCAGGCAGTGGATGAGACCCATTCTCCCCAGCTTCAATGACTGGAAAATAGATATAAATATCACACTGCCTTACAAGAAGTTCATATAAATCAACAGAGGTTGTCCAGATAAGTACAAAAAAATCTGGGACAGGTGGCTTGCGTCGGCGGACACATGTACTGGTGGTTTATAGAGTCATAACCCCTCCCAGCGAGGAACCTCATGATTGGGCATAGACAGGTTTCCACCCAACTGAGATTTGTTGAGCATCTGGTTGAACTTGTATGAGTTCCTGACTTGTATTACATGTACATGAGCCACATATCCTTCTATGCCTTTCCACAGTATTGCCTTCTAACCTACAGATATATGTTTTAAACTGATAATTGTTCAATAAAATCTTTAAATCTAAAAGCCGAATTTCAGTGTGACTTCAGGTGCTACTTGTTGACTTAATGCACAGATGTCTAGGCACGGCGCATCGATGCAGCACCGTAAAGACCGCGTCGCACTGATTTTCACAGTTCCATTGCTGACAATAGAATGCCATTTAAATCTGCAAAAAAAATCGCATGACAAGTCACACCAGTGTGAACAGGGGCTCAGTGGCATATTTCACAGAATAAAAGACAAGTTCATTGTTGACTTCTAAAAGGCTGTGTATGTAAATCCTGTGACCTGTTAACCACTTAACCCCTTCCCTACCAGCCCATAGGGGAATCACGTCATGGTGATCCCCTCGCCGATGAGACAGGACGTTGCACAACGTCCTGTCTTCACGGCGTTCTAGGGCGCGCGCGCCCGCGGCAACACCCGCGATCCCGCGCGCGTGCCCGACGGCCGTGATTGCCGCCGGGCACCCGCGATTTCCGGCAATCACGGCAGGAGTTTACACACACATCCACCTCCTGTCAGCGGTGAGGAGACTGATGTGTGTTCCCAGTACAGAGGAACACACATCGGTCTCCTCCCCCTGTGAGTCCCCCTCCCCCTACAGTTAGAACATACTTTAGGACACATTTTAACCCCTTCAGCGCCCCCTAGTGTTAACCCCTTCCCTGCCAGTCACATTTACACAGTAATTAGTGCAGTTTTATAGCACTAATCGCTGTGTAAATGTGAACGGTCCCAAAAACGTGTCAAAAGTGTCCGATATGTCCACCGCAACGTCACGGTCACAAAAAAAAACGCAGATCCCCGCCATTACTAGTAAAAAAAATAAAATAAAAATGCCAAAATCTATCACCTATTTTGTAGACGCTATAACTTTTGCGCAAACCAATCAATATACGATTATTGCGTTTTTTTTTTTTTTTACCAAAAATACGTAGAATACGTATCGGTCTAAACTGAGGGGAAAAAAGGTTTTTTTTTTTTAAATATTGTGAGATGTATTAAATAAAAAGGAAAAAATATTGTGTTTTTTTTTAAATTGTCGCTCTTCTTTTGTTTATAGCGCAAAAAATTAAAACCGCAGAGATGATCAAATACCACCAAACAAAAGCTCTATTTGTGTGGGGAAAAAAACATAATGATTTAATTTGGGTACAGTGTTGCACGACCGCGCAATTGTCATTCAAAGTGCAACAGCGCTGAAAACTAAAAATTGGTCTGGGCAGGAAGGGGGTGAAAATGCCCTGTATGGAAGGGGTTAAGGACCACCTCCTGCACATTTACGTTGGCAGAATGGCACGGCTGGGCACATGCACGTACAGGTACGTGCTGTGCTAGTACCCAGCTGTGGGTTACCAGGTCCGAAGCTCCGGGACCGCAGGACCCGATCGCAGCTGGAGTCCAGCGATCGGTCCCCGAAGCTGAAGAACGGGGAGAGCCGTGTGTAAACACGGCTTTCCCGTTCTTCACTGTGGCGGTGTCATCGATCGCGTGATTCCTTTTTTATAGGGATACACAATCGATGACGTCACGCCTACAGCCACACCCCCCTACAGTTGTAAACACACATTAGGTCACACATAACCCCTTCAGCGCCCCCTTGTGGTTAACTCCCAAACTGCACTGTCATTTTCACAATAAACAATGCATTTTTTGCTGTGAAAATGACAATGGTCCCAAAAATGTGTCGAAGTGTTCGCCATAATGTCGCAGTCACGAAAAAAAAAATCACTGATCGCCGCCATTAGTAGTAAAATAAAAATAAAAATTAATAAAAATGCAATAAAACTATCCCCTATTTTGTAAACGCTATAAATTTTGCGCAAACCAACCGATGAACGCTTATTGTATCTTTTTTATTATTATTAATTTACTTACCAAAAATAGGTAGAAGAATACGTATCGGCCTAAACTGAGGAAATTTTTATCTTTTTTTTTTTTTTTTGGGGGATATTTATTATAGCAAAAAGTAAAAAATATTGAATTTTTTTTTTTCAAAATTGTCGCCCTATTTTTGTTTATAGCGCAAAAAATAAAAACCGCAGAGGTGATCGAATACCACCAAAGAAAGCTCTATTTGTGGGGAAAAAAAGATCGCCAATTTTGTTTAGGAGCCACGTCCGCGCAATTGTCTAAGCGATGAAGTGCCGAATCGCAAAAACCTGGCCAGGTCCTTTAGCTGCCTAAAGGTCTGGGTCTTAAGTGGTTAACAGATTATTTTCTGAAGTTGGGAAGGCAAATACAAAGCTAATGCGCAAAACTTTTAGGCAACCCATAGAGCAGTGATGGCGAACCTTGCCACCTCGGGTGTTTTGGAACTACATTTCCCATGATGTGCATGCACTCTACAGCAGTGTTTTTTAACTACAGTCCTCAAGGCACACCAACAGGTCAAGTTTTCAGGATTTCTCTCAGATGAAATGGCTGTGGTGATTACTAATGGCCCATACACACGATCCGAATATCGGACGATGGATCGTACGACTTTTTTCGCTTAATAATCGCAAGTGAAATAAAATAGGTTATTAAACTCACCAAAATTCTCGTACGATAGAAAAAAAAGATCGGAAGTGATGTCACGTGTTGTAATGTATTTGTATTGTACTTGCATTACTGTGTGGAGTTACAGACAGAAGAACAGGAAGTGAGGATTTCTCAGAAGAAATAAGGACATTTAAAAGCAAAATGGAAGGATGAGGTAAGTGAAGGAGGACTGCACTGAGGTAAAGAAAGCTATTTAGGGGGAAAAAACATTGTACCTTTACAACCCCTTTAAAACCAGGCTTGCTTTACAGTAAAATTGCTAGGTGAACAGCCTCTACCCCTGTAGTAAATGGGCCTTGGTGTGAATTGGATTTATTTGGAGGCATGTATTCTCAAGTCATTTTGATTTTCTTTTAACTCTTTTAGGACGGTTAAAACGTACTGGGTGACAAAGGGAAGTGGGTTCAGCACCAGTATTGCCAAACAAGAAACTGACCTTACCCCAGAAATGATTGCCAGGTAAGAAGCGTGTGTTACTGTGGCTGCTTATGTACAGTGTTTTTATTGGTCAGCTCTTTGTGGTTTACTTTAATAAAACATTCTAATACTATTATTTGCTGCGTTTGTCGGCTCCACCTAGTGGTCCAAAATGTGGTATATTTTAGGTATTTCATAAAAATATACCAATATTTGGCTCTGTATTGGTTGTTCATTTTGGCAAAGCACCTGCTCCGTGTTGGGGCATTGCCATTCATTGATTCCTTTAGACCAGGAGTCTCTAAACTTTCTAAACAGAGGGCCAGTTTATGGTCCTTCAGTCTTTAGGGGGGCCAGACTAGGGCCATTGGGAGTAAAAAATAACCAGGTGACCAACGGGAGTCAATAATACCGTATCTTTGGTGACAGTGGGAGGACTAGTGCCCCGTCGTTGGTGTTAATGGAAAGAATTGATGGTGTCCGTTGGAGGAATAGTGCCCATTGGTGTCAGCAACAAGAATTTAAATTGGATGGAATAATGTCCCAAGGGCCACATTAAGGCAAGTAAAGGGCCACATCCGGCCCCAGGGCCGCAGTTTGGAGACCCCTGCTTTAGACGTTTCATTAGGCACATACTGTCCACAGGGATGTGCTGCCTTTTTTTTTATTTATTTTTTATTATTATATAAACAGTCTACACTTTTTTTTCATCCACTGTGGTGCTGTACTGGGGTAAAGAATGGACTTCATTTACAAAATGCAGGTTAATGCACTGCAACAGAATGTTAGGCGTCAATGGGCAAGTAAAAGCAGTAATTACATTTTTTTTTTTTTTAAGTTGATTATGTTTAATAAGGTGCGATAAAAAGCACCTTGGTCTTTCAACGTGTGTGTATATATATTTTTTTAAATATACATACATATAAAAAATATATAATCTCTCTATCAGTACAGACCAAAAGTTTGGACACCATCTTCTCATTCAAAGAGTTTTCTTTATTTTCATGACTGAAAATTGTAGATTCACATTGAAGGCATCAAAACTATGAATTAACACATGTGGAATTATATACATAACAAAAAAGTGTGAAACAACTGAAAATATGTCATATTCTAGGTTCTTCAAAGTAGCCACCTTTTGCTTTGATTACTGCTTTGCACACTCTTGGCATTCTCTCGATGAGCTTCAAGAGGTAGTCACCTGAAATGGTCTTCCAACAGTCTTGAAGGAGTTCCCAGAGATGCTTAGCACTTGTTGGCCCTTTTGCCTTCACTCTGCGGTCCAGCTCACCCCAAACCATCTTTTTTTTAATCCAACAAAAGTTTTATTTAGATTGCAGAGGTACAAAGCATACAAAATCCTCTTAACATATCGAGGAGAAATATGTACAGAAACTGAAAAGAAAATTGTTCAAGTGCACTCAGAACATATATACTCTGGGGAGTATTCAACCGTTTCAAATTACCATCGTCTGTCATTTGGCTCCATCCACATCTTACCCAGCATTAAAGCCCACCAGCCTATCCATCACCAGGTCCACTGGGGCCAGACCCGGCACATCCAACCACTTTGCCCACACCTTCTCGAACTTATATGCATTACCCCTGTGCTGGTATATTAGTTTCTCCATTCTCAACACTGTCCCAATATTAGCAACCCATTCAGCCAGGGTCGGGGGAGCCTCAGCCTTCCAGTGTACCATAATGAGCTTTCTTGCCTGGAACAGAACCCTGTGTATCGCTTCTCTATCCGCCTCTTCCCAATCGTACTCCTCCAGAGCCCCCAAGAGACAAGCCCTCGGGTCCTGTGGGAGAGTCACACCAAATGCTGAGTTGACTGTACTCACAACCCCCGACCAGTACGTATGGAGCTTTGGGCATCTCCACAACATATGGATTAAATCTCCATGATCTCTCTTACACCGTGTACAAGTAGGGTCGAGCTGTGGATTCATCCTATGAAGCCTGTGAGGGGTATAATAAGTACGGAGCAGTATGTACAGCTGAGTGAGCCTTTGTGAAACATTCAACGAGCACTTACTTACTACTTGAAAAATTTCTTCCCACTGCTCACCATCTATCTCACCCGCATCTGTCTCCCACCTTTCCCTTATCTTCAGGGGATGCCGCTTCATCACAGACTGCAGCAGAATGGCATAACACTGGGATATGAAGCCTTTCGACGTCTCAGCATCCCCCAAAAGATCAAAAACGGGCGTTGGCGACAGGCACCACTCCGAGGAGCGACCCTGTGCCGCCACTGCATGTCTCAGCTGCAGATAGGAGAAGTACATTGACTGCGGCAGGCCAAACTCCGCCTGCAGTGCAGGGAACGTACGTAGCACTCCATGTTGAAATATGTGTGTGAGGTGCGTGATCCCAAACCGTTTCCACCTTGCCCCTGATTGCAACTTGGCTAGCTCAGTGTACGTACCATTGTGCCAAATGGGGCTGTATTTCGTGTACCCCTCCGCGTTTTGAACATATTTGACTTTGTTCCATACCTTCTGGATCAGGCTAAACGTAGGAAACCTCTTATGTGGTTTAGCTAATGCCTGCGCCTCCAACGCCTCAGGGATCGGACTTCTGCCCACGGTGTGCTCCAAGAGCTCCATAGCCGAGGATCTCACCGTCGGCCGAAACATACCAACCAGCTGCTGCAGTTGGGCCGCCAAGTAGTACAGCCAAGGGTTCGGCAATGCCAATCCCCCGCTGTCCTTAGGTCTTTGCAGGTGTTCCAATTTAATCCTAGGAGCTCTATCCTTCCAGATAAGACCACGGAAAAGACTGTTCACTGTGTGGAAAATCTTTAGGGGGATAACCATGGGGGTGTTGTGGAGAAAGTATAGCAGTTGCGGCATGAGTATCATCTTGATCAGATTCACTCGGCCAGCAACCGATACTAGCAGGGCCTTCCAGGTTTTAATTTTGTCCCTAAACCGCAGTAGCAAGGGAGAGATATTAAGTTGTATAAAGTCCCGTGGTCGAGCCGTGATCTGTACCCCAAGGTACTTAAATGATGTGGTAATGGGTATGGGGCATACAGGGTTAATTGTCTGTGTGTCATCGCCGTCCAACAGGAGCAGCGCTGACTTTGACCAGTTTATAAGTAGCCCGGAGAATGCCCCAAATTCTGTAATTGCCACCATAGCCTCCCTGAGGGAGGAGTCTGTGTCCCCCAGCATGAGGAGGGTATCGTCGGCGTACAGCATCACTTTTTCCTGCAGGTTGCCATAGCAGAATCCTGTAATGCGGGGGTTTGCCCTAATACTAATAGCCAGTGGTTCAATAGCCAAAGCAAATAGGAGGGGGGACAGGGGACAGCCCTGCCGCGTCCCCCTCTTCAGTGCAAAGCTCCCTGACAAGGAGCCAAAAGTCCTTATTGCAGCCCGTGGTTGGCTGTACAACAGTTTTACCCAGGATATATAGACAGGGCCAAACCCAAATTTCTGTAGCACCGTCCACAGATAGTTCCAATCTATGCTGTCAAACGCCTTTGTCGCGTCCAAGGACAGCAGAGCCCTGCTGCCCATGTTATCCGCCCTTGCCTGCATGTTAAGGAACAACCGTCTCAAATTCACCGCCGTGGATTTATTAGGCATGAAGCCCGCCTGGTCTCCATGCACTAGTGAAGTTATCACCCCGTTTAGCCTAATGGCCAGCACCTTGGCCAGTATCTTCACGTCGCTTTGCAATAATGATATGGGACGGTAAGCCCCAGGGTCTACGGGGTCCTTGCCTGGTTTTAGCAGCAGCACTATGTTCGCCCTAGTCATAGAGGGGGGAAGAGTACCTCCCTCCCTTGCTCTGTTAAAGACTCTCAGTAGCTGTGGTAATAGCACCCCGGAATACTGTTTATACACCTCCATAGGCAAACCATCCTCCCCCGGGGCCTTACAATTAGGGAAAGCACTGACCGCCTCTAGTAACTCCTCAACAGTAATTGGTTTATCCAGCAGGGTGCGCTGGTTAACGGACAGCCCGGGGAAGACCAACTGAGCCAAATATCGCTCCAGGTCGTCCTGGGCATATGCCGTGCCGGAACTGTAGAGGGTCTCGTAGAAACCCGCCAGCACCTGCATAATTTGTTCCGGGTTAGTAACTATACCCCCCGTTCCTGATCTAATAGCCCCTATGGCAGGCGAGCGTTGATGAGAGTTTGCAATCCGTGCCAATATCCGGCCAGTTTTCTCACCCTCCTCAAAGAACGCCTGTTTGGCAAAGAACCTCTTCTTCTCAGCCGACGAGGAAAGCAACTGCTGGTAGGCACACTGAGCGGCTTGCCAGGTCTCCCTGGCTGAATCGGAAGGATCTGCAACGTACAACCTCTCCATGTCCTGAACCCTGTTCTCCACATCAATCAGCAGTTCAGTGGAAGCCCGTTTAACCTTATTCACTTCCCTTATAAGGAGGCCCCGAAGATAAGCCTTAAAGGCATCCCAGTGTAACACATTTAGCTCCATCCCCTCTTCAGCAGCAAAATACCCCCTCATATCCTCCACTATCTCCCCGTGTGACCTGACCAGCTTCAACCAAAATGCATTCAGCTTCCAAGGTGCCTTAACTAAATTCCCCTGCGGTGCCACACAGAGCTGCACCACCAGAGCAGAGTGATCCGACACACTGCGGGGCCTGTGCGACACATCCGCAATTAGTGGGAGCACACTCAGATTACCCACCCCCAGATCTATCCTGGACAGACAGCCGTGTGTCTTTGAGAAGCACGTGAACTGCCTGCCTCCAGGATTGCGGTGCCTCCAGATATCCACCCAGCCCACCTCTTGCAACAACCGCGCCAGGGGAGTACTCCTGGCGAGGGCAGAGGGTCGGGGGCCCGGGTGTCTATCCGCCACCCGATCCAAGCAGCAATTAAAGTCGCCAACCACTAGCAGCGGGACGTCCGGCCTACCATCCAAAAAGGAGAGGAGAAGCCGGAGCACCGCCGCCGTGAACGGCGGGGGAATATACACACATGCCAGAACACATATCAATGTGCCCAGTTTACAGTGGAGAAATACATAACGCCCCTCGGGGTCTATGGCACTGTCAATCTCCTGGAAATCCAGGGTATTGTGCACCAACACACTCACCCCCCTAGAGAAGGAGGTGTGTGTGGAGTGGAATGCCTTCCCCACCCACGCATATTTCAGGAAGCTCACCGTCTCTGCTGTCAAATGCGTCTCCTGAAAGCAAATCACCCCCGGTAGAAATTTCTTTAAGCACATAAATAACATTGTACGCTTTAATGGAGAGTGCATACCCCTCACATTCCATGAAACAATAGGAACCTTAGCCATGAGTGTCCTCTTCCAACATCAAAAATGCATATACTTGCGTGCAACAATGTGTAGTCAGGCCTCTCGGCTGGAAGGGAAGGCCCACCCCCGGATCCGAACACCCCAGTTCAAAATGATGCAACAGGGCCAACGGCCCAAGTCTAGTGCAATGTACCTCTTGCCAAGTATGGTAGCTGAAAAAGCAAAAGTTGATGCAACCTTCGGACCAAACGGGTCCTGGAACTCTCCGAACCGCCAACAGGGCGGTTGCAACTTTCTGTGCGACTAATCGTCGACTCATATTAGTCTTGTATATCAGCTCCGTGAACTTCTTGATACGAGCAGCTCTCCTCACTTTTGCGCTGCCACTTAGTATGTCCCCCAGCCAAAAAGAGAAAACAGCACAGGTAGAGAAAAAAAAAATGTGAAAATAGAAATTAAACAGGAGAAAAAAAAAAATAAGCAATGGATCCCCCCTGGACAGGGGTAGAATAAGGAACCTTCCCGTTTATGCTGAGCGGGTGCCCGACGGCCACAGAAATCAATCACCTGCTTCACTCCCCTTCCTCCTGTGCTCTACGTTGTAGGGATTGCTCATTACGATCCAACCAGGACATGGCCTCTTTAGCAGATTCAAAGAACTGGGCCTGGCCCCGCACCACCACTCGGAGCTTTGCGGGGTAGAGCATGGCATAGGGGAATTGCAGAAGTCGCAGCCTCCGTTTCACATCAAAGAATTTAGCCCTGCGTTTTTGAACCTCCTGCGAGAAGTCCGGGTAAAAAGACACTCTGGCCCCATTATATTGGACATTAGCTCGCTCCCGAGCCTGACGCAGTACCGCTTCCCTGTCTCGGTAATGTAGTAGTTTTGCCAGGATTGACCTGGGAGGGCCCCCCTGCTGCGGTGGACGGGAAGGCACTCTGTGGGCCCGCTCCACTGCGAAAAAAGGCGACAGTGAATTCTTCCCAAAAATCTCGATCAGCCAATTTTCCACAAATGTCGTGGGATCTCTGCCTTCCACCCGCTCCGGTAGACCCACTATACGGACGTTATTTCGTCTGAGACGGTTCTCCATGTCTTCCACCCGATCGTATGCGTCCCTAGCCATTTGCAGGGCAGCTCTGGTCTCCTGGGCCATGGGCTGTATCTGGTCTTCCACCTCGCTAACCCTGCTCTCCACGGCTGTCGTGCTTTCGCGGATTTTTTGCATGTCCTGCCTCAGCAGTCCAAATTGCTCCTTAATAGTGTCCACAGAGGCTGTGCACTTATGCACAGCCTTAAGAATGTCCGCCAGGGTGGGTTGTGCAGCGTTCGCAGCCTGCGTTTCTGAGGCCTGCTCTTCCACCGGCCCGGGGCCTGCCAGTTCCCCGTCCTCCTCCTCCCCCCAGTGGAGCCGCCCAGTGTCCTCCTGCATAGCAGGCTGAGAAATTTGTAAGTCACCCGATCGGGATGGGAGCTCAGACCCTCCAGCCCCCGACATCTTTTGGGCATAGTAGACCATATCTTTAGGGGGATCTTTGCCGGGTACCTTAGTTGCCTTGCTGCTTTTAGCTCCCTGCTTGTCCGCTCCACGAGGCGTCCCCTTCACAGCCATCGCGGCGGCGCCATCTTGGATCTCCGGCCCTGCGCTCTCTGCTTGTCCTTTGCGGGTCATCCCTCTGGTGCAGAGCGCCGGTGGTGGTACCGCTGTGATCCCGGGAGTGCTGGCTGTTAGCATATGGTGGTTCCGAACCGGAATTATGGCCGGGGGAGGATCAATACCGGATCACCGCTGGGAGCTGTGGGAGATGCGTCCTCTCACATGCCTGTCCTGGCCACGCCCCCACCCCAAACCATCTTGATTGGGTTCAGGTCCAGTGACTGTGGAGGCCAGGTCATCTGGCGCAGGACCCCATCACTCTCCTTCTTGGTCAAATAGCCCTTACACAGCCTGGAGGTGTGTTTGGGGTCATTGTCCTGTTAAAAAATAAATGGTGGTCCAACTAAACGCAAACCGAATGGAATAGCATGCCGCTTCAAGATGCTGTGGTAGCCATGCTGGTTCAGTATGCCTTCAATTTTGAATAAATCCCCAACAGTGTCACCAGCAAAGCACCCCCACACCATCACACCTCCTCCTCCATGCTTTACAGTGGGAACCAGGCATGTAGAGTCCATCCGTTCACCTTTTCTGCGTCGCACAAAGACACGGTGGTTGGAACCAAAGATCTCAAATTTGGACTCATCAGACCAAAGCACAGATTTCCACTGGTCTAATGTCCATTCCTTGTGTTCTTTAGCCCAATCAAGTCTCTTCTGCTTGTTGCCTTTCTTTAGCAGTGGTTTCCTAGCAGATATTCTACCAAGAAGGCCTGATTCACACAGTCTCCTCTTAACCACTTGCCGACCGCGCTATAGCAAAAATACTGCTACAGCGCGGTCGAGCTACTGTGACACGACGTCCCTGGGACGTCGTCGTGCACTTTCGCGATTGCCTGGGACGCGCTCGCGAAAGTGTCCGTGCTCGCCGGGTCTAGAAGACCCGGCGCATCACGGATCACGGTAAATTGCCGCTGATGGCGGCCGTTTACCACGTGATCGCGCCGTCGAATGACGGCGCGATCACTTGTAAACAAACCGACGTCATTTGATGACGCCGGTTCCTCCCTCTCCTGCGTCTCCTCTCTGTACCATTCGGTACAGTGTGCGAGGAGAGGGGGGGGGAGCGGGGTGTCAGCAGCTGAGCTGTGGCTGGATCTGTGACAAATGCAGTCACAGATCCAGCCATCCCTCCCAGCTCTGCAGTACCCCAGTACTCGGCAATACCCCAGTACTCGGCAATACCCCAATACCCTGCATGATACTTTGCAATACCCCATTACCCTGCATGATACTTTGCAATACCCCAATACTCGGCAATACCCTGCATGATACTTTGCAATACCCCAATACTCGGCAATACCCTGCGCGATACTCTGCAATACCGCCTATGGGGATTTTTAAGTAGCGAAGTTTGGCGCCATTCCACGAGTGTGCGCAATTTTGAAGGGTGACATGTTGGGTATCTATTTACTCGGCGTAACTTCATATTTCACATTATGAAAAAAAATTGGGCTAACTTTACTGTTTTGTTTTAAGCACAAAACAGTTTTTTAAAAAAAAAAACACGCGTTCAATAAATTTCTGTGAAAATACCGTGCAAGATAAAAAGTTGTAACGGCCGCCATTGTATTCTCTAGGGTCTTTGCTAAAAAAGCATATATAATGTTTTGGGGTTCTATGTAATTTTCTAGCAAATAAATGATGATTTTTCCATGTAGGAGAGAAATGTCAGAATTGGTCTGGGTGTTCCAGAACGCCTGGTGGTGTTCCCTGCATGTTGGGCCTCTGTATGTGGCCACGCTGTGTAAAAGTCCCACACATGTGGTATCGCCATACTCGGGAGGAATAGCAGAATGTGTTTTGGGGTGTAATTTGTGGTATGCATATGCTGTGTGTGAGAAATAACCTGCTAATATGACAGAAACAAGTTTTTTTTTTTTTTTTTACAGAATTTTCAGTCGTTTTTCTTTTATAGCGCAAAAAATAAAAAACCCAGAGGTGATCAAATACCACCAAAAGAAAGCTCTATTTGTGTGAAAAAAAGGACAAAAATTTCAAATGGGTACAATGTTGTATGACTGAGTAATTGTCATTCAAATTGTGAGAGCACCGAAAGCTGAAAATTGGTCTGGTTAGGAAGGGGGTTTAAGTGCCCAGTGGTCAAGTGGTTAACAGTTGTTCTAGAGATGTGTCTGCTGCAAAAGGTGGCTACTTTGAAGAACCTAGAATATGACAAATTTTCAGTTGTTTCACACTTTTTTGTTATGTATATAATTCCACATGTGTTAATTCATAGTTTTGATGCCTCCAGTTTGACTCTACAATTTTCATAGTCATGAAAATAAAGAAAACTCTTTGAATGAGAAGGTGTTTCCAAACTTTTGGTCTGTACTGTGTATGTGTATATGTGTATATATAATGTGCCGTGTATAGCGGACGCGAGTCATGTGGCCGGCCTGAAGAAGGCTCAAATAGGTATTTACAGCACTCGTTTTTACGAAATGCTACTGCAGTGTGCTCTAATAAAGGATCTGCCAGTGTTTGTCTTATATAGGTTAACAGACCCTTTAACTAAGACTGACCATACACCTATAAGATTAGCTGCAGATTTTCTACGGTCAGATGGAAAAAGTGGAACAGATTCCTCTATCTACGCTAAACTGTGTGGATGGAAGAATCTCCCACTGGCCCAAGCTTCCATATCTTGGTAGTCCGCCCCGCTGACTCTCACAATACCTGAACATTCTAATGGGGGCAGGCATTGTTTAGGTTGAGAGCCAGCGGGGCCGACTAGCAAGATATGGAAGCTTGGCCCAGTGGGAGTTTCTTCCATCCATGCAGTTTAGCGTACATGGAGAAATCGGTTTCACTTTTGCCATCTATCGGTGTATGGAAAGCTTTGAATTAAGGTACTTTTTATCTGGTTATTTGAATAAGGATTATGGTAAATCTCCTTCTTTTTTTTATTTATTTTTTTTGCATTGTTTGTTCCCTTTTTTTTTTTTGTATCCTCTCCTTTTTTTGCCCATCTGTTCATTCTCAGTGGCTCCTGGAGGGACAAGAAATTCAAGGCATACAATTTCAATGCACTGGGCGTGATGCCAGAATGTGGTCACTTGCACCCTCTAATGAAAGTCCGTACACAATTCCGACAGATTTTTCTAGAAATGGGGTGAGTAATTGGTGACTGTGCCTCTTGGGCCTGGTTCACACTTATGCGTTTTTTTATTTTTATTGTGCTGTTTGCAGAAATGCACTACAGTTTAACATGGTTTCTTATGGTGATAGCAGATGGATGCCGTAACCCTGGTATTTTTCTCCACAGCGGACGGTTCGTTTGCTTGAAGATAAAAGTGCTTCCTGTGGTGGATTTGCCGCAAGATCACCTTTATAGGTGGCGGGAGAGGTCCCCTCCCACAGGGCCCTAGACGTCTGCACTGCTTACCGGAGCCGTGGAGACGATCCGATCCTGTGGCCTGATGGACAGGAAGTCGAGTGAGGGCATGATGAACCCCACTCGATGCTATGCCCTTTGAGGACTGCAGCGACGTCAAACGTCACTTCAGCCCAATTTCACACGGGTCGATCAGTATTGATCCGCTCCGTGTGTGTCTGTAAGCTCAGCAGGGATCCTCCGTAAAATCCCAGCTGAGCTGTCGGCTGACAGGACGGTCCCCTGCACACTGTGCAGGGACCGCCCTGTCTTTCCTCCACTCTCCCCTATGGGGGAACGGATGAACACGGACCGTATGTCCGTATTCATCCGATCCGCCAGATGGAAGAAAGTGGATTTTCTTCCGTCCGAAAAATCGGATCATTGCGGAGGCGAAAAATTACAGGTGTCAGCGGATGTTCATCCGCCGACACCTGTAATCACATAGGTACCAATGTATGTCCCGTTTTCATCCGCAACGGATGGATGAAAATGCGGACATACAGTCCGTACGTGTGAAAGGGCCCTTAAAGGGACAATTTTTTTAATTTTTTTATTGGGGTGGAAAAAAGTTGTATTTCATTGCTTTTTACGTGTAAATGTGAGATCTGAGGTGTTTTTGACCCCAGATCTCACAGTAAAGAGGTCCTGTCATGCTTTGCTTCTGTAAACATCCCTTGTAATAGAAATAAACGCATACATAAGTCGCGCCCACATATGAAAACTGTATTTAAATCGCACATGTGAGGTAGTGCTGCAATCGTTGGCAGATAAGGCATCAGCCAAAGGTGTACTTGTGCTGCAGCAGGAATTAAACCTTTCTGCTTTTGGTGGTTGCTACTGCGTGCCAATTGGGATCCGTTCAAGTAAATGGGGCCACTCTGCAAGCACTCCATGACTGCACACTTCTGTCTGAGTCTAGGCGCAGGGATCCTCAAACTACAGCCCTCCAGCTCTGGCACAACTACACATCCCATGAGGCATTGTAACATACTGACATTCACAGACATGACTAGGGCATGATGGGAATTGCAGTTCCTGAACAACTGGAGGGCCGTAGTTTGAAGACCCATAGTCTAGGGTTAAACTTTCCCGCTGACGTGCTGTAGACTTTCCTGAGTTAGCTGGGCTTTGCCATAGACTTCTATTATTATATCCTGCAACTGTGGTGCACTTTGTGAAAGCGCACCAAAATTCCTGCGTTCCGAAGAAAAGTCTATGGCTAAGCTCAGCAAAGAAGCAGGTACATTGCACTCGTTGTGTGGGTAAAACGCAGGGCATCAGTGTGAAAGCAGTCCTATATTATTATGCCCAGTGTATTGCTTCACACTGACTTGAATATCTCCTTCTCTCGTTCCTGCTGCTGGCACCACTCTGGAGACCGCTAGCTTGGATAAGAGGTGGAGTGCAGTTTTTAGCACTCCGCATGGGATGGGAGCCGGCACTACAAAGGAGCCATCGGCTGATGCGGCTCTTGCTCCCTACTACATCTCAAACTTTACGAGTTGTCCCTCTGCATTGCACTCCGTTTGGGATGGTGGGTGAGCAAGTCTAGACCGTGATCTACCAGTCACCTGTCCGTGATCTACTGGTGGACCGCAATCTACAGGTTGCTGACCCCCTGATATAAACCTTTGAAGGATTCAGTCAGGGCATGGACTCCCAATGCTCTGCATATGATGTAGAAAAGGATCTGATGGTTTGTCCGAGGTAAAATCTTTAGGTTACCCCAGTGAGGTTTTTAGTGTTATGAAAAGCTAGTGAGCAGTAGAAGTCTATAACCTTATTGTGTTCATTTTTCTTTTTAAGCCAGTAGCGTTTTACTTAACTGGTGATTTTATTATGTTTTTGTCCAGCTTCACGGAGATGCCGACCAATAACTTCATAGAGAGCTCTTTCTGGAACTTTGATGCCTTGTTCCAGCCTCAGCAACATCCCGCCAGAGATCAGCATGATACCTTCTTCCTACAGGGTCTGTATGGTGTGCTTTGTAAAACCTCTGCTGATCTTAGTACAGTAAAACCTTAGACTGCGAGCATAATTCGTTCCAGAAACATGCTTGTAATCCAAAGCACTTGTATATCAAAGTGAATTTCCCCATAAGAAATGATGGAAACTCAAATGATTTGTTCCACAATCATTTATTCATAAGTCCTTTAGTTTATAGCACATATCAAAAGATTATAATATTTGTGACCAGGTTGTGTAACCGTAAAATGTTAATTCACAAGGGGATTGGAAATACAATCCAGCAGGAGCTACAGAGTATAAAAGAGAGAGGCTCCTCTAAGTGTAGCAATATGGTTATTAGGGTTGTCCCGATACCACTTTTTTAGGACTGAGTACAAGTACCGATACTTTTTTTCATGTACTCGCCGATACCGATTACCGATACTTTTTTTAAAATGCAGCCACGTCCCCAAATGCAGCCACGTCCGTAAATGCAGCCTTGTGTCCCCTAAGACAAAGCCAAGTCAATTGAATAGCTGTGTGTTCCCCGCCGCGCCTCGTCATGTATAGACACTCCCCCTTGCCCGGGCACTTTGATAGACAGATCACCCGTCCAATCCTGGGACGGGTGATCTGTCTGTAAGTTTCTGGGCAAGGGGGAGTGTCTATACATGACAAGGCGCGGCAGGGAACACACCGCTATTCAAATGAAAGCGGTTGTGTTCCCCCAGCGCATATTAACTAAATGTCGGCAGAGGAGGGGGGGGGGGGTTGATTTGGCTTGGTGTTAGGAGACTAGGCGGCAGCAGCTCTCCTTCATACGAGGACTGCTCTGCTCCCCTCTCCGCCCCCTCTCCACCCGCTCTTGGAAAAAAAGTATTCGGCCAGGCTTCGGGAGCATTTGCGAGAGTACAAGTACTCCCACAAATGCTCAGTATCGATACCGATGCTAGTATCTGTATCGGGACAACCCTAATGGTTACATTTAATGAAGGTACAACATTTAGCAACTCGCATGGTTGATGATTAACCACTTAAGGACCGCCTACTGCACATTTACGTCGGCAGAATGGCACGGCTGGGCACATCAACGTGTATATATACGTTGATTTTAGTACCCAGCCGTGGGTCACGGGCGCGCGCCCGGGACCGCGGGACTCGCGGACCCGATCGCCGCTGCAGTGTGGCGATCCGTCCCTGGAGCTGAAGAACGGGGAGAGCCGTGTGTAAACACGGCTTCCCGTGCTTCTCTGTGGCCGCAGCATCGATCGCGTCATCCCTGTTATAGGGGGACGCGATCGATGACGTCACACCTACAGCCACACCCCCCTACAGTAGTAAACACACACACAGGGAACACTCAAATTCACAGTGCCCCCTGTGGTTAACTCCCAAACTGCAACTATTTCCACAGTAAACCATGCAATTTAAAATGCATTTTTTGCTGTGAAAATGACAATTGTCCCAAAAATGTGTCAATATTGTCCGAAGTGTCCGCCATAATGTCGCAGTCACGAAAAAAATCGCTGATCGCCGCTATTAGTAGTAAAAAAAAAAAAATTAATAAAAATGCAATAAAACTATCCCTTATTTTGTAAACGCTATAAATTTTGCGAAAACCAACCGATAAACGCTTATTGCGTTTTTTTTTATTTTTTACCAAAAATATGTAGAAGAATACGTATCGGCCTAAACTGAGGAAAAAAAATGTTTTTATATATTTTTGGGGGATATTTATTATAGCAAAAAGTAAAAAATATTGCATTTTTTTTAAAAATTTTCGCTCTATTTTTGTTTATAGCGCAAAAAATAAAAACTGCAGAGGTGATCAAATACCACCAAAAGAAAGCTCTATTTGTGGGGAAAAAAGGACGCCAATTTTGTTTGGGAGCCACGTCGCACGACCGCGCAATTGTCGGTTAAAACGACGCAGTGCCGAATCGCAAAAAGGGGCAAGGTCCTTTACCTGTATTTTGGTCCGGGTCTTAAGTGGTTAAGAGGCACATCGAAGTATGCAGACATCCAAAGTAAAGTTGTTCCCCGCACCGCCGGCACTTACCACTGTTAGCCTGCAATTGTGACTGGGAAGACTACTCTGCCGTAGAGCGATCTGAAAGGGAGGCTTAAAGCGCTCATGGAGCGTAGAGTGGAAGGGATGGCGGTATGGAGGATGGTCTATGGTGACCGCTTTACCCCGGATCCGTGTATACTTTGATGTGCCTCTTTTAATCATCAACTATGTGAGTTGCTAAATATTGTACCTTCATTAAAGGCGTTGTAAAGGTACAATTATTTTTTTTCCTAAATAGCTTCCTTTACCTTAGTGCAGTCCTCCTTCACTTACCTCATCCTTCCATTTTGCTTTTAAATGTCCTTATTTCTTCTGAGAATTCCCCACTTCCTGTTCTACTGTCTGTAACTCCACACAGTAATGCAAGTCTTTCTCCCTGGTGTGGAGTGTCATGCTCACCCCCTACCTTGGACTATACCTTGGACTACAGGAGAGTCAGGACGCCCACTAACACACAGCTCCTTTCTCTATCTGCAACGTAGTGTCCTGACTCTCCTGTAGTCCAAGGGAGGGGGCGAGCGTGACATTCCACGCCAGGGCGAAAGCCTTGCATCACTGTGTGGAGTTAGAACAGGAAGTGAGGATTTCTCAGAAGAATTAAGGACATTTAAAAGCAAAATGGAAGGATGAGGTAAGTGAAGGAGGACTGCACTATGGTAAAGGAAGCCATTTAGGGTAAAAAAATTGTACCTTAACAACCCCTTTAAATGTAACAATATTGCTACTTAGAGGTGCCTCTCTTCTCTTGTATACTCTGTTGTGACATGACGCTACTCTTATATCAAGTCAAATGTTAATAAATTTAGCTTGTCTTGCAAAACGCTCTCAAACAAAGTTACTCTCAAACCAAGGTTTTAGTGTAGATATTGTAATCCTAATATCCCATAATAATTCTGTCCTGTTGCAGATCCAGCCACAGCTTCAGAATTCCCTATGGATTATCTAGAACGTGTGAAGAAGGTTCATTCTGAAGGAGGATATGGCTCACAAGGGTGAGAGTCCTGTCACAATCTTTGGACTTCATGTTACGTAGCTCCTCCTGGGTGGTGTCACCCTGTGGTGGGAGGGACAGATTTCATATCACATCTAGTTAGGGGGGGGGGGGGGGGGGGGGGGGAGTATTTTCTCCCCTGCTGATTTTGTACATTTTCCCACTGACACTGAAATGATCAGTCTAAGTTGTAATGGTAGATTTATAACAGGGAGAAACATAATAACAAAAATATTCAGAAATACACATTTAATTTAATGATCTGATTTTAATGAGTGAAATAAGTATTTGACCCTTTCGCAAGACATGACTTGGTACTTGGTGGAGAAACCCTTGTTGGCAATCAGAGGTCAGACGTTTCTTGTAGTTGGCCACCAGGCATGCACACTCCTCTTTGCAGATCCTTTCCCAAGTCATTTATGTTTCAAGGTTGACATTTCATAACTTGAACCTTTTTAGCTTCCTACAAATATTTTCTGTGGGATTAAGGTCTGGAGACTGGCTAGGTCATGCCAGGACCTTAATGTGCTTCTTCTTGAGCCACTCCTTTTTTGCCTTGGCTGTGTGTTTTGGGTCATTGTCATGTTGGAATGCCCATTTTCACTGCCCTGGCTGAGGGAAGGAAGTTCTCATCCAAGATTTGACAGTACATGGCCCCATCCATCGTCCCTTTGATGCAGTGAAGTTGTTTTGTCCCCTTAGCAGAAAAACACCCACAGAGCATAATGTTTCCACCTCCATATTTGACAGTGGGGATGGTGTTCTTGGGGTCATAGTTAGCATTCCTGCTCCTCTAATTACGGCGAGTTAAGTTTATGCCAAAGCACTCAATATTGGTCTCATCTGACCACAACACTCAAGCAGTACTCCTCCTCTGTTCATGGCAAACTTCAGATGGTCCTGTACATGTGCTTTCTTAACCACTTCAATACCAGGCACTTGCGCATCTTCCTGCCCAGGACAGCTTTCAGTGCTGTCACATTTTGAATAACAATTGCGCTGTCATGCAACGCTGTACCTAAACTACATTTTTATAATTTTCCTCCTACCAATAGAGCTTTCTTTTGGTGGTATTTGATCGCCTCTGTGGTTTCTTTTTTGCTAAACAAACTAAAAAAGACCCACATTTTTTGAAGGTGTGTTTTTGTGTTTTGGTTTTTTCATAAAATGTTGTTTTCCCTTTCACTGACGGGCACTGATCCTCATTGATGAGGAGGCACTAATATGTAGAATTGATGGGCACCGATGGCACTGTGGTGGGCAATTTCATACTTTATAATTGTGGGCAGGTAAACTGTACATTGGAGGGGGCTGTGCTGACAATGTGCTGCCGGTCGGCTCTCCCGGTCAGTGTTAACCGGCACTTCCTGGTTCACTCAATGATCAGCTGTGAGCTGACAGAGGCTTCTTATCGCGATCGGAGATGTGGTGTGTCAGACTGACATGCCACACTTGCGGTCGCCATGATGCGGGCCCTCGAGGGAGCTCGCCGGCCTGTTATCCTGCTGGTAGTCCAGTCGGGAAAACGGAACCACTTCCCGGGGCGTCAATTTGCTATTGACCGGGCGGGAAGTGGTTAAGAAGGGGGGCCTTGCAGGTGCTGCAGGATTTCAGTCCTTCACAGTGAAGTGTGTTACCAATTGCTTTCTTGGTGACTATGGTCCTATCTGCCTTGCGATCATTGACAAGAATCTCCTCTGTAGTTCTGGGCTGATTCCTCACCGTTCTCATGATCATTGAAACTCCACAAGGTGAGATCTTGTATGGAGCCCCAGACCGAGGGAGATTGAGTTATTTTGTGTTTCATCCATTTGCAAATAATCGCACCAACTGTTGTCACCCTCTCGCCAAGCTGCTTGGCCGATGGTCTTGTAGCCCATTCCAGCCTTGTGTAGGTCTACAATCCTATCAGTGTCCCTGATATCCTTGGACAGCTCTTTGGTCTTCACCATGGTGGAGAGATTGGTATGTCATTGCTTCTGTGGACTGGTGTCTTTTATACAGGTAACAAGCTGAGATTGGGAGCACTCCCTTAGGTTCCCTGCATCCAATTCACAATGGCAGGAGATTTTGACTGGCTCTCTACGGAGCCGGTTTACATATCTCTGCAGCGGGTTTGGTGTGATTTGCACAAAAATGCTGTGCGTTTTTTGGTCCGTTTTCAGCTCCGAAATTAAGCCCAAAATTCGGACTGAAATCTGACCTGAAACTGTGAACCAGGACGCATCTGACCCCTGTTGTGAGCTGCATGTGGCTCATATGTGAACTCGGCCTTAAGAGAGTGCTTCCAATCTCATCTCGTTACCTGTACAGAAGACACCTGGGAGCCAGAAATCTTGTTGATGGGGGATCAAATACTTATTTCGATCATTAAAATGCAAAATCCATGTATAACCATTTTGAAATGCGTTTCTGGATATTTTTGTGGTAATTCTGTCTCTCACTGTTTAAAATAAACCTACCATTAAAATCATAGACTGATCATTTCTTTGTCAGTGGGCAAACGTACAAAATCAGCAGGGATCAAATACTTTTTTCCCTTGCTGTAGGTCCATCTGGTCTGTCTGGTGGGAGGGATGGACTCCTATGTCACATAGGTCCATGTGCTTTGTGTCACACAGTGGTAGAAGGGACAGACTCTGTGTAGCATAGCTTCTCCTGGGTGGTGTCACCCTGTTGTGGGAGAGAGAGACTCCATGTCACATAGGTCCATCTGGTCTGTGTCACATTGTAGGAGCGACAGACTGTCACGTGGCTCCTCCTTTCTGTCACCCTGCGGGGGAAGGAACAGACTCCATGTCACATAGCTCCTCCTGGGTTGTGTCGTCCTGTGGTGGGAGGGGCATACTCCATGTCGCATAGGTCCATCTGGTCTGTCACCTTGTAGGAGTAACAGACTGTCACATGGTTACTTCTCTGCGGGGGGAGGAACAGACTCCATGTCACATAGCTCCTCCTGGGTGGTGTCACCCTGTGGTGGGAGGGGCATACTCCATGTCGCATAGGTCTATCTTGTCTGTGTCACCCTGTACTCACAAGTGTTACTATATTCTTTGCAGCTATAAATATGACTGGAGTATCAATGAGGCCAAGAAGAATATCCTGCGGACACATACGACAGCAGTCAGTGCTCGAATGCTGTACAAACTGGCTCAGCAGGTACTTATAGGCTCTGGAGCTATGAAGGGGTGATTGGGTGCGTTATATAATGCCTATGGATCGTTGGTCTCCATATTGTTGCTATAAAGTGTTTAAATTTGTATAATATGTGTTCCTATAGTCCTTTTCTCTTAACGCACCAGTAAAGTGCCCAGAAAGCTTATACTTGCTACGTTTTCTGCCCCACAGGAGTTCACCCCGGTGAAGTATTTCTCCATTGACCGCGTGTTTAGGAACGAGACACTGGATGCCACCCATCTAGCAGAGTTTCATCAGATCGAAGGCGTGGTGGCAGATTATGGCCTGACACTGGGGGATCTGATGGGTATTCTGAAGGAATTCTTCAATAAACTCGGTAGGCTGAATGTTCTAATGGGATTTTAATGTACAGTGAAACCTCGGATTGCGTGTAACGCAGTTAACGAGCGTTTTGCAATACGAGCACTTTTTTTGTTAATACGGGCCACAGCCACAGCGGTGTGCAGTATGGCGTTTGGCCTGAGGTGTGGGTGGGTGCACCGGAGACGAGCGGAGCAGTTCGGAATTGCTTGGAAATACTACGTTCACGAGCCTTTCAGAGTTGTCGAGCTGTCCCTGTCCCTGGGCCTTTCTGAGTGTTTCCAAGGCTCCCCCCCACCTCTGGCCACATGCAGTATTGCATGCCGTAGAAGTCGATGTGGAACAAATTATTTTTGGTTTTTCGTTGACTTCTATGGGAAAACTTGCTTTGATATGTGAGTGCTTTGGATTACGAGCATTCTCCTGGATTGGATTATGCTCGTAATTCAAGGTTCCACTGTATGTTGTGTCTGAAAGGAGCAGGTTTGTTATATTTACTTTAAGGGCTTATTCACGTTTTCAGTGCTGGCAGAATGTGGGGTAATCTATCTTTTGGCTTCCATTGATATACATGTAATTTCTGCTGTACATTTTTGTTTTAGGAATCGCCAAATTGCGCTTCAAGCCTGCGTATAATCCTTATACAGAGCCAAGCATGGAGGTCTTCAGCTACCATGAAGGTAATGTTCTAAACGGGACTATTATGACATCCCTGCATGCATGGCTTGTGTTCATGTATACGTAGCAGGTGTGGGATCACCTAGTGATTTATAGTGCATTTGGAAAGTATTCACAACACTTTACTTTTTCTACGTTTTTGTTACGTTTACAGCCTTTTCCAAAATGCGTTAAATTACAAATTTTCCTCAAAATTCTACAAACAATACCCCATAATGACAACATGAAAGAAGCTGGTTTTGAAATCCTTGCAAATTTATTAAAAATAAAATAATCCCACGTACATAGGTATCACAGCCTTTGCTCAATACTTTGGTTGAAGCACCTTTGGCCCCAATTGCAGCCTCAAGTCTTTTTGAGTATGATACAAGATTGGCACACCTATTTTTGGGCAGTTTCTCACATTCTTCTTTGCAGGACCTCTCAAGCTCCATCAGGTTGGATGGGGAGTGTCGTTGCACAGCCATTTTTGGATCTCTCCAGAGATCTTCAATCAGTTTCAAGTCTGGGCCACTGAAGGACATTCACAGATTTGTCCCGTAGCCACTCCTTTGTTATCTTGGCTGTGTGCTTGGGGTCATTGTTCTGTTGGAAGATGAAACTTCGCCCCAGTCTGAGGTCCAGAGTGCTCTGGAGCAGATTTTCATCAAGGATGTCTCTGTATATTGCTGCATTCATCTTTCCTCGATCCTGACCAGTCTCCCAGTTCCTGTCGCTGAAAAAACATCCCCACAGAATGATGCTGCCACCACCATGCTTCACTTTAGGGATGGCGTTGGCCAGGTGATGAGCGATGCCTGGTTTCCTCCAGACATGACACTTGCCATTTAGGCCAAAGAGTTCAAGGTTTGTTTCATCAGACCAGAGAATTTTGTTTCTCATAGTCAGTTTTTCAGGGGCATTTTGGCAAACTCCAGACGGGCTGTCATGTGCATTTTACTGAGGAGAGGCTTCCGTCTGGCTACTGCCCCATACAGGCCTGATTGGTGGAGTGCTGCAGAGGTGATGGTCTTCTGGAAGTTCCTCTCTCCACAGAGAAATGCTGGAGCTCTGTCGGAGTATCCATCGGGTTCTTTGTCACCTCCCTTACTAAGCCCTGGTTCGTATTGGTGCAATTTGACGTGTCAAATCGGCGAAAATGACACTGTCCTAATTGGTGCGACGCTACATTTTGCAGCACTGCACCGATTGTAAAAAGTAGTTTCTGTACTAATTTTTGTGATTTCAGAGTGCGATTTCTATGACGTCTGTGCAGAAACCCGGACTGACATGCGGGAATGAAAAGCTGAACTTGCACCATTTCATTCCCACGCTCAGTGTGAACCAGGGCTAAGGCCCTTCTTCCCTGATCGCTCTGTTTGGCCAGGTGGCCCGCTCTAGGAACAGTCCTGGTAGTTTTAAATTTCCATTTACATATGATGGAGGCCACTGCTCATTGGGACCTTCAATGCTGCAGACATTTTTCTCTACCCTTCCCCAGTTTTGTGCCTTCATATGATCCTGTCTCAAAGGTCTACAGACAATCAATCAATTTTGGAGTTGTCAAGCTCAATTTTGAGTGTCAAGGCAAAGGCTGTGTATACTAATGTACATGTGATTTTTCTTTGTTTGAAGATGGAAGGGGGGGGGGGGGGGGGGGTTGAACTTCTTTCACGTTGTCATTATGGTGTATTGTTTTGTAGAATTTTGAGGAAGATAATGATTTTAATCCATTTTGAAATAAGGCTGTAACATAAAATGTGAAGCGCTGTGAATACTTTCCGGAGGCCCTGCATGTCCTGTGCATGTGGACCACCTAGAATGTCCCCGGTGTCTACTAAATGTAAAAGAACTATTCAAGCCAGAGCACCTGATTTTGGATTCCATCTCTGATTTACAAGTGGTTTTTCCTATTGTGAGCGCTGTACCTATTCATATAAACTGGATGTCCTCGGCACAAATGAGAATACAGTGCAAAGATTTTTCGTCCAGCAGTAACACTGTGAGTTCTCTTTATGCATTTCAGCTGCTTCCAGGTAGTAAATTATGTAATATAAATATATCACAGGTGATAGAAATGTTTACAGATGAAATGCTCATTTATTATATCATACTGTATAGAGCAGGGGTAGGCAACCCGCGGCACTTGAAGCCTCTTTTGCCAACAGGCCCGGCCCAGGAGGCAGGTGGGATAAAAAGCGTGTATCTGGTGCAGTGACCGTGGTGTCTTTAAATCAGAGTGACCCTCACTCACAGTGATTCTCATGCACCCCTGGACTGCCACTCCAGGGGCACATGCACCATAGGCTTTTCGTTCCAAATCCAACCCCCTGACCGGCCAGTGCAGCCCTCCACCCCTGCCATATCGAGAGCCCTTCATGGCTTTCTTAGGGAGAGCTGCCCTTTGGATAGCAGCCTCCACCAATACTAACCTTTCCAGGCCCCCATCAACCCGTCGGATTTACATGGTTCTGCCCCGTCTCACCCCAGGGCGTCACTAGCTCCTCCTGCCGGATTGCTGACAGAGATAGCACTTGCACCAGCCAGCCAGAAGGCCAGACTAGAACTCAGCAAAAAGACCTTCACCAAGCGCAGCCACCCATCCTCACCAGGAGCACCCTTTCCAGATGGCTAAGACTCGACTTTGCCGGCCCCCAGTTTACTGTCGGGCAGCATGACACCGAAACCATCCTTCCAGGTGCAATGACATCATTGGATTACATCCACCCTCCACTTAGGAGGTGCTTCAGTGCTCCGCTGAAAACTGATAAGAACAGATACTACACTTGATCTTAGCCAAAAGGCTGAGAAGCCAATCACAGTCCTGCTAGCCCCATCCACTTTTTGGAGGAAGATGACCTGCTTGGTTGCCACTCGGAAAGAAGGCATTTCACTGATTGAGAGAACCACAATCAGTTGACAGTTGGTGGAATTACTGTTGAGCTTCTGGGAACGTTGTTGAAATTCCTGAACCTTTGGTGTCACTTACTACTGAACTCCTGCACTGTCCCTTTTAAGCCACAGCCAGTATTCAGTGCAATGAAAATCACACCCAGCTTTTGCTACAGCGCAAAGCGCTGCACATTTTCTCAGCTGCGGGCCCAACTTATGATCCTGTACACAGGCCCACTGCTTTCAGAAAATACCTCTGACCTGTGCTGATCATTGCGCATCCATTCCAGATGCTTGTGTGTAAAACCATACATCCCATACAAGCACATGGACTGGATACGAGAGTTGGATCAGCCGGGATGAGTGTGCCAGGACAGGTAGATTGTGTCTCATCTCTGCTTCCTTTCACCACTATGCATGTCGTGCATATCATAGATAAGAAGAGGATACAGTGGTAGAGCAGATGAACAGGAGGGTACGTGGTGGAGAAAATGACCAGAAGTGGTTCAGAGGTAGGACAGAAGAGCAGGAGGGTACAGCGGTGGGGTAGATGTGCAGGGAGGTACAGTGGTGGAAGAGATGAGAAGGGGCTTCAGCAGTGGGACAGAAGAGCGGGGGGTTCAGTGGTGGGACAGGAAAGCTGGGGGGGGGGGGTAGAGCAGTGGGGCAGATGTGAAAGGAGGTGTATTGGTGAGCAGGGGGTACGTTGGTGGGGCAGAAGAGCAGGGGGTATGTTGGTGGGGCAGAAGAGCGGGGGGGTATGTTGGTGGGGCAGAAGAGCAGGGGGGTTCGGTGGTGGGGCAGAAGAGCAGGGGGGTTCAGTGGTGGGGCAGATGAGCAGGGGGGTTCAGTGGTGGGGCAGATGAGCAGGGGGGTTCAGTGGTGGGGCAGATGAGCAGGTGGGTTCAGTGGTGGGGCAGATGAGCAGGTGGGTTCAGTGGTGGGGCAGATGAGCAGGTGGGTTCAGTGGTGGGGCAGATGAGCAGGTGGGTTCAGTGGTGGGGCAGATGAGCAGGTGGGTTCAGTGGTGGGGCAGATGAGCAGGTGGGTTCAGTGGTGGGGCAGATGAGCAGGTGGGTTCAGTGGTGGGGCAGATGAGCAGGTGTGTAGGGCGGTACAATGGTGGGGCAGAAGAGCAAAGGGGTTCAGCGGTGGGAGGGATGAGAAGGTGGGACAGAAAAACTGGGGGTTACAGTGGTGGGACAGATCGGGGGGGGGATCAGTGTTGGGCCAGATGAGAAGGGGGGGTTACGGTGGTGGGAAAGAATTGCAGGGGATAAAGTGATCGGAGGTGTGAAGGTGCATGACTTGGGACTGATCTGAGGTGTGCGTGCAGGACGTTTATTTCTCACTCTTACTCTAGTAGTTTACAGCATTTTTCTTTTATAAAAAATCCTTTTCGTGATTGAGAGTGAAAATTGTTGCTCTTAATTTCTTTGAAAATATTTTTCCATCCACTGTGCTCAATAGGTTGCCTTCCCCTGATATAGAGTACATTGCGAGGTTTACAAGGATACAATGTGCAGCCCAAATAGAGCTGCACAGAGAAACAGATTTCCTTTTAATAGTCAAAGTGGAAACTTGAATGTTGGAAGCTGTTATTTTGGTTCTGTATGTGGAGGGGAAATCACCACAAAACTGCGCTATCCTATCTCGGCTGACTTGGACTGTAGTGTTTAAATCCCTAATGATTACATTTTAGGTGTCGATTTATATAACTGACATTATCCCTCAAAATCCCCCATATTCCTGCAATAAAACAAATATGTGTACGGTATTTTCCTGATCCTCCGGGCAAATCCCCTCGCTGCTAATTGAGGGATTGTAAACGGTTGCATAATACAAAGCTGCTTACCATAAATGACAGAAGCCGAGGAACCCTCATAAATAAACACGGCAGCATGGATGTGAAGTCAGTATTGACCTCCATCTGCGTCACAGAAGCAGATAAACTACAAAAGAGAAATATTAAATAATTTTGTTCAGGGGGGTATTTTAAAAGTCTTAAAGGCTGTTTAAGACTTTGTTTTCCTTATTTTTTATTTTATAAGGTTGGGTTCACACTAATCCACACACTAAAACACAGCGTGTGTGCGTGCGCGTGCGTGTGTGTGCAGTTACAAGCACCGATCTCCCTGCATAGCTTTTCAATAAAGCGGTGGACAGCTGCTTCTCCTCCCCTCCCGTGGCTGTCGGCTGCTTTATTGAAAGCTATACAGGGAAATTGATGGCTGGACCAATCGTCCCAGACTGGGGAAATTGATGGCTGGACCAATCATCCCAGACTGTCCCCCATGTCCTCCGGTGTGTGTGTGTGTGTGTCTCCCTCCCCCCCCCCCCCCATCCCAGATCTATCAGGAAGGGACCGTTAAATATAATTTACCGCCACCTTTCTTTTTCTGAATGGAGAGTCTGATCGCTGACTGTCCATGGTAAACTATGTGTATGAATGGGGAGGAGCCTCTGTCTGTCTATTCGTCTTCAGTGCAGCTGAGGCTGCTGAGAAAGGGACTGGGGAATCTGTGTCCTCGGTCCCTTTCCCTGTCTCAAAAGGGAGATGTCCATCTCATCAAAGCGCCCCCCCGCTTTGATGAGAACAATAATAGAAAATAAACCACTGACCCCGTACACCCCCCCCCCCCCCCCCCCCCCCCCCAAAGAAAGAAAGCATTGTAAAAAAATGACATTAAAAAAAATAATTGGTATTGGCGAGTACTTGAAAAAAAATTATCTGAATTTCTACACGGTCTTAAAGTGGTATAGGTGCAACCCTACATCTTGTGGCAGTGACATTTTCACTGCAGAGCTGCATAAGGACAAAGCTTCCAAAGTGAAATGGGGCAGTGACAATGAATCGGCCTGCGCTGGGTATAAAAAATGGCTTTGTTTATCTCTGCCTCATTTCTGTTTCTTAAAGCGGTTGTATACCCAATTTTTTTTACACCTAAAAAAGGAAAAGCTATAATGAGCTGGTATGCACCGCATTATGAAATACTTACCTTAAAACGAGGTGTAGGGAACTTACCTGGTCCACGCCGAGCGAGATATCGTCTTCCGGGTATCGCCGCTCCAGCGCTGTGATTGGCTGAAGCGGCAATGTCGTCACTCCCACGCATGCACGCGAGAGTTTTCAATTTGGCGCGGTCCCTCGGCTGCCGGCCCTTTAGCCGAGGGACCCCCCCTGCGCATGCGGCGGTGCATTGCGAGGGGAATATTTTTCATACCTACAGGTAAGCCTTCTTATAGGCTTACCTGTAGGTAAAAGTGGTAGTATAGAGTGTACTACCACTTTAAATATCATATCTTCAGAAAATCCCTTAAGCCAGCCATACACAGATTACTTTCCTGCAGCCACGGGAAAGAAATGTTTCCCCTATCAACATACAGTGTAAACAGGGGAATGCCTCCTGCAGTATATTCTCCCAGAGGGGAAGCCGTCCCCGCTGGAAGAACAGTAATTATTGCTAGACCAGCCGCTAGCGATAATCACATTTTAAGATCTGGCAGGTTGGTTGTCCACAAATTCATCAATGTATCAACTTGGTACATTTAGCCTGCCCATACATGGTGCAAATGTACCTGTTGAACCGGCTGAGATTTGAATTGTCTATGGCCAGCATTATTCAAAAGCATGCATGTGCTGCAACCCATGGGGGTGTTTTCATTTCAGCACTCAAGATTGGGAACAGAAGAGATCTGACTGATATTTTCCAACATGGATAATCGTGTTTTCCTGAAATACTGGTGTCCATACACTGCCCTGTTTTTCAAACTTGTTTAAATAATGGATATTCGGGGTCAATCATCAAAATAACTATTGCTGTGACCTACTGGTGTTTAGATTTCTGATGCTTTTAGGAAGCTAAAATAATCTCTTTTTTTTTTTTTCACAGGCTTGAAGAAGTGGGTGGAAGTGGGAAACTCCGGAGTTTTTCGGCCGGAGATGCTGCTGCCTATGGGGCTTCCAGAGGGAGTGTCGGTCATTGCATGGGGTCTCTCGCTGGAGAGGTGAGATGAAGAGAACATGCCAGTGCGGTCCATATCCATGCTCAAAGTTCAGCCGTTTTGTGTGGTCCACAGATTCTGTACCTTGTAGAGTATAAGAAATAGGTGGTAGTCCCTTTAGTTCACAGGTGTCAAACACAAGGCCCGCGGGCCGATTACGGCCCTCCATGCCATTTCATGTGGCCCTTGCACCTCTTCTGCAGCCCTCCTCTGGTCCTTCCCTAGACCCTTACTTTCTGCTTTCAATCATAGCATCCAGCTTCTTCCCAGCAGCATATGGAAAGGGGGGTGTAATGTAAGGGTGATTGGGGGACTCAACTTCTGATGGTGGGGTGGCTTTTGACATCCTAATGTAAGGGGAGGGGGATGCGCTGGACATCTATTTTAACAGATACAACCGGCCCTTTTGAGGGCGATCATAATGCTGATGCAGCCCCACGATGAAATAGTTTGACACCCCTGCTTTAGCTGCTAACACGCTGCTCTTCATGGTCTGGTACATAGTATGGGTGGTTGTTGTACCATGTACACCTGCAGTGTGGGGAATCTACAGCGTAAAGGTGATGACTTTCCTGTAGTTCTTAATTTGCCTGAGCCAGTCGGATATCTACTATGATCAAAAGATCTATGGTGGGAATTAATAAAGTTTGGTGCAGGCATAAGGCTCCACCCTGCTCAGCTGACGGGTATGACGTTTAACCCTGTGACTGCCATGGTTAACATGCCTGCATATCATCAGGGAAAGGAGCTTTGCTAATATAGTATACGTCACTCGCACCTGTTTACTGAGCCATTTTAATAGCACAAAATGCTTTACTTCCCCCCACCATGTGCTTGTAGCATGGTCCTGACATCTGAAGCGGTCTCGGCTTTCCTGCTTGACTTATTTGAAGCAACATTCCCAAAAAAAAAAGCTTTAACTACTTGAGATCCGCGCTATAGCCGAATGACAGCTACAGCGCAGATCTAAATATCCAACCTGCTGTGCAGCAGGGAAATTCTGTGTTGGCCGTGTCCCTCGGACACAGCCAATCACAGATCACCAATCAATGAGATCATCTCTCATTGCCATTTTACACAGAGACAGCGTCCTGTCTCTGGAGAGGAGGAGACCGATCTGTGTTCCTTGTACATATCGGTCACCCCCCTCCCCCCCACAGTTAGAACACAATGCAGGGAATACATTTAACCCCTTCCTCACCCCCTAGTGTTAACCCCTTCAATGCCAGTCACTTTTATACAGTAATAAGTGCATATTTATAGCACTGATCGCAGTATAAATGTGAATGGCGCCAAAAATGTGTCAAAAGTGTCCGATGTGTCCGCCATAACGTCGCAGTCCCAATAAAAATCGCAGATCGCCGCCATTTCTAGTAAAAAAAATAATAATAAAAAATAATTCTGTCCCCTATTTTTTTTTTTACCAAAAATATGTCGAATACGCATCGCCCTAAACTGAGAAAAAAAAAAATTTAAAAAAAAAATTGGGATATTTATTATAGCAACAAGTAAAACATATATTATATATAATTTTTTTTTCAAAATTGTCGCTCTTTTTCGTTTAGAGCGCAAAAAATAAAAACCGCACAGGCGATCAAATACCACCAAAAGAAAGCTCTACTTGTGGGGAAAAAAGGACATCAATTTTGTTTGGGATCCACGTCGCACGACCGCTCAATTGTCAGTTAAAGCGACGCAGTGCCGCAAGCTGAAATTTCACCTGGGCAGGAGGGGGTTTATGTGCCCAGTAAGCAAGTGTTTAAAGAAGTGCAGGCTGATGGGCGCTAAATTCAAAGAATAGCTTGGGATAATCAGAATAACAATGCAGCAAGAGTCAGGTGAGGAGTCGCAAACTGATTGGATTACTTCAGTGTCGCTGTTGACATGGTGAACAGCCTGGCTGCTGATTAGCCTGTCCTATGTTTAATCCCGACCACATAATCCCTGTAGACGGATGACCGTGCCCTCATTAGAGACATATGCTCCACTTCTGCACATGTAAACAAACACACGGGACCTGTTCTGTTTTTTGACTCCTATAGATGCTTGTGTGATGGATCCTCATAAGGGCCATCAGCAGTGCTGTTAGATTATGTGCTTTAGGCTTGTAAAGTGCATGAAAGAAGCTGCATCTGCAATCCCAATGTGAAAGCCGGAGTGCTTTTACACTGAAGTGCTGCACTGGCAGGGTGTCAAAGTCCTGCAAGCAGCTTCTTTGCAGCGTTTTAGGAGCGTTTAATACACCGCTCCTAAAGCCCCATTCCCATTGAGGGAGCTTTTTTTTTAACATCCAAGCACCTGAAAAATGCCCCAGTGTGAAAGGGGTCTTGGCGTCGCTTTACCAGCGTTTTTCAGGTGCTGGCAGTGTGAAAGGGCTCTGAAAGCACTCAGGCTTTCACGTTGGGATTGCAGATGAGGCTTCTTTTAGGCGATTTACAGGCGTTTTTTTAACGCCAAAGCGTCTGAAAAATGCCCCATTGTGAAAGGGGCCTTAAAGTTTGACTGCCACTTTGTACAACTTTTTGATTGTAAATAGAAATTTCAGCACCGCAGTTGCATGCCGGTTCACACGTGAGGTGCTGAAAAACGCATACGCTTTCCTGTTCAAATGACATGCGATTTTTCAGCAGTGCAATATGAGCCATCATTCTGTATGGCTCAAATCGTACTGCATCTGCAACAAAATCGTGCAGGACACTTCTTTTTTTTTTGGCCTCACCAGAACCAAATCCTTTGGGTGATCCGCTAGAATGCCTGTCATGTTTTGTCAACTCCAAAAATCAGAAGGAGCCAACATGGCGGGATTGCATATAACGTGTTTACTGTCACTTTAACAAGGAGAGCCTGCGTGTCTTCAAAATAAATTTTATAGATATAGAGAGATCCCTCTATAATACAGTTTTGACCTGGGACCGTTGTAAACATGTTGGCGTACGGAATTCTTATCAGCAGTATTAAATTACGACTGCTACAGGGAACCAGGAGCTATCTGCAGTATAGTGATCTTGATTATTGATCAAGGTCCAAACCAGGAAGTGAGCGCATATGGTTCATTAACCACTTGCCGACCAGCCGCCGCAGTAATACGGCGGCAGGTCGGCACGGGTGCGCGAGAGCCCGTAGCTCTACGTCGCGCCTTTCGCGGCCACTAGGGGGCGCGTGCGCGCCGCCGACGGCCCGCGCGCGCGCCCCCCGCTCGCCCCCGAGTCCCATGCGTGTGCCCGGCGGGCGCGATCGCCGCCGGGCACACGCGATCGCTCGTTACAGAGCGGGGAACGGGAGCTGTGTGTGAAAACACACAGCGCTCGTTCCTGTCAGCGGGGGAAACGCTGATTTTCTGTTCATACAATGTATGAACAAAAGATCAGTGATTTCCCCCTAGTGAGGGAACCCCCCCATACAGTTAGAACACACTAGGAACACACTTAACCCCTTCCCTGCCCCCTAGTGTTAACCCCTTCACTGCCAATGGCATTTTTATAGTAATCCAATGCATTTTTATAGCATTGATCGCTAAAAAAATGCCAATGGTCCCAAAAATGTGTCAAAAGTGTCCGAAGTGTCCGCCATAATATCGCAGTACCGAAAAAAAACGCTGATCGCCGCCATTACTAGTAAAAAAATAATAATAATAAAAATGCCATAAAACTACCCCCTATTTTGTAAACGCTATAACTTTTGCGCAAACCAATCAATAAACGCTAATTGCGATTTTTTTTACGAAAAATATGTAGAAGAATACGTATCGGCCTAAACTGAGGGAAAAATATTTTTTTTTAATATATTTTTGGGGATATTTATTATAGAAAAAAGTAAATATTGCATTTTTTTCAAAATAGTCGCTCTGTTTTTGTTTATAGCGCAAAAAATAAAAACCGCAGAGATGATCAAATACCACCAAAAGAAAGCTCTATTTGTGGGAAAAAAAGGACGCCAATTTTGTTTGGGAGCCACGTCGCACGACCGCGCAATTGTCAGTTAAAGCGACGCAGCACCGAATCTCAAAAAGTGCTCTGGTCTTTGGACAGCAATATGGTCCGGGGCTGAAGTGGTTAAAGGAGTTGTAAAGAAAAAAATATTTTCACCTTAATGCACCTTAACGCGGGGCTATGGCCGCTCGCTGTATCACGGGAGCGTGCCCGCAATTACTGACCACCGTGCGAGCTCTCGCATGACTGTGGCGAGTAATTGCGGGGAGGACCAGAGACAGCCGCCGAGGGACCCCAGAAGACATGGATCGGGGCCACTCTGTGCAAAACGACCTGCAGAGTGGAGGTAAGTATGACATGTTTGTTATTTTAAATGACAAAAAAAAAATCTTTTTACTGACGCTTTAAGTGTAATGCATGTGGATGATCCGTTCATGTGAAGATGTACATATTTATGGACTTTTGTTTGTTTCGTTATTTGGGACTTATTTATGTAAAGAGGTTGTAAACTCTGGGGGGGGGAAAAAAACCCTGTGTAAGACAAAGGCATAAATTCTGAAATGCTGATGCAGTTGATATTTTCCCTGGAGTTTCTTCCAGGTTCTCGGGCTCTGGTGCTGTGATTGGCCGGAGTCGCAATGACATCACTCCCACGCATGCACCCTGGAGCCGCTGTTCATGGGGCTCGGAAGGAACGCCACCCGTGACCTTCTGAGCACATGCACCAGTTAGGAGTTATTTTCACTACCTATAGGTAAGCCTGTAATAAGGCTTACCTACAGGTAAATGTCAGCAGAGGAAGTGTACTTATTAAGAGACTGTGTTTAGTTGCACTGCATTTGAATTATATCCTGGAGAGGTGGAGTGCAAAAAACGCTCAACGGTGCTGGTCAGCAATTAAGAATTTTAGATTGTGAGCACTTTTTTTTTTTTGTTTTTTTTTTGTTGTGCGTATGATTTGTCTATTAGGTTTCAAATTTTATAGATGGCTTATGGTATTTTGCACTACTGTTGATTGTCTTTTTCACTTTTTATAGCAGTGCTAGAAAATGTTTTTAGCTTGACATACATTACTCTTAGGCCGCGTACACACCACTAAATAAATCCGATCGAATCGGTCTGACAGACCGTTTTGATCGGATTTGTCTGCTGGGATATATTGGTTTGATCGGCAGACAGCGCGGTGACGTTGACGCCGCCACGTCACCGCACCAGGAAGTAAAATACTTCCACGCATGCGTCGAATCCATTCGACGCATGTGCGGACAGATATGTCCGCAGTTAGTGTACTAACCAGCAGACATGTCGGACGGACGGGTTCCCAGCAGACAGATTTTAAAGCATGCTTTAAAATTTGTCTGCTGGAAAAACCCGTCTGCTCGCCCGTATACACGATCGAATTTGTCTGCTGAAACGGTCCGTCGGACCGTTTTCAGCAGATAAATTTGATCGTGTGTACGCGGCCTTAGTGTAAGGCAATCGGGTCCGCCTGCCAGTTTTCAGGCAAACCTGATCAGACCAGCCATCCTTCTGTATGAGACAGTGGCTGTGTCCACTGGCATCCTGTCCGATGTGGTCCGCTAAAAACAGACTGATGGAGGATATGTTCGCTATCCATCTGGCGGATTGGATTGGATAGTAAGACAGGCAGTCCCATAGAGAACAGCGGGCTGTGTTTGCTTTGCATAGCAGATATGGACCTGTCATCCGCCTTCTTAGCAGGGATCAGCGGAAGGATCCCCCACTGAGCAGGTGGATCGGCATTGGATGGATTCCGCTCCATCTGAAAGGGCCAGTTCGATTTACTAAAACTTCTCATTAAATGCAGCAGGACTGGAGCCTCACTGTTGCAGTGCGGGGAGCTGGGACTCTTTAGTAGTTGGTGCTGAGGTGGGATCTTGTCTACAGGGACCCTGAAGATACTAGAATCCAGTTCATGAATTGGCTTCCAAAAAAACAACTGAAATGTTCCTTAAAGCTGGGCTGAGACCCTTAAGAAAAGAAAATATACTGACTGTGATTCTATCTCTGTTTCAGGCCAACGATGATCAAGTATGGCATTAATAACATTCGAGAGCTGGTGGGGCACAAAGTCAATCTACAGATGGTGTATGACGGTCCGATATGCCGGCTGGACTCATAATAACTTGGCAGTTGGGAAGAACAACACAGAGAACTTCAACAACTGATTGAAGGAGAGGCAGAAGCCTTAAGTCCATCAATGGCCAGGCTTGGTGCTCTCGTATTTAGAAGCCACAGAGTGACCATGTTTGAAAACATCCACCATATAACCCATATTTTATAAATGATGTGAAGTTTATGTATCACTCCCTTTTCTAAGAACAATATAGTAAAAATGTTTTTTATATAAAAAAAGTAAAAAAAAGACCCCTATTTATTTACGTACTCTCCTGGACCTTTAGAATTTGCTCTCTTTCAGGTGTGAATTGTTGAAGTCTTGTGTCTGCTTCACATTACAAAAGGGAATACAGAAAACACCAACAGTTTTACTACTATATTTGCAGACTAAATACAACCAGCCGCAATAAAGATTTACTTTATCAGTAAATGGATGTTGTGTTTTTAATTTTTTTTCTCGTTCCAGACTCTCTTTTTTTTTTTTTTCGTGACTGCGACATTATGGCGGACACTTCGGACAATTTTGACACATTTTTGGGACAATTGTCATTTTCACAGCAAAAAATGCATTTAAATTGCATTGTTGTGAAAATTACATTTGCAGTTTGGGAGTTAACCACAGGGGGCGCTGAAGGGGTTATGTGTTTCCTAATGTGTTTACAACTGTAGGGGGGTGTGGCTATAGGTGTGACATCATCGATTGCACTCCAGAGGCGATCGGGTCCGCGAGTCCTGCAGTCCCGGCGCGGAGCTTCGGACCGAATCACGGGAGCACTCCACGGGCGCGCGCCCGTGACCAACGGCTGGGTACTAGTACAGGACGTACCTGTACATGTGCCCAGCCGTGCCATTCTGCCGACGTATATGTGCAGGAGGCGGTCCTTAAGTGGTTAAACGTTCACGTTGCCGTAATGCATGTTATGTGTTGCAGTGGCAATTTTATTTTTTGATGCAGCAATACAAAAAGGCAATTGAGGTGCGCAATAGTGCATTATGTTACCAAAAAAAAAAACATGTCTGATTTTGAGTACATCGAGGTGCACTGGCACGCTATCATTTTAATAGGCTGCTTCAACACTTAACACACAGTCCAATTTTAATGTGATACTAATGTATTTTTTTTATTTTTTTATATAACAAACATGTCATACTTGCCTGCTCTAGTAGTGTAGTGGTTTTGCACAGAGCAGCCAGGATCCTCCTTCTCTGGTCCCTTGCTGGAGCACCTCAACCCTCCCTCCTGCAGAGTGCCCCCACAGCATGCAGCTTGCTATGGGGGCACCCGAGCCGAGCTGCTGTGTCCATTCAGACAAGGATCCGTAGCTCGGCTCTGCCCTCCCTTTCTCTCCTCATTGGCTAACTGACTTTGACAGCAGTAGAGCCAATGGCACCCCGCTGCTTTCTCAGCCAAAGAGGAGTCCCAGACAGCTGAGACTCTTGTGCAATCGCTCCATCAAGATGGGGTTCAGGTAAGTATTAGGGGACCTGCTGCACACAGAAGGCAGAGAACAAAGTGCTACACTACGGGCGCCGGGCGGAAAGCTGTTCGGCGCGATGGACTGCACCACAAAGCGGCTCCAAACCTTGCAAATGGAGCACCTCGTCTGTAATCTTGTGATTGCATAGACATGGCGCTTCCCATAGAACACTGTGTCCAGCGCCTGAACAAAGTGCACTTAAGGCCTTTGTTTTTTATTTTTTTGTGACTGCCTGGTGTGTGGGGCGCGTCACTGCTTTTTTTTTTTTTTTTTCTTGATGCAAAGAATTCATTAAGAGAAAGAAATTTCTGACTTTAGAACCACTTTAAATGGGCCCTTAGTCATCATTGAGGCATATCATTGGGGTGTATCCGTTGTACACTACATGCTATTATTTTTACATTCTCTCCTTACAGTTTTTAAACATACTGGCACAAAGGTTGGTTGGTTGGTAGACAAAAAAAAATCACACGCTCCACAATAGGGTAAGAAGTTCTTTTATTTTTACAGTAATCTATACATGGAATCTGTCAGCTACAGTAAGAAACCACTTTCAACTAATTTGGCATTTATTGCAGCTAAATTGTCATAAAAAAAAAAAAATTGGGCAAGTGTGTGTATGTGTGTCTAAGCTACATGGGAGATTTGTAATATCTTTGTCATGCTACTTAAATCGCTAGAAGTTTGTTAGATTGCTGAATTGATGGCTTTCCAATTATATAAGTTTATTCAAAATGCAGATGCGACTCCCTTCACTTTTATTGCACATCATACCCACTAAGCCTTTCTCAACCTATTTTACTGCCAGGGAATACTTGCAAAAATATTCAGGTCTAGGGGGAACACCTGCTAAAACCAATTCATCAAGGGTCAGTGGGAAAAAACGCACCTTATATTGGTGGTCAGTAGGAAGAATGCCCCCTTTTTGAAGACACTAAAAAGAACAGCGGTGCCATACTGCTGGCTTTTTGCGAACTATGAAGGCACCATTAAATGGGAGGTCAAACAGCCACAGGTCAAGGAACCCCTAGTTAAAGGAGTTGTAAAGGAAAACAATGTTTTTGCTGAAATTACAGGGTATAGAGACATAATAGTTAACTGATTCCTTTTAAAAATAGATAAAAATCAATCATATAATGTGCCTGTAGTTTCAGTTTCGTTTTTCATGCTTCTGTGAAGTACAGAGACAGAGCCAATACAGGGCAGTGTTTGTTTTTAACCCCTTCCATACCGGTCCATAGTGGATTGACGTCTGGAGCAACCCCTCGCCGATGAGAGTGGACATCACATGATGTCCTTTGTTCCCGGTGTTCTAGGGCGCTCGCGACACCACTTGCGATCCCGCGCCCGCGATTACCGCTGATCACGGCAGGAGTGTGGATCTGTGTGTGTAAACACACAGATCCACCTCCTGTCAGCGGTGAGGAGACCGATGTGTGTTCCCAGTACAGAGGAACACACATCGGTCTCCTCCCCTTGTGAGTCCCCCTCCTCCTACAGTTGGAACATACTTTAGGTAACATTTTAACCCCTTCAGCGCCCCCTAGTGTTAACCCCTTCCCTGCCAGTCACATTTACACAGTAATCAGTGCAGTTTTATAGCACTAATCGCTGTGTAAATGTGAATGGTCCCAAAAAACGTGTCAAAAGTGTCCGATATGTCCGCCGCAATTTCACGGTCACATAAAAAAAAAAACGCAGATCGCCGCCATTACTAGTAAAAAAAAAAAAATGCTATAAATCTATTACCTATTTTGTAGACGCTATAACTTTTGCGCAAACCAATCAATATACGATTATTGCATTTTTTTTTTTTACCAAAAATACGTAGAAGAATACGTATCGGTCTAAACTGAGGAACATTTTTTTTTTTTTTTTTATTGATATTTATTAAAAAAATTAAAAAATATTGTTTTTTTAATTGTCGCTCTTCTTTTGTTTATAGCGCAAAAAATAAAAACCGCAGAGATGATCAAATACCACCAAAAGAAAGCTCTATTTATGTGGGGAAAAAAACATAACGATTTAATTTGGGTACAGTGTTGCATGACCGTGCAATTGTCATTCAAAGTGCAACAGCGCTGAAAACTAAAAATTGGTCTGGGCAGGAAGGGGGTGAAAATGCCCTGTATGGAAGGGGTTAAAATGAAACTGATTGGTTCTGAGGGGTTTTAGACACCTCCTTGATTAGAAACCACAGAGAAAAACTCCCAGGACTTTTTTCATAAGGAAACAGACAACCAGGAAGTGTGGAGATCAGAGAAGGATTACAGCGGAAACGAACAATGAGGACATGAAACCAGGACTGCATTAGTGACCCTTTAAGGATGGCTAGACTAGAACTTGTTTACATATTTAAAAAAAAAAATTACGTTCATTTATGTTCTGATTTAAGCCACTATTTTGTGTCACAAGCTCCAGCTCTCTAAGTTTGTGTAAACCTTTGACAAGTGCAAAATATACCTGTTGCTCTTGCTGGAAATCTTCTGAACTCATAACTTTCTTTGCTCTCTGCTGCTTTTATCAGTTATATTGTTCCTAGTTTTCCCTGCAGACTACACAACGACTCCTATCTATGTTATGGAGGAGTGGAGGAAGGGTATTATGTAATCCTGCCCTAGGATGACATTACAGTGAGTGAGTGTTGTCACCCTAGGACAGGAAGAGTGTTATTGGCGGGATCAACAGGTAAACTATGCAAGTAGCAACCATATAAGACCTGATAAGCTACAATATATAAACTTCTGTTCATGAGTTTTTACCTGCCTCAAAATGTTCTCTTACTGCCTAAGAACTCCCCCCCCCCCCCCCTCTTCTTGAGGTGGTTGTGCTCCCAAATCCACTGTGGCTGACATACGCCCCTGTTGAAGTTTACTTATACGAAACGCGTCGCGCTTGGCTTATTGCTCCTTTTTACTTTTGTGATCACACATTTTTATTACTACGGATGCCAATCTGTTTTTATTCAATAAAACCTATCCTTTTTGATTTATACCACGTGAAGCCTTTCTTTTTTCTGTTAAGAGGTGTTTTTTTTTTTGGCCCTTCCATCTGGCTGTTTCCACTTGGTTTCTCAACCTTACAGTCACCTACAAGACCCGTGGAAGCTGCTCCTGGCAACGCCTGGGTTCCCATGATCGTTGGGGAAGACTACCCAGCTTGGCTCGATTGACTTGTCATCGACATTCAAGTCCACCATCCCTGGTAAGAGTACATACCTCATTATTTTAAATAAGGATACAACACCTCAATGTTTCCACGTGTTTACTATATCACTGTGCTTCCCTTCTGAGCAACAACTATTTTATACTGGACTTTGTGTTCACTACATGGATGGGTTCATTCATTTTTACATTTCCCATAATCTTCCATATACGAGTTGTATTTATATATGTTATGTTTTCACACTTTGTAACCTACCTTCATGTGTTTAGCAACATTTGATTATTTAAATATTGCTTACTCAACTTTTTAGCGCTACATTTTCCATTTACCTTGTTCCCAAATCCACAATGACTGTCCTCAGTATTGACTAATTACATATGATTGTGCAATGCTCCAATTATTTGAAAGGATTGCTTTTATATATGCTGCCCCATGTGGTGACTTTTTTTTTTTAAGTGTTTTGTGTTTGGTTGCAACTACTAGTAATTCATTGCTAGCGATTTAAGTAGCATGAAAAAACATCTGTATATTTTAGACTGAACAGCGGGGTGGGGAGGTTTAAATTTAATTAAAAAATGCCTTTCATATATAAATTAAAGGTTTTTTTGTTTTTTTGTTTTTTTTTAAGGGTATTGTCATGAATATCATATGTAAATGTTTGATCTTTATGTATTACTTCTATACCTTGTGCAAAAAAAAAAAAAGAATGGTATATGGCATGTTTGGATGCCCTCCCCGACCTATAACCTGTGCTTGCCCGATTAATGACAAGCCTTCACATCTCCAAACATTTGTGAATGTAGTCAGTTGCCTGTTGTACTTGCTCATCCATAGCAAAACGGCACCTCTGTGGCTAAGAACAAAATGGCTGCTTGTTAAGACCTCTTAATGTAAAAATAATAAAACTTTACAATAGTTAACTGATTTGGCCTTCAAGAGGGACTGAAATTTGGTGCTTCATCATCATCATCTTCCCGACACACGTACACACAGCCACCAAGACCGAAACTGTGGTTGGATCTACATTGCATGGCCTGTGTCAGCTGATGGAGTCATTGTCCACTTCTGGGGAGCGCCATCTTTGTCTTGCGCTCGGGACTGTCTTAGATAAAGTTGCTGTTTCATGCACTCCCAAGCGCCAGAATTGGACGCTTCATCTGAGTCCAGAGGTTTTTGGGTATTGTGTGCATACTCCATCAGTCATTAAGAATATATTACACACAGCAAGGGAGTACCATGTCCGGGGACTTCAGATGCTGTGTAATGAGGCTTTCCGCAGGCCAAGGTTTCCTCCGTATGCTGCTGGCAGGTAAAGGTTCTCGCTGCTTTTCGATATGGGTATGCAGACCTCAGGCTGGCTGGACAAGCAGTACACATCCATTTTATCTGTTGGTAGTGGTAGTAGAGGATGTGTGGATCTTGGATCATGAGCTAATTGACTTTTACTTTCCATGTGAGGTCCTAAGATGCAATCTTAAAACAGATAAAAAATAAATTTGTATTAATTTTCATCTTGACGACCCTTGAACAGTCACATGGTCATTTTACTTGGCACAAGTGAAGCCTCATGCACACTGGGTGCTTAGCCCACATTTGTCAAATTCTGATGTTTTCAAAATGTATGACAGGCTGAAATACGCGGCGGCAAAACGCTGTACCTCCGTGATGTATGTCAGGAACCCAGGAATTCTGCATCCTGAATGCATTCAGCCCTGCGTAAGAGTGTGCTGAACATCCAGTGTGCATGTAGCCTAAATCAGTGGTTCTCAACCCTGTCCTCAGGTATCCCCAACAGGCCATATTTGCAAGTTTTCCTTTATCTTGCACAGGTGCTTTTAAATCAAAGTTAATAAGTTGGTATTTTGGACCGCCTTTTTATCTAAGAGAAATTCCAAAAAACATGGCCTGTTGGGAGTACTTGAGGACAGGGTTGAGAGCCACTGGCCTAAATCACGAGGCAGCATGAAGCACAATACAAAGCTTTTCATCTAGTTTGAATAGTGTAGAGAAGTATGATGCCGCGTACACACAGTCGGAATTTCTGATGGAAAAAGTCAGACAAAGTTCCGACCGTGTGTATGCCCCATCTGACTTTTTCTGACGGACTTGGAGAGCAGGTTCTTATTTTTTCCAATGGAAAAATGAAAAAAATCTTATCGGAAATTCTGATTGGCTGTATGGAATTCCGACGGGAAAAAAAAAACACGCATGCTCAGAAGCATTGAACTTATTTTTCTCGCCTCGTCATAGTGTTGTACGTCCCTGCGTTCTTAAAGCGGGGGTTCACCCTAAAAAAAAATTCTAACATTACATCCTGAGAGTGAGAGTATGCTGCTCTTCTTTTTTTTTTTTTTTGTACATACCATTTTAGCGATATTTTCACCCCTGGATTCGGGGTAGTGAATTACGCGGGAGTGGGTGTTCCTATTAACAGCCTAAGTGATTGACGTGCTTCCGACCGGCGCATACAGTGCGTCACGACTTGCCGAAAGAAGCCGAACGTCTGTGCGCAGGCGCCGTATAGAGCCGACTCGACGTTCGGCTTCTTTCGGCAAGTCGTGATGCGTTGTATGCGCCGGTCGGAAGCACGTCAATCACTTAGGCTGTTAATAGGAACGCTCACTCCCGCGGGATTCACTACCCGGAAGCCGGGGGTGAAAATATCGCTAAAATGGTATGTACGAAAAAAAAGAGCTCAATGTAATGTTAGAATTTTTGTTTAGGGTGAACCCCCGCTTTAACGCTCAAAAGTTCAGAGAACTTTTGTGTGACCGTGTGTATGCAAGCTAAGCTTGCAAAATCCCCGCCAGCAGATGGCGCGCTGATGTGGCGGTGACGTTGACGCCGCCACGTCACCGCACCAGGAAGTAAAACACTTCCGCGCATGCGCCGAATCCATTCGGCGCCGGTGCGAGACAACATGTCTGCTGGTAACTGTACTAACCAGCAGACATGTCGGGCGGACGGGTTCCCACCCCGATAGATTTCAAAGCATGCTTTGAAATCTGTCAGGTGGCCAAATCCGTCGGCTCGCCCGTACACACGATCAAATCTGTCTGCTGGGACGGTCTAGCAGACCGTTTCCAGCAGACAGATTTGATCGTGTGTACGCGGCCTAAGAGGAATTCTGTCGGAAAAACCATCCAAGTTTTTTCAGATGGAGATTTCACTCGTGTGTACAGGGCATTAGAACATCTGTTCACACTGGATTTCTATTTACTTCCTGTCCAGAAAACACATCACGACGTGAAAATAAATATCTCCGAAAATTAGGGAAAATCCCACCTTGAAAGAGTCTTTGTATTTACTTTTCTAACTGCTTTGGCTGCTGTCGGCATTGTAGAACGGGAGATTTGTATCAAATACGTTTACCATCATTTCCCTTTCATGCTGCTATGGATTGACACTAGGAAAGGGAAATTACGGTAAGTATTTGATACAATTTTCCATTATACAGTGCTGACAGCGGCCAAAGCAGTTATTAAAGGCAATTGTTCGCTTGGGCCAAGCTTGCCCAAACAAACTATATAAAGTGAAAGGAAATTTGCAATAAGGAATTAGAGGAAGTAAACCCTGCATGCACTTTGTTCTTGAAGCAGTACGAGAACTTCACGTCTGCTGGCAGAACAAAAATTTGTTAGGCTGAGAACTTCTCAGCCATTCACAGAAAGCCTTGTAGTATTATCAACAAATACAAGATTTCCTCTGAGATGATGATGTCACAATTTCCACCGCTGTCCTTCAAGGGAAGCCTTTTTGCATTGATAAAAACCTAAGGCTTCCTATTAATGGCTAAGAAGCACTCAGCCCAACTTGATTTTGTTCCGGCAGTAGAGAAGTCCCCGTACCACTTCCAAAATACAGCCACTGCATCAATTAGTAAAGGAAATAGTTAATTTGGGCCAGCTTGGTCCAAACAAACTACCTCTAATGAAAGGAAAGATGGAGTCAGGCTTTAAATCCAGTTACCATGGAAAGTGTAGGATGGGATGTGTGGAAATCACCCTGTTCTACTTACATCATTTCATCCTTGGAGTTTCTCTAATATCTTTCCCTGGCAACAGTTCGCACCTTTTGTGCACGTAATTTGAAAACGTAACACTTTTGGAGACCTCTTGGAACCAAGGGTGGGATTATGTAAATAGTTCCACAATTTTCATAGCTCTCATCCTGTTCTATGACAATCAACTTCCACACATTCCATGGTGAATGGATCAAGGTGTCTTTACTGCTTGTGTGAATATAAATGCTGGGGTGTGTACCTTTCACTCATTGGAACTGAAGAAATAACTTGGAGAAGCTATGAAAATTCTTTAATGTTACAGTACATCTAGCTGACTGTGACTATTACCATGTTTCCCTGAAAATAAGCCTGGGTCTTATATTAATTTTGGCAACAAAAGACACAGTAGGGCTTATTTTGGGGGTAGGTCTTACCATGTAATGTGCTGTCTTCTCTCCCTCACCTGATAGGAATCCCCAGTGTGAACCAAGTTAAAATGCTTATAAAGTTATGTTCTATCAAATGTAAAGTCTATATTTTGAAGATAAACTTAAAAAAAAGGTTTTTGGGTGAACTACCCCTTTAACATTAATTGAGGCTCGCTTTGTCAAGGGGAATCGGGTGGGTTTTTTTTTAGAATCGAAGCAGTACTTACCATTTTAGAGATGCATCGTCTCCGTCGCTTCCGGGTATGGTCTTCGGGAAAGGGCGTTCCTATTTGATTGACAGGCTTCCGACGGTCGGATACCTCGCGTCACGATTTTCCGAAAGTAGCTGAACGACGGTGCGCAGGCGCAGTATAGAGCCGCACCAGCGCTCGGCTTCTTTTGGCTACTCGTGACGCGATGTATGCGACCGTCGAAAGCCTGTCAATCAAATAGGAACGCCCAGACCAGAAGATCATACCAGGAAGCGACGGAGACGATGCATCTCTAAAACGGTAAGTACTGCTTCGATTCTAAAAAAAAACCACCCGATTCCCCTTGACAAAACGAGCCTCAATCAATGTTAAAAAGAGGTTTTTGGGTGAACTACCCCTTTAAACTTGAATGAAAAAAAAATGCTTGTAAAATCCTATAATCCACTCTATTACAGTATTATATAATGTACAATGTGTGTGTTTCTGTAATATAATTGTGCCAAATATCTTCGTTATAGCGCAGCTCTACGCTTCTGTGACCCGGCTGAGCGCTCTTCCCCACAATTATATTACAGAAACACACACATTGTACATTATATAATACTGTAATAGAGTAGATTATAGGATTTTACAAGCATTTTTAACTAGGGCTTATTTTTAGGGTAGGGCTTATATTGCAGCCCTCCTGGAAAATAACGCTGGGTCTTATTTTCCAGGAAACATGGTACTACCACCACCACCACCTATACCAGAGGTGTCAAACTCAATTTCATTGTGGGCCACAATAGCAGCATGATTGCCCTCAAAAGGGCTGATTTGTATCTAAGATTAGATGTCCAGCGCATCCCCTCCTCTTACATTAGATGTCAAGAGCCACTGCACCATTAGAAGTTGAGTCCCTTACATCATTGTACCCCCCTTGCCTTATGCTACTGCTGGGAAGAAGCTGGGTGCATTGCTTAAAAGCAGAAAGTAAGGGTCCGGAGGAGGACCAGAGGAGGGCTGGACCTCTCCTGCAGTTGCAGGAGTGGTGTGAGGGCCAAATTAAATGGCCGGGAGGGCCGGATTCGGACCGCGGGCCTTGTGTTTGACACCTGTGACCTACACCATGACCTGGATAAATGAGAACCTTCATATAGATACAGATTTTTTAAGGCATACTAAGTAATATACATGCTTTATATTTATACATTTTTGATACATAGCGAGTTTAGTTTTTACCTGCAATGTCATGGGCTAAATCCTTAATGAGGTGACCCACAATGGCATAAGCAGCCCCCACCACAACCAGTCCGGCCATGAGCAGGTAGATTACGGCTCGTGGGAGAGGGATGATCTCGTATTCCATGGGCTTGTAGTCTGGATAGGAAGGGTTTTCATTGGAGACAGAGAACTGATACGCAGACTGTGCCTGGAAGTGGCTGCCGGTGAGGTTGATTGTTCGCAAATTGGACATTACTTCCATCTCCTAATGCAAAGAAAGTACAAATTAGATTTTTTTTTTTGGCCTTACTGTCAGAATCCAATAGTTATTTTTTCAAGTTAATCCATTAAAATCCATGAAATTTTACCTATCGCAATATATATATATATCGGTTTAGGGATTAAAGAAAATCTGTATGGAGAGGAAACACGCAGGCTGCTGATCCTATGACTTTATAACTCTGACACATAAGCATGCAGATTATGAGCTCTGACTTCACTGGCTGTATGCTTGTTCCAGTTGACTAGACAGTAAACCCAACATCAGGATGACAGCCCTGGAGACGGCATTGTGCAAATGGACAATGGTAGTTTCATATTTTTTATCCTGACAGATCCACTTTGAATTTGTTTTTTGTTTTGTTCCATCTATGTCTGCTGGTAGCTGATGTCAAGCCTTCAATAATCATTAAGCAGAAACCTGCAAACCTGAAACACACACATAGATGTTCTTTCAAGTAATGCCCCAGGGATTCACCACCTCATATACAGTGCTACTTTGGATCAGTGGTCTCCAGCCTGCACGGGGGACCAGTAGAAGGCCTTTACTTGCCTTAATCCAGCCCTTGAGACAATCTTCTTCTCGCTGACACCAATGATGGGACACCATTCCTCCCACTGACACCAATGATGGGACACCATTCCCCCCACTGATGCCAATGATGGGACACCATTCCCCCCACTGACGCCAATGATGGGACACCATTCCCCGCAATGACGCCAATGATGGGACACCATTTCCCCCACTGACACCAATGATGGGACACCATTCCCTCCCACTGACACCAATGATGGGACACCATTCCCTCCCACTGACGCCAATGATGGGACACCATTCCCTCCCACTGACGCCAATGATGGGACACCATTCCTCCCACTGACGCCAATGATGGGACACCATTCCCTCCCACTGACGCCAATGATGGGACACCATTCCCTCCCACTGACGCCAATGATGGGACACCATTCCTCCCACTGACGCCAATGATGGGACACCATTCCCTCCCACTGACGCCAATGATGGGACACCATTCCCTCCCACTGACGCCAATGATGGGACACCATTCCTCCCACTGACGCCAATGATGGGACGCCATTCCTCCCACTGACGCCAATGATGGGACGCCATTCCTCCCACTGACGCCAATGATGGGACACCATTCCTCCCACTGACGCCAATGATGGGACACCATTCCTCCCACTGACGCCAATGATGGGACACCATTCCTCCCACTGACGCCAATGATGGGACACCATTCCTCCCACTGACGCCAATGATGGGACACCATTCCTCCCACTGACGCCAATGATGGGACACCATTCCTCCCACTGACGCCAATGATGGGACACCATTCCTCCCACTGACGCCAATGATGGGACACCATTCCTCCCACTGACGCCAATGATGGGACACCATTCCCCCCACTGACAACATTGAGAGGACACCAAAAAAAATGGAGTCACCGCTCCAGGTGGGTATGCTGAGCAATCATTAGCTTCTCAGGGAATCAAGGGTCTCGGCAATGCACAAGGTAAATAGTAGAGGCTAGAAAAATGGACAGCCGCACTCCAATAACCCTTTAGGTTGTCTTTTTTGTAAAAACAGAATAGAAAATGCACTGAAAAATGCAGCAAAAATAGGGGTAGCAGCCTACGCGTTTCACACTATGGATCAGTGCTTAGTCATGGCTCATTGATAGGACACCATTTCTCCCACTGACACCAATGATGGGACACCATTTCTCCCACTGACACCATTTCTCCCACTGACACCATTTCTCCCACTGACACCATTTCTCCCACTGACACCAATGATGGGACACCATTTCTCCCACTGACACCAATGACGGTGCACTCTTCATTCTCACTGAATCCAACATGGGACACTGTTCCTTTCACTAAAACCAGGGGTCCTCAAACTACGGCCCTCCAGCTGTTCAGGAACTACAATTCCCATCATGCTTAGTCATGTCTGTGAATGTCAGAGTTTTGCAATGCCTCATGGGATGTGTAGTTCCACAATAGCTGGAGGGCCGTAGTTTGAGGATCCCTGACTAAAACCAAGGATGGGGCTTCGTTTACAACCATTGGCCACAGTCTGCCACCCTAAAGCCAAAAGGACACAAACCTGGCCCTTTGTTTAAAAGGTTTGGAGACCCCTGATTTGGATGAATAGTAAGTCCCAATGGCCACATCCCTCTTGAGCGCTCTCCTTCCATCTATCAACTAACCAATTCCAACACAAGCCTGATTTCAACTTTCACCTCACTATGTATAACAGATTTTAAGCATATACATCAGTTGCTTTAAAGGAAACCATTCATGACTTTTGAAGTAAATTAGGAAATTTGAAGCCAATTAAAGATTTTTTTTTATAGAATTTGGAGATCTACTTTAAAATAATCAAGTTTTCCAAAGCCTATGGACATCTGTACCTGGAAAGTTGATGGCAAGTACACCCTGTACCCAGTCCTCCAGCCTTACTACTGCGCTGGCTTTTCAATGTAATAGGTGGGCTCGGCAAACAGTTCAGCAAAGATACCATAACTAGTAGGCAAGACCAATGGGCTGACTTGCCACCCCAAATAGCCTCAGACTGTGGTCAGGTCTTGGTCACACATACCAGCAATGAGTAAACCATAACAGCACATAGTAAGTCAGTACAGTTAGGAAATACTTTGCCCTGGAAAAAGGGGGAAAACGAATTTAAAAAAAAAAGGTCCACAGACTCACTTTTTAATTCTATATACAAATCTATACATGAGACCTAAATACAGAAGAAAGAGACAAGAGAAGCTTGAGTTCAAAAGATAAAAACTTGGGAACTCTATATACTTTGTATCAGTGGTGGTCAACTTACTTAATATAGGGGGCCTAAAGTGTGGTCCCTGACATCATCAAACGGGCCACACCTAATATTCAGGGAATGTAATGCTACAAAAAGATGTCAGGAGATTGTCAGAGACTGCAAACATAGTACAAGGCATGGTGCAAACATGTTAGAAGATATGGTCAGAGACTGCAAACATGCTACGGGAGTAAACGACTGCAGACACAGTACAAGAGATAGTAAACGACTGCAGACACAGTACAAGAGATAGTAAACGACTGCAGACACAGTACAAGAGATAGTAAACGACTGCAGACACAGTACAAGAGATAGTAAACGACTGCAGACACAGTACAAGAGATAGTAAACGACTGCAGACACAGTACAAGAGATAGTAAACGACTGCAGACACAGTACAAGAGATAGTAAACGACTGCAGACACAGTACAAGAGATAGTAAACGACTGCAGACACAGTACAAGAGATAGTAAACGACTGCAGACACAGTACAAGAGATAGTAAACGACTGCAGACACAGTACAAGAGATAGTAAACGACTGCAGACACAGTACAAGAGATAGTAAACGACTGCAGACACAGTACAAGAGATAGTAAAAGATAGTAAAAGACTGCAGACACAGTACAAGAGATACAAGAGATGGTAAACGACTGAAGACACAGTACAAGAGATAGTAAAAGATAGTAAAAGACTGCAGATACAGTACAAGAGATAGTAAAAAACTGCAGGCTAGTCATAGACTACATACATTCTTCAATAGATAGTCAGAGACTGCAGACATTGTACAAGAAATGGTCAGAGAGCATAGGTGTGTGCAGTCTATTACATTAGGGTGTGCACCCCAAAACTCAAACACACGCAGGCATGTGTATGTATGTATGTATGTGTAATATATACACACACGCGCATTCTTATAAACAATTTTAAAAACATTTTTAAATGTATAAAAACGCAGAAAGTGTTAGTAGGGCAGTAGACGGGTCAGATTTTTTTTTTCATTTTTATTATTATTTTTTCGTATTATTTTTATTTATTTTTTTAGGAGCCTTTGGTGAAATATCAGCAGGGGGGATCTGCGCTGCATAGGGTGATTAGGGTATGCCCAAGCCTATGTCAGGGAGACTGCGGACATGATACAGGAGAGGGTCAGAGGTTGTAGACATAGTACAAGAAATGGTCAGAGAGAGACTGCAAACATGATATAGGATATGGTCAGAGACTGTAGACATGGTACAAGAAATTGTCAGAGAGACTGCAGACATGATACAGGAGATGGTCAGAGACTGCAGACATGGTACAAGAGATAGTAAAAGACTGCAGTCATGGTCAGAGACTGTAAACATTCTTCACGAGGTGGTCAGAGACTGCTGACATGATACAAAAGATGGTCAGAGACTGCAGACATGGTACAAGAGATAGTAAAAGACTGCAAACATGGTACACAAGATGGTCAGAAATAGAAGACATTCTTTAAACTGGAGACATGATACATGAGAAGTTCAGAGACTGTAGACATGGTACAAGAAATGGTCAGAGAGACTGCAGACATGATACACAAGATGGTCAGAGACTGCAGACATAGTACAAGAGATAGTAAAAGGCTGCAGTCATAGTCAGAGACTACAGACATTCTTCATGAGGTGGTCAGGGACTGTGAACCTGATACAAGAGATGCTCAGAGACTGCAGACATGATACAAGAGATCGTCAAAGACTGCAAACATGGTACACGGGATGGTCAGAAACAGAAGACATTCTTCAGACTGGAGAGATGATACAGCAGAAGGTCAGAGACTGTAGACATGGTACAAGAAATGGTCAGAGAGACTGCAGACATGATACAGGAGATGGTCAGAGACTGCAGACATAGTACAAGAGATAGTAAAAGGCTGCAGTCAGAGACTACAGACATTCTTCTTGGGGTGGTCAAGGACTGTGGATATGATACAAGAGATGCTTAGAGACTGCAGACATGATACAAGAGATGCTCAGAGACTGCAAACATGATACAAGATATGCTCAGAGACTGCAGACATGATACAAGAGATGCTCAGAGACTGCAGACATGATACAAGAGATGCTCAGAGACTGCAGACATGATACAAGAGATGCTCAGAGACTGCAGACATGATACAAGAGATGCTCAGAGACTGCAGACATGATACAAGAGATGCTCAGAGACTGCAGACATGATACAAGAGATGCTCAGAGACTGCAGACATGATACAAGAGATGCTCAGAGACTGCAGACATGATACAAGAGATGCTCAGAGACTGCAGACATGATACAAGAGATGCTCAGAGACTGCAGACATGATACAAGAGATGCTCAGAGACCGCAGACATGATACAAGAGATTGTCAAAGACTGCAAACATGGTACAAGAGATGGTCAGAAACAGAAGACATTCTTAGGACTGGAGACATGTTACATGAGACTGCTAGAAGTAACTAGTTACAGCCCCTTGACAAAACCGATGCTTCCACATTTGTGCTCCCTACATTCTCCTTAAAAAAACTACTTCCATTATAAAGGCTTAAAGGTAAAAAAACAAAACATTAATGAGATTAAGAATAAGCAGCAGAGATAAAAGTAACACAGGGTCGTCTAAAGAATACTTCCTTCTTTGGTACCTATGTAGGCAAAATGCCAACTTCTGTCTGCAGTGGCCCAAAGGGCCACACAATAAGTACCGCCTCTTTGGGCAGCAAGAGTTCCTTGTATACCAAGCAAGCAAAGACACTAAAAAACAATAATAATACTTACTGCTTTTCTGCTAATCAATAAGAAAATATTCTTTGAGAAGGTAATTCCGGGCTCGTTGGGTGTTTGAATGGTCTCCTTCCAGCTCTAGCTAGCCAGCTTATACTAACAACAAGAGCTTTCTCATTAATGTGTCCTCCTGGCAGAGGAACAAGTCAGAACTCGCTATCTGTGACATAACAGCGGATTAAAGGGGCCCGTCCAGAGAGTTGCCAGCTGTTACTGCAGCTTAAAGCTCCCTGCCGCATCACACAGTATTTCATTTTCCCCCTGATTATTGTCTCCTAGTCTTTTATAATACATTTTGGGTCTAAAACGTGGACTTATGTCGTCGGCTGAACGCAACATGTGCATGTTATTAAAGGGGTTTCCTGCTTTCTCAGATTTATCCCATCGATTTTCAATCTCCTACTGATTAAAAGATAAATGTGCTGTTAAAATGCATTATCTTTCTTAAAGCGGAATTTTAATCTCCCACTCAACTATTTTTAATCCTTATGCTGCTAGCGTTAGTAAATAGATAGGAACGTCATCATATTTACTTGTTTTAAAAAATAAAAAATGTACGTTGCTTCAGTTACTTCCTGGTTTCTTGCCTAGGCAAATGATGTCATGAATCCAAGGAGTCTTCAGGAGGGTTTTTTCTCAGTTAAGAACACCCTCCTGCCTGAGCCAAGGGCATATGGATTCCAGGAAGTAAGTGCTACATGAATCATCTGCCCTTACTCAAGATGGCCACAGCCAGAAATGCTAGGGGGTGTTTTTCAGTGATTTCTCAACAAGTGATTTCTTAACAAAATAAAGCACAGAGATGTAGATAGATGAGTTTGCTTTGAATATTAAAGTGGATGTAAACCCAAATTTTGTATTTATTTTTTGCTGTCACAATGTATACAGTATAAGATTTCCTATCATCCGTGCCCAGTCTTGCCACATAGAGTTAATCCAGCTGTTCAGTGAAATAAAACAGACTTCCAGAGAAAAACCTTAGTCCGTTCCGCCCACTTGCTGTGAGTGACAGGTTATTTACATATCTCATGCACTAGCCTGGAGACAGGCATTATTTTTTAATTCCCACCCCCACTCCTTTTCTGAAGTCATGTGGTTACTTTTCTGGATTTTGACTGGATGTTAGTGATCATAGCAGAATTCAGTTTAAGGAATACATAGGAAAAAATGCATGTTGACAAAGGGAGTGTAGAGGAGGACGGGGAGTCTACTGACATCACGACTCCATCCACCGAGCTCCAGACTACAGATCCACCCACAGAATCTGCAGTTTTTCAGTTCTTATAACAGACAGAGGGGAGACATTTGACAGGTAAGGATACATGCAGGAGGCATCTATATCGCACTATGGCAGTAGTTTAGAAAGGATGAGAGTGGGTTTACATCCACTTTAAATATGGATTAACCACTTGCCCTCCGGAAGCTTTACCCCTCCCTTCATGACCAGGCAAAACGGCATTGCGTTATTTTAACTGAGAATTGTGCGGTCGCGCAACGCTATACCCAAATAAAATTGATATCCTTTTTTTCCCCACTTTTGGTGGTATTGGATGACCCCTGTAGTTTTTATTTTTTGCGCTATAAAAAAAAAAAAAGACTGTCGATTTTGACAAAAAAAAAAACAATATTTTTTACTTTCTGCTATATTACAAATCCAATAAAAAAAAAAATCTAATTTCTACATCAATTTAGGCCAATATGTCTTCTGCTACATATTTTTGGTAAACACATCCCAAAAAGCTTATATTAATTGGTTTGCGCAAAAGTGGCGTCTACAAACTATGGGATAGATTTATGGAATTTTTATTTTTTACGTATTTTTTTACTAGTAATGGTGGTGATCAGCGACTAATAGCGGGAATGCGACATTGCGGCAGACAGATCGCACACTATGTGACACTTTTTGGGTACCAGTGACACCAATACAGAGATCAGTGCTCAAAATATGTGCTGTCACTGTACTAATGACACTGGCATGCAAGGGTTACCATCAGGGGGGATCAAAGGGTGTGTTCCTAGGTAGTGCTTGCTCACTGTGTAGGAGGTGCTTGTACTGTGGAAAGGCAGAGATCTGTGTTCCTGCTTTGCAGAAACACAGGATCACTACCTTCCCTTCTCGCAGATTGGCGATCTGCCTTGTTTACATAGGCAGACTGCCATTCTGCTTCTCTTTGGAATGATCTGCGGGTGTTAGCGGACACTGCATCCCCGGACCCACTCTTTTTTTGTATGCTAATCTCACGTCGAATCTGATGAGTTTACTAAAGTCACAATTCTCATACGCCAGAATAAAAAATCGGAAGTGATGTCATGTGTTGTAATGCATTTGTATTCATTTTACGATTAAACCAGAATAAAAAATGCGATCTGGCCTCTTACGAAAAAAAGTTTTGTGCATGTTTGATAGAATAATATCAGATGAACTGTCCTTATCGGCTCTCGAAAGCTCTGTACTAACGATCCGATTATCGTACGATCGTGTGGACGGGGCTTAAAGGAGATCGGAAATTGAATGTATTCCATCTGTAAAGAAACAGACCCAATTGTTTTCAAAATATTTTATACATTTTATTTTTCTAAGTAAAAAGCAACTAAATCCGTGATCCACTGGTTTAGACATTCTTATTCTTTAAAATGGTCCTCGTAGGGAAGCCTGCCTGGGAGAGAGAGGGGTGGTTGGTGGCAGCTATGTGGACTTTGTGTGGTGGGCTGGTGGCTTTTTATGTTCCTGAGGGGCAGCGGGCAGCTTCAGGCATGGCCCCCCTGGAGCAGAGAACCGGGGGGGGGGGGGGTTCTGCCTGCCGCCTTAAATTGAGCGGGGGGGGGGGGGGGGTGGTGATGCCGCTAAATTGAGAAAATTGAGAAGCGGACCTCTGGGCCCCTTACCTGGGGACCTCCGGGCCCTTTAATAAATAAAAAATGGGGGGTTGCCATGCCCTGGGGACCTCCGGGCACCTTTCAAAAAAAAAGGGGGGTTGCCATCCAAACCCCTGGGGACCTCCAGGCCACTTAAAGGTGTACTGCCTGTATCCCACTGATGGTGACCCTGGCTGCTTCCCCCTGTGAGCAAAAGGAGAGTAGAAGGGGAGTCCCATGTTCTAAATTAAAATCTTTGACAGACCTGAACTAAAGGGTGCAGGTGTGCGGTGTGTAGGCGGTAGAATCTAACTCTGCCCCAGTTGGGATGGTTAGGGTTTACAGGCATACCCCGCTTTAAGTACACTCACTTTACATACACTCGCGAGTAAGGACATACCCCTGAGTGTATGTAAAGTGCCTTACAAGTACTCTACAGACATTTTGCAGCTGCAGTAGAAGGAGCTGAAGCTCGGAGAGTATAGCCCACCCTGTTCCAATGTGCCCCTGACACCCCCACTACAGCCCCTGAGACCTTAACTACAGCTCCTAACACCCTCGCTACACCCCCTGACCCCCATTACACCCTATAAGTGAAAAAAGGTATTGTTTCACCTTAAGTACATTTTCGTTTTACATACATGCTCTGGTCCCATTGTGTACTTAAAAGTGGGGTATGCCTGTATTGTGTTTCCTGGGTCTTTTCTTGGCAAGCTTTCCTGGGTCTGAGTATTATAAAAGGGGCAATGGTCCCCCCAGAGAACGCAGAGTGTGGCGAGAACTGGAGTGAGCGCAGGAAAAAGCTGAAGGCGACCCTTACGCACATGATAAATTGCTGGTACCGCCGCTGGACACCAGCCTGCTAACCTGCTGACTATGCCGAGGATGACAAGTGATCCTGGATGACAAGTGATTCACTTCTGCCCATAGGACCATGCTACAGTCTGCAAGAGCTGCTGCAGTCTGCCTTCAAAAAAGGGGCCATTTGTTGCTGGGGGACAGGTGACGGCTGGGAGGTTTGTTTGCCCCTCCCCCCAAATGGAGCACCAGCTGCCACTGCTAAGCACATTGGGGTATGAAGATAATGGTAGTAGAGTTGGTGTAGTATGAACACACAAGTAGTTACCAGGGGTAATAAAGATTCCTCTAGCAGCCTGTCGTGTGTACATGTGTGATAGCCTCTTGCAGCAAAGGGAGATGTTATCGGCGCTACTTCCGTACCGAACTGTCTCTAGGGTTGCCACCTGTCTGGGATTCACCCGGACAGTACAGGTTTTGACACATGTGCCCGGGTCTCTGCCCGACTGAGACCCGGGCACATTCTTCAGACCTGCCAGTGGCTCCCCATGCTGAAGCTGTGCCGCCACGGTCCACTTGATTCTGCTCCTGCTCCCTTCCTATCTACCCCCTTCCCTCCCTTTACTGACACCATCCACTGCTCTACTGACACCATCCACTGCCTTACTGACACCGTCCACTGCTCTACTGACACCATCCACTACTCTGTCACCGTCCACTGCGCTACTGACACCATCCACTGCTTTACTGACACCGTCTACTGCTCTACTGACACTGTCCACTGCTCTACTGACACCGTCTACTGCTCTACTGACACTGTCCACTGCTCTACTGACACTGTCCACTGCTCTACTGACACCGTCCTCTGTTCTACTGTCACCATCCACTGTGCTACTGACAACATCCACTGAGCTACTGACAACATCCACTGCTTTAGTGACACCATCCACTGCTTTACTGACACCATCCACTGCTTTACTGACACCGTCCACTGCTCTACTGTCACTGTCCACTGCTCTACTGTCACTGTCCACTGCTCTACTGACACTGTCCACTGCTCTACTGTCACTGTCCACTGCTCTACTGACACTGTCCACTGCTCTACTGTCACCGTCCACTGCTCTACTGACACCGTCCTCTGTTCTACTGTCACCATCCACTGTGCTACTGACAACATCCACTGAGCTACTGACAACATCCACTGCTTTAGTGACACCATCCACTGCTTTACTGACACCATCCACTGCTTTACTGACACCATCCACTGCTTTACTGACACTGTCCACTGCGCTACTGACACAGTCCACTGCTCTACTGACATGGTAAAAGGTAGCAACCCTATCTGTCTCCCATAGCAACAGGAGCAGATCAGCATCGCAGAGGTCCCCGGCCTATGCACAGGTACGGAAGAGTAAAGTAGGGTGACCAGACAACCCCGGTTTCAGGGGACAGTCCCTGGATTAAGGACACTGTCCCTAGACCAAGTCTGTCCCCAGTTTTGTCCCCAGATTGGATTTGGACAGGGGCTGGGGCCATTTCAAAGACAGTCAGTGCAGAATTACAAAAAAAAAAATCTGAATTACACCCCCCTACTCTGTCGCTCCTACTAGCTTGGGGGGGGGGGGTATTTTTTCCATTACCTGTGCCCCCTTCTGATGATCATGTGTTGGTCGGAGCGAAGGGAATATTTCTTCAGTTTCGGGTGCATTCCCATTCAGCTCCGCTCACATGTTCTTCTGCCTGGGCTCAAGTCCCGGCCAGCTGCCTGCCTGCTTATCTCTTTGCCTTCCCTGGCAGAGTGATCTTCCTCCACACCCCACCAAGCAGTAGCGGGGACCTGGAGAGTAAGACTTGGCAGGCTGTGTGGTGGGCGGCTGCAGCGATGGGCAGAGAGTCGCTGATTGCCGCCATTACTAGTAAAAAAAAAATGTGTCCCTGGATTTTATTTAAAAAATCTGGTCACCTTAGAGTAAAGTGAATTGCAGGCATGAAGTCATCGCTAGGTGCGTGGTGGGTGGACCTCCATACCGTTACTGGGAGTGAGGTAGCGGTGATATGTTGGACACGTGGATCTTGGGGAGCTTGGGAACGCCACATGGCTGGAACTGAGTATTATTCTGCTTTAAGGCTTGATGTGTATTGTATCTATTTTATTTGGCATAACCTCATCTTTTATATTTAAAAAAAAATACGTAAAAATAATAATTGGGTAATAAGTTGTGTTTTTGTGCAATAAAATTAACTTGTGTATTTTATAATGGGAAATTTGCACTTGATAAACCATTGCGCTGATAGGGTGTTACATAAAAAAAATTGTCGCTAACACCATTCTTTGCTCCATTGTCTGCACTGACAGAAAAATAAATCTATTGTTTGGGGGTTTTACATAACATTCAGACCTAACATTTGCACAGAATGGCTCAGTATGTGCTGCAAACTGCAGATACTGGAGCTCCACTCTACACAGAAATCATGTACAGGAAACAAGTGGCCTCCACTTCCTGTAGTAGCTTCTATTTGTTTTAAAGTTCATTTAAAAAATAAAAAATGTGCAGTTGTGGAGACATGTTTCCTGGTGACAGTGGAGTTCCAGCTGCAGAGAGGCACAATAAAGTTCAGTAAAAAAAAAAAAAAAGAGAGAAAAAGTGGAGGCCACATGCTTCCTGTCATCCGTGGAGCTCCACTCTGCAGCCAGCCACTCCTCTTCTGTGTGAAGTGGCGGGAGAGCGTTTTTACCTCAACTGCTGTGCTGTCCCTGAGAGCTGGTTGTGAGGGAGAAATTTCCAGAACACGTAATGGAGATTGCTAGGGGGCGGGGCTGTATATCCATGACTCTAGATATATGGAATATTCTTAGTGTATTATTAATGTACATATGATATGTATTGTGGAGATAATGACACATTTTGAGTAATAATGTCAGGAGATATGACCTTTTTTACTTTACATTTTATATGACACATGTGTACTTCTTCGCTCTCTGATTGGCCAGATATTGACGAACATTACGGGATCGATGTCCATCCATGATTTACACACACAGGGGGGCCTTAAAAATGGCTGCCACTTACCTCTGAAGAGCAGTTTGTGTTCGGATCGCTCTTCAGAGGCGGTGAGTTGTATCGCCTCCTCACCGCCTATTTTAACCCCCCTATGACCCCTTTCACACTGGGACGGGTTCGGGCGTTAGCGGTAAAGCGCTGCTAGTTTTGGCAGGCGCTTTACTGCTGTTATAGCGGCGCTTTTCGGCTGCTAGCGGGACACTTAACCCCCGCTAGCGGCCAAGGAAAGTATTAATAGTGCCCGTTTTACGGCACTGCTGAATCGCTTTGCAGGCACTGTATACACCGATCCCGCACCGCCCAGTGTGAAAGGATTCAGGCTATCGCGCTGGGAAGACATGAGAGGCGCTTTACAGGCGATATTTTTAGCGCTAATATGCCTGAAAAGCACCCCGATGTGTGAAAGTAGTCTTAATGCTGGGCTACTGCGTGAAGCTTTATGCAGGGCAGGGGCCCCCCTGGAGCAGAGAACTGGGGGGGGGGTGCTGACACGATATAATAGGGGGGGCCTGGGGACCACCGGACCCCTTACAGGTGTAATGCAAAAAAGAACAAAGGGGGGCCGCCCGGGACTGTAAGGGGTCCCTTACAGGTGTGAGGTGGTCCTGTAAGGGGCCCTGGGGACCATCGGGCCCCTTACAGGTGTAATGCAATAAATAAAACGGGAGGGGGGCCAGCCGGGCCTGTTAGGGGCCCCTTACAGGTGTAATGCAATAAATAGAACGGGAGGGGGGCCAGCCGGCCCCTGGGGACCATCAGACCCCTTACAGGTGTAATGCCTGTATCCCCCTGATGGTGGCCCTGCACATACCCCCCTCTAATCACAAGTGTAAATGAGGCCTAAGGGCCAGTTCACGCCACATGCAGTCCAATGCGTTTTTTTCTACATCATAAAACCAATGGAAAGTAGCTTATCTTTTTCAATGGCATAGTTCACAAGGATGCTTGCATATCCAGTGCGTTCCAGAAGAAAAAGTAGAACAAGATGCATTTTACCTGAACTGGACTGTAATGGAACGCTGTAAAATGCATCAAAAACGCAATGGGATGCATCAAAAACACACATACAGAACCGCATCCGGAATGGATCTGGAGTGTTTTTGTGGTGTGAACTGGCCCAAAGTATGAGGTAAAGCAGCAGTTTTAGGGCCGGTTCACACCGCAGGCAGTGCGTTTTTTTCCTGCCTCATAAACGCATAGAAAGTAGGTTATATGGTTTCCAATGGCATAGTTCACACCAGTCCAGTCAGTTCCAGGGTGTTCCAGAAAGAAAAGTAGAGCATGCTGCATTTTTCCTGCACTGGAACATGGTAAAACGCAGCAAAGAAGCACCAGACCGCATCAAAAATTCACAGGACCCCCAATACAGTAAAAAAAAAAAAAAACAGGAAAAGAGCCAGTTCACATCACATGCAGTCCAGTGCGTTTTTTTTTTTTTCTGCATCAGAAACACATAGAAAGTAGGTTATATGGTTTGCAATGGCATAGTTCACACCAGTGCGGTCAGCTCCAAAAAAGAAAAATAGAACTGCTGCATTTTTCCTGTACTGTACTGGAACGTGATAAAACGCATCAAAAACACACTGGAACACAATAGAACGCATCAAAAAAGCATCTGGCCCCAATACAGTGGGGAAAAAATAAAAAAAACTGAAATAGAAAAAAAAACATCTGGAAAAATCAAAAACGCACTGCAACGCATCAAAATTGCATTGAAATTGTGCATGCAGGAATGCATCAGAACAGATCTGGAGTGTGTTTTTTTTAGGTGAACCGTCCCTCAGTCAAATAATAGGTTATATGGTTTCCAATGGCATAGTTCACACCAGTGCGGTCAGCTCTGAAAATCAATAAATAGAACATGCTGCATTTTTCCTGTACTGTACTGGAACGCAATAAAACGCATCAAAAACACACTGGAACACACCAGAACGCATCAAAACAGCACCAGGCCCCAATACAGCGAAACCCCCCCCAAAAAAAACAGAAATAGAAATAAAAACATCTGGAAACATCAAAAACGCACTGGAACGCATCAAAATTGCATTGAAATTGCGCATGCAGGAACACATCCAGAACAGATCTGGAGTGTGTTTTGTGGGGTGAACCCTCCTTCAGTCCAATAATAGGTTTGTATGGTTTCCAATGGTAAAGTTCACACCAGTGCGGTCAGTTGCAGTAAAAAAGTAGGACCGCGGTAAAACACATCAAAAAGCCCCCCCCCCTAGAGCGCATCAAAAAAGCATCAAAAACGCACCGGACCCAATACAGTGTACAAAGGAAAAGGGCCAGTTCACACCACATGCAGTCCAGTGCGTTTTTTCTCTGCATCGGAAACGCATGGAACGTAGGGTATATAGTTTCCGATGGCATAGATCACACCAGTGCGGTCACTTTCAGGACTTTCCAGTTCCAGAAAAAAAAAGTAGAACATGCTGCATTCTTCCTGTACTGGACTGTACTGGAACGCGATAAAACGTATCAAAAACGCAAAGGACCCCAATACAGTGAATTTTTTAATACATTTTCTAGTACACTTTTTGTATAGATACCTATGCCTTAAAAGTCCACCTAAGGGGTATTTTTTTTTTGTTTTCAATACAGTGGGAAAAAAACCATGAAAACTAAGAAAAAAAAACATTGTTTTTGATGTTTCGAGGTGCATTACCTCGAAACATCAAAAACGCACTGGAACGTATCAAAAAACGCATGCAGCATGCAGGAACGCATCCAGAACAGATCTAAAGTGCCTTTTTATGGTGTGAACCGTCCCTCAGTCCAATAATAGTTTATATGGTTTCCAATGGCATAGTTCACACTAGTCCAGTCAGTTCCAAAAAGATAAAGTAGAACATGCTGCATTTTTCCTGCACTGGACTTTACTGGAACGTGGTAAAACGCATCAAAAACGCATTGGAACACACATATCCTTAATTAGGGTTAAGAAAAAAGAGGGGGGAATGCACTAGAGGGCATCAAAAACGCACTGGAACGCATCAAAAACACGTATGCAGAAAAGCATCCGGACTGCGTTTCTATGGTGTGAACCATGCTCTGGGGTCCAGTGCGTTTATAATGCGTGTAGGTGCATTTTTTTTAAGCATTTTACTGCATTCCAGTACAGTTCTGTGCAGGATAAGGGCTAGTTCACACCATAGAAATGCAGTCCAGATGCGTTCTGGATGCTTTTCTGCATGTCTGTTTTGGTGCGTTCCAGTGCGTTTTTGATGCATTTTTCCCCTCTTTTTCTTCTTAAGCTTAAATAAGGACATGTGTGTTCCAGTGTGTTCTTTATTTGTTTATTCGTTCCAGTACAGTCCAGTTCAGAAAAAATGCAGCCAACTTTTTTTTTCTGGAACCGGAACTCACTGGAACGGCAAGCACTGGTGTGAACCTAGTTTCAAAAGTCCAGGAACGCCTGTGGTGTGAACTATCCCTGAAGCAGAACACGTTTAGGGCTGTACATGTTCAATGGCTGTGACATGAAACAGCATGTCGCATTCTGCAGGCATTCAAGTCTATGGGGGCCACGCAGTAATTGCACAAAGTTGTGGCACGATGGTGTGATATTTATGCAGCTAAAACACGCTGTGGGAAGTGACATAATGCCTCCTCATCGCCTGCTGAACACCCCACTGAAAAGTGATTCACCGCGAATTACTTTTCATAGAGGCAATACTATTCCAGCATGTGTTCCCAGGACATCATCACGTCTTGCCTTGTTGCTAGGACGTTGCTAAGGCACTCCCAGCCATTACTACTGATTACACCATCCTGTTCTGCCTTGTTGCTAGGATGTTACTTAGGCACTCTCAGCCGTTACAAAAACTCCCAGAGATTACGTCATCCCTTCCTTGTTGCTAGGACGTTGCTAAGGCACTCCCAGTCGTTACCAAAACTCCCAGAGATTACATCATCCCGTCCTGCCTTGTTGCTAAGGCACTCCTAGTCCTTGTCAAAACTCCCAAAGCTAACATCATCCTGTCCTGCCTTGTTGCTAGGACGTTGCTAAGGCACTTCTAGTCATTGTCTAAACTCCCAAATCTAACATTATCACGTCCTGCCTTGTTGCTAGGATGTTGCTAAGGCACTCTCAGCCGTTACAAAAAATTATCCCATCTTGCCTTGTTGCTAGGATGTTGCTAAGGCACTCCGAGCCGTTACCAAAACTCCCAGAGATTACATCATCCCATCCTGCCTTGTTGCTAGGACGTTGCTAAGGCATTTCCAGTCTTTACCAAAACTCTTAGGCCGCGTACACACGATCGAATTTGTCTGCTGAAACTGGTCCGACGGACTAGTTTAGCGGACAAATCCGATCGTGTGTATGGGCTAGCGGACATGTCTGACCGGCGGACGAATTTTAAAGCATGCTTTAAAATGTATCCGTCGGATATGTCCGCTAGTTAGTACACTAACTAGTGGACATATCTGCCCGCACAAGCGTCGTATGGATGCGACGCATGCGTGGAAGTTTTTTACTTCCTGGTGTGGTGACGTGGCGGCGTCACCGCCACGTCACCACGCTGTCTGCCGGCGGGGATTTTAATCCGATGGTGTGTACACACCGCCGGACGAAAATCCAGAGGAGACATGTCCGATGAAAACGGTCCGCGGACCGCTTCCATCGGACATGTCCCTCCGTGTGTACGCGGCCTTAGAGATTACATCACCCCGTCCTGCCTTCTTGCTAGGACGTTACTAAGGCACTCCCAGTCCTTACCAAAACTCCCAGAGATTACATCATCCCGTCCTTCCTAGTTGCTAGGACATTACTAAGGCACTCCCAGTCATTACCAAAACTCCCAGAAATTACATCATCCCATCCTGCCTTGTTGCTAGGATGTTGCTATGGCACTCCTAGTAATTGTCAAAACTCCCAAAGCTAACATCATCCCGTCCTGCCTTGTTGCTAGGATGTTGCTAAGGCACTCTCAGCCGTAACAAATACTCCAAGAGATTACATCATCCCGTCCTGCCTTGTTCCTAGGATATTGCTATGGCACTCCTAGTAATTGTCAAAACTCCCAAAGCTAACATTATCCCATCCTGCCTTGTTGCTAGGATGTTGCTAAGGCACTCCGAGCCGTTACCAAAACTCCCAGAGATTACATCATCCCATCCTGCCTTGTTGCTAGGACGTTGCTAAGGCATTTCCAGTCTTTACCAAAACTCTTAGGCCGCGTACACACGATCGAATTTGTCTGCTGAAACTGGTCCGACGGACTAGTTTAGCGGACAAATCCGATCGTGTGTATGGGCTAGCGGACATGTCTGACCGGCGGACGAATTTTAAAGCATGCTTTAAAATGTATCCGTCGGATATGTCCGCTAGTTAGTACACTAACTAGTGGACATATCTGCCCGCACAAGCGTCGTATGGATGCGACGCATGCGTGGAAGTTTTTTACTTCCTGGTGTGGTGACGTGGCGGCGTCACCGCCACGTCACCACGCTGTCTGCCGGCGGGGATTTTAATCCGATGGTGTGTACACACCGCCGGACGAAAATCCAGAGGAGACATGTCCGATGAAAACGGTCCGCGGACCGCTTCCATCGGACATGTCCCTCCGTGTGTACGCGGCCTTAGAGATTACATCACCCCGTCCTGCCTTCTTGCTAGGACGTTACTAAGGCACTCCCAGTCCTTACCAAAACTCCCAGAGATTACATCATCCCGTCCTTCCTAGTTGCTAGGACATTACTAAGGCACTCCCAGTCATTACCAAAACTCCCAGAAATTACATCATCCCATCCTGCCTTGTTGCTAGGATGTTGCTATGGCACTCCTAGTAATTGTCAAAACTCCCAAAGCTAACATCATCCCGTCCTGCCTTGTTGCTAGGATGTTGCTAAGGCACTCTCAGCCGTAACAAATACTCCAAGAGATTACATCATCCCGTCCTGCCTTGTTCCTAGGATATTGCTATGGCACTCCTAGTAATTGTCAAAACTCCCAAAGCTAACATTATCCCATCCTGCCTTGTTGCTAGGACGTTGCTAAGGCACTCTTAGCCGTAACAAATACTCCAAGAGATTACATCATCCCTTCCTGCTTTGTTGCTAGGATGTTGCTAAGGCACTCTCAGCCGTAACAAATACTCCAAGAGATTACATCATCCCTTCCTGCTTTGTTGCTAGGATGTTGCTAAGGCACTCTCAGCCGTAACAAATACTCCAAGAGATTACATCATCCCATCCAGCCTTGATCCTAGGACTTTGCATTACCATGAACCTTTTAACACCTTAACGCTGACGTAACACATATATGCTGCCTCACGGAACTAAACTTTTTTCAGTTGGGTCACATATATGTGTCTCCCATATATGTGTCATGCGGTGCACTCACAGAACAGAGACCGGGGGTCACACCAAGAATCATGTGCTCACTGTAACAGCCAATAACAGCGATGACGTGATTGGGAAGCGGGTGGGTAGCGGTAAGGGGTTGACCATCAGTGCTTTACTGCACTAAACCTTTCATCCAACATTTAGCATTTGTCATTTTGTGAAAAAAATAAAATAAATGTATATAGGGAAGGTAAAGGAGTTAAAAAAAGCATGTATCCAGTCGTTGTGTAATAGTTCTTTATTGCTTGTGTGACATGGGTGTGACAGGGGAGTGACATGGGTGTGACAGGGGAGTGACATGGGTGTGACAGGGGTGTAATAGGGGAGTGACAGGGGTGTGGCAGGGGGGTCTGTCCTATGTGTACGCACTAGTTGCAAATATGTCCTGTTCACTGTATTATCTGTTGCCTATTGTATTTGTTTTTTTGTTTTGTTTTTTAGCAGAATTCATATAAATGGCGGACGCAGTACTGGAGCGCAGAAAAGATTCAGGGGAAGCAGGGGCCCCTGTTGTTGCCACATCCAGCCCATCTCCTGCTAAAACACCCTCTCGGTGAGCCATGGAACAGACGTGACAGTGCTGCAGATTACCAGTTGGCACTGTGCCGTGATGTTATTATGTCTCCTAATTATAGTAATACAAATTATGAATGGGCCATCCTTTATTGTCTTTTTTCTCCCCTTCTACATTATTCCTTACCCAGAGCTTAAAGCTGAGCACGAAAGCTTTAAGATGTCACGCCCAGTACCCGGAAGTAAACAAAGCCGCGATCGCGGCTGTCGTCATGTAATCAGTGATTTTTTTTTCACCGATTTCATGCTTGTAAGCCTGGAGGAGAGATGTGGGGGTGTTATTGACCCCACATCTCTCCATAAAGAGGACCTGTCACACTGATTCCTATTACAAGGGATGTTTACATTCCTTGTAAAAGGAATAAAAGTGATCAAAAAAAGTGTAAAAATAAAAAAAATTAAGTACAATAAAAATAAAATGTAAAACATTTTTTTTTTCAAAACGCCCCTGTCCCCGTTATTTCGCACGCATGCTAGTCCCGCCCACATATGTAAGCGCCGTTCAAACCCCACATGTGAGGTATCGTTGCGTGCGTTAGAGCGAGAGCAATAATTATAGCACTAGACCTCCTTTGTAAGTCTAAACTGGTAACCTGTAAAAAAAAAATAAGCGTCGCCTATGGAGATTTTTAAGTACTGAAGTTTGGCGCCATTCCATGACATGTAAGCATGACATGTAAGGTATCTGTTTACTCAGCGTAACATCGTCTTTTACATTATACAAAAAAATTGGGCTAACTTTACTGTTTTGTTATTTTTTAATTCATGAAACAGTTTTTTTCCCTAAAAAAAGGCGTTTGAAAAATTATTGCGCAAATACCATGCGAGAAAAAAAGTTGCAATGACCACCATTTTATTCCCTAGGGTGTCTGCTAAAAAAAAATATATAATGTTTGGGGGTTCTGATTTATTTTCTAGGAAAAAAATTGTGGTTTTTACATGAATGAGAAAAGTGCCAAAATAGGCCCGGTGATTAAGTGGTTAATGGAGCCTTATTAAACTACATTCCTCAAGTGCTTCAACGACTATAAATCCACTTTCCTGACAGACTCCATGGCAGCCTACGTGTGGGTTAATCCCGCCTCCTCTCCAATGCTATAGGACCCCATACCCATAAAGCTTTGCTCACCTTCAGTACTGGTGTTCCTTTTTTTGTCCTCCTCCATGGATTTCTAGGATATGTGTTCATTCAGGACGTCCAACTCAAGCAAGATGGATGGCACACCACAGCGATGCAGCTCGGATCCCAGCCATGGGCGGGTGGAGAGCTTTTGCAGCATGTGCACTTGCTGCGTGTGCCGAAGATCCTGGATCCCACTGGCCGGCAAGGTCTGTTTTTCCTCCATGGCAGCCGCATCTATGTTTCTTCTGTTGTCTGTCTACTTTCTGTATTCTTCCCTTAGGTATGCTATGGCGGCTGGAACGCTTCTGCGTTCCAGCTGTCCTGGTTGTTTCCGGGTGAGCGGTGAGCGCGCGTGCGCAGTGGCCGCCTCCAGACCGAGGCTTGGCTCGCGCACGTGCAGTTCGGGGTTCTCTCGGCGGCCGCGCAGGCCCTGCTGAGACGCCCTGTACCGCGCAGGCGCGCAAGCTGGTGACGTATGACGTCATCGGCGAGGGCTTTTTAAAACCAGCTGCTCGCCCTATACTGGTGGGAAAGCATATTCCTGGACAGGCATATGTTCGTACCAGGGATGTGTTTGTGATATACAGGTGGGGGTCTTGAATGGGAACAGTGCCTTACTTGACTTCTGCTCTCAGCTCCTAGGGTCCTTATCTAGTATCGCCCTGTCACAGTGGTCCAGGCTTCATGGATCAGTCACCGCCCACATATGGCCAGTCCTCACGCACAAGGTATGTGCGGGTGAGGGGAGGGCGTAGGGTTGCGGGACTCTCTGTCGAATCCTGACCTTTTTTGTGATTCTTTCTCTAGCCCTTCCCATTCGGATCCTCGTGTACTATCAAATCAGTCCACCTCAGACCTTGCCAGACCACGTCAGTCTTCATCCTCTAAGTCAGGTCCCACGGCCGATGAGTTCCAGGAGGATCCAGGCCCCTCCCAACCTCGCGCCTCCAGTCCAGCGGCCCCTGAGGGCGACTTGGAAAGTGATGAGGAAGATCTGGAGTTTGACTTTGCCCAAGTAACCCCTCTCATCAAGGCCGTTAAAGAGGCACTCTGGTGGGAAGATTCATCCTCTGCCCCAGCTAAACAGATGAAATACTTCAAACGTCTGGGGAAAGAACGCCCAAGCTTTCCATTACTTGCAGAGCTAAATGGCATCTTTGAAGAGGAGTGGAGCAAGGTGGACAAGAAGTCCTCTATGTCTAATAAAACTGCCCGTTTGTACCCGTTTAAAGCGGAGGATGTCGGATATCTGGATAACATCCCGTCAGTAGACGCAGCAGTGATGCGCTTGGCCAAGCACGTGACGTTACCCCTGTCCGACTCAGTGTCTTTCAAGGATGGTCTTGATAGAAGAATGGACCAAGATCTAAAGAGGATAAATGGTCTGGCCGGTATGGCCTGTAAGCCCGCTCTGGCTTTAGCGGCTCTCTCTAAGGCAATGGAAGTCTGGACGGAGAATGTGGACTCCTTTCTGATGGGCATTTCCGAAGAGCTGGCTAGCAGTAGCATTCCTGGGAGAAGCCTCTGTGGATTTGGTTCGACTATTAGCCAGGATTATGCTGTCCTCAGTCACAGCCAAGAGGGCCTTGTGGTTACGCCCCTGGGTCGCTGATCCTTCATCGAAGCAGAATTGGTGTAAAATTCCCTTTGAAGGTTCATCACTGTTTGGCAACAAGTTGGACGATGCCATTTCTAAAGCCACAGGGGGGAAATCAGGGTTCCTTCCCCAAGACAGACGACAGCCAGGGAAAAGAAGACCACAGTTCAGGAGGCGTAGCCCGGACCGCGCAAGGGAAGCGCGTGCCTATAGACCAGGCGGAAATTTCCGGAGGAATTGGGGCAGGGGCCAGTTGTCCTCCCGTAAACCAGCTTCTACAAATCAGGTGTCCGGTGGGCGCGAGCAGGGGAAGTCTTTTTGACATGAAGCACGTCCAGGCGGTTCAAGTGGGGGCAAGATTGCAAATCTTTCGGCACGTCTGGGCGGCCTCGATCACGGACCCTTGGGTCATCAAGACGGTGTCTTCAGGCCACGTCTGGTCCTTTGCCAGCACTCCCCCTCCCAGGTTCATCCCTACCCTACTTCCAAAGCCAGCAGAAAAAAAGCAAATTCTTCTGTCCTATGTGGATCTGCTGAAGGCCCAAGGGGCAGTGAGAAGCGTCCCAAAGGACGAACTGTTTCTTGGGGTATACTCCCCCCTCTTCCTGGTTCAAAAGAAGAACAGCTCGTGGCGGCCAGTCATAGATTTAACCTACCTAAACCAGTTTTAAAACACGGGAGATTCAAGATTGAGACCCTGTCCACTATCCAGCTAGCCATTCAACCAGGAGATTGGATGATCTCGATAGATCTGAAGGATGCGTATTTCCACGTGCCAGTGGCAGCAGAACTCCAGAAGTACCTCAGGTTTCATGTGGGGCAGGAGCACCTCCAATTCATTTGTCTGCCTTTCGGGTTGACAACCTCCCCACAAGTGTTTACAAAGACCCTACTAGCAGTTGTGGCCCTAATCAGCCCTGATCAGGCTGAAGAAGATACGGCTTTATCATTACCTGGACGACCTCCTGGTCTTGTCTCAAGACAAGGCTCATCTTCTAGTACAGAAGGATCAAGTGATCTCGACCCTGACGGAATTCGGTTGGCTTTTAAATCTAGAAAAGAGCCACCTAGAGCCATCGCAACGTCTTAATATATCTGGGAGCCCAGTTCGACACCGCAAAAGAGACTATCTCCCTCCCACTAGAGAAGATTCCCGTGATTCAGGAGAGGATTACCAAGGCCCTAGATGTTCGTTATCTGAGAGCCTCTCAATGTCTGAAGATTATAGGCACAATGGTTTCAACATCTCCCATGGTGAAGTGGGCATTGTGGAGGCTACGTCATTTTCAGTTCGGCTTTCTCAAACAATGGAAGTCCGGGAACAAGAACCAGATGATTGTCATCTCATCATCTATGAGGAACAGCCTCTTTTGGTGGCTTCATCGGAAGAATCTCCTGAATTGCCATTCCATTGCTCCAATATCCTGGGTTTCGGTGACAACAGATGCCAGCGGCTCCGGCTGGGGAGCTCTGTGCAGCACGGAGATCGCGCAGGGAAAGTGGGATGCCCGCCTTCGCAACCCAGGCTCAAATATCCTGAAGATCAGGGCGGCCTGGTGTGCCCTTCAATCCTTTCCCCGACTTCTGAAAGGAGAGTCGGTATTACTGAAAATGGACAATACCATGGCAGTGTCCTATGTCAAGGGACAAGGAGGGACAAGGAGCTCAGCACTTTTACGGGAGATCGAACCGATCTTGGGCTGGGCCCAGAAGAATCTGGCAAACCTGTCCGCAGTCTATATTCCCGGAAAGCAGAATTCCCAGACGGACTTCCTGTCATGCACTCAGGTGGATGTCAATGAGTGGTCTCTCCACGAAGAATCTTTTCAGTGGATTCTGTCCCTGGGGACCAATCCCCAGGTGGATCTCTTCGCCTCTCTATACAACCACAAGCTGAGGAAGTTTTATACGAGGGGTCACTGCAATCAAGCAACGGGGACGGACGCCTTGACAGACGGGTGGAGATTCAAGAGGGCGTATGCCTTTCCCCCGTTTTCTGTGATCCTCAAACTCCTGCGGAGGCTCCAGTCGGAGTCAGTACAGTTAACACTGGTGGCGCCCTACTGGCCCAACAGGCCATGGTTCCCCCTTTTGGTCCAACTGAGTTACCGTGACCCAATGCCTCTACCAGCCAGACCGGATCTTCTCTCCCAAGGGTCATTCCTTCACCCCGCTCCATCCATACTGAAGCTAGCGGTATGGTTCTTGAGAGGAAGAGGTTAGAAGCCCATGGCTGCGCTCCTAGGGTGATCGCAACTCTGATGAGCTCGAGGAGATCAAGCACAAATAAAGTCTATGGAAGAGTTTGGGCGAAGTTTGTGGAGTTTGTGGAGTTTTCTTTAACATCAGGCTCATCGTTTACAAATCCAGGAGTACAAGATATCCTAAGGTTCCTCCAAACGGGGTTGGATCTTCCATTATCAGTAAGTTCCTTAAGAGTACAAGTATCAGCATTATCTGCCTTCTCCGGAATATCATGGGCGGCACATCCGCTAGTCAAACAATTATTTTGTGGAGCTTCAAGGCTAAGGCCTCAAAGAAAGCCAAGTTTCCCCAAGTGGGATCTTCCCTTGGTTCTGGACTTTCTGAGTGAACTTAATACAGCAGAATCTTCTTCGTTCTCACTGAAGGATTTCTCGTCGAAAGTTGCCTTTTGGTCGCCATCACTTCGGCCAAGAGAGTCTCGGAGATCGGGTCCCTGGGTTACAAAGAACCGTTCCTAACGTTCTTTCCAGACAGAGTAGTCCTGATTTTCATGCTGGGTTCTAACCCGAAGGTGACGTCAGTTTTCCATGTCAACCAGGAGATTGTTCTCCCTACTTTCAGAGACTCGGAGTCAGAGAGAATTCACCCTCTGGACTTAGGGAAAACCCTTACGGAGTACATCCAAGTTACGTCTGTTTTCAGACGCTCAGATCATTTGTTCATCCTGCACTCAGGGATCAACAAGGGAAAGAAGGCCTCTTCAAGAACCATTGCGGCTTGGATCATCCACGCGATTCAGCAGGCATATAAAGTGAAGGGCTTGGCTCCTCCGCAGGCGGTGACTGCGCACTCTACCAGAGGGATGGCAACTTCCTGGGCGGCTGCCCATCACGTGGCTCCGGACGTTATCTGTAAAGCGGCCTCTTGGTCCTCCATTAATACCTTTATGTCCCACTATTGTGTTGAACCTGCATCCCTTTCTTCTGTAAATTTTGGGCTTTCAATCCTGTCGGCCGACAGGACTAATTAAACTTTTTTTTGTTCAGCATACCCACCCGTGTGGTTTGGCTAGTTATTTCCCACACGTAGGATGCAATGGAGTCTGTCAGGAAAAAGGAAAATTTATTATCAAATACTTACCGTAATTTTCCTTTCCTGATGGACTCCATGGCAGACGGAGTACCCACCCAGTAAGCATGGAGTCGGCTAGTTACGGAACACCAGTACTGAAGGTGAGCAAAGCTTTATGGGTATGGGGTCCTATAGCATTGGAGAGGAGGCGGGATTAACCCACACGTAGGCTGCCATGGAGTCCATCAGGAAAGGAAAATTACGGTAAGTATTTGATAATAAATTTTCCTTTTTGTGTGTAATTTGTAAAACTAGCAGTGACATCAGACGGTCACTGTGCTGTGCTAAAAAGCAGGTGTGGGAGGGGTTAAACATACATGCGTAATTTTTTTAAATCAGGAAAAAGTTTATTGTTCCAATAAAAGATAATACAAAGTTGAACATTGCAAGTCATAGCCAACAAACAAATAGCAAAGATATAAAATGCAATACACACGCAATGCAATCAAATTAAGGCAGTCAAACAGTGGCACCAAAAAGCGTATTTTTTTTAGTGCGTTGCAATCAAATTAATATTCTTTATAACAAGCATTGCAGTTGGTTGAGAGGCAGATGTGTTTATTTTGGGATATTGGTATAGACAACACATGGTAAAAGCCACGCTAAAGTGTCAATCATAGAAGAAAGCAAAAACTGAAATCAGATGAGATGTTTTCCATTGCAGGTCTCTCGGCACCCCTGTGGCCGGCCCATCTGGAGACACTTCCAATGTTACAGCAAGCAGAACCGAAAGGAGAACTCAAAGCTTTGCTGAATTGGAGGCCATTGTGGAGGCTCTACAGCTTCAAGCACAATCTCTGATTGATAAAATAAACAAAAAGCGCATCAATGACCAAACACTGATGGAAGAATTTAAGAATAATCTCACCTTGAAGGTAATGGCCTTTAGTTCTAAATTTTAGGATGTGACTCAGATTTATGGGTGTAGTGCTTGGGGCTCTTTAAAGTTCACAAGCAGCTACAACTGCTTAAACAAACCTATTAAACCTAGTAACCCTTGTGTCGGGGGGGGGGGGGGGTGGGTGATGTCTGACCCCAGAGGACACAAATTTGAACGTGCTAGGTTTGTTCATTGCTGGACCTGGCCCTGAGGTTGTGCTCTATACTGTTTATTTTCGCTACTTGGACCGTAATATACCGTTCCTGCAGGGTTAATATTATATTGTTAAACAAATTATTGTGAATGTACCGCATAATTTTTGTATACTTGAAAATTCTTTAATAAACACCATTGAAACTAAAAAGAGCGAGTAAGGCGATGAAAGCAGATATTCTTTGACTCCTGGCTGCATACTAGCACCGAACCGACCTTCTTCATCTTAATGTCATTGAAAAACCGACATTTTCTTTTCCGTTCATGGACGGACACAGCAGCAATTGACCTTAGGGTATTATATTCCAGGTAGGATATAATACCCTAAGGTCAATTGCTGCTGTGTCCGTCCATGAACTCAGAGAAATGGATTTTACGGTGAGTACAAAAATCCTATTTTTCTCGACGTGATTCTTGTCAAGCCTGCCTTGCATGCACATGATCGTGAAAAAATAATGCTTGAGCAAAGCGCGGTGACGTAAAACACGGACGACGGGACTATAAAGGGGAAGTTCCATTCAAACAGCGCCACCCTTTGGGCTGCTTTTGCTGATTTCGTGTTAGTACAAATTTTGGTGAGAGACGATTCGCGCTTTTCAGTCTTCGTGCTTTTCAGTCTGTTACAGGGTGACGAATGTGCTATCTCCATTGCAAACGCTAGTTTTCCCAGAACGAGTGTTCCCGTTTAATAACTTGCTTCTGAGCATGCGCGTTTTTTCCCATCGTTAAAGCCTACACACAACATGACGTGAAAAACAACAAGCTTTTTAATGGCCCGTTTTTCACCTCGAGAAAAATGCTCTAGAGCCTACACAAGATCGTTTTTAATGACCAATTTATAAAATTGCATTTTTCACGTCATGAAAAATGGTCGTGTGTACGCGACATTAAAGCTAATTTGATAGGGTCGTGAAATGACCGTCCTGCTGAATTGCAGGTGGGACAAGCTGCTTGTAGAAACCTTTATTTATATTCTATCATCCTTTCCTGTGTGCCAGGATGCCTTTCCCAACTTAAAGCGGAGTTCCAGCTGTAATTGTTTTTTTGTTTTTTTAAGACACCGAGATGTTCATCTTACTGTTACAAAAGCAAAATCTATGAAAGGTTGCTGTAGTATTGCATATTTTTTTTTGATAAAACTAACCTTTATATTCTTTCGGCAGCACGCTCCCATCTTAATTGTGGGCATGTGAAGCACACTAGTGTTTTCTTCTGGGAATAGGTGCGGCTGGTTGCCCATCGTGCACTTCTGGATCTCGCGCATGCGCAAAAGACACATGGCGCGACACGCGATTGTGTCTCTGGTTTCACAACGGCTGCATCGTAGGAAGGTCCTGTCCTGTTATTATGGCAACCAAATGTAACCTAGACAATAGACTAGTAATGTTACCTGTCACGCAGATGAAGATGCTGCTGTGCTGGGCTGAAGTGAGATTTGAAATCTCCCCAGTCACATCACAATGCTCAGTCTTACATGGTCTGATGTCCTCCTGAATAATTAAACGTCAACGTGCAGTAATCCCCTTCTAATTATGAACAGATCGCCGCTCTAGTCGCCTCCACCACCGCTGCCTCTTCTATGGACAAAACACTAACAATGGCGACAAGCACCTGGTTGCCCTTTTCAAAAATGTCGCTTAGCATCGCCTTGCATCGCATCATTTCCTGTTTGGAAATAACGCAATGCCAACAGGCAGCGATGCCCTCTGACCCCAGGGAATGATGACACATCTCCCAGGAGCCAAGGAGTCGCAGGATATGATGTTCCTCGACGCGGAAATGAAAAAGGAAGAAAGATGAATACAGCATAGCAACAAGGTAAACAGCTAGAAAAAAAAAATCCTAATGTTGTTTTAACCACTTTACCACCGGGCTAATTTTGGCACTTCTCTCCTTCATGTAAAAATCTATTTTTTTTTGCTAGAAAATTAATCAGAACCCCCAAACATTATATATATTTTTTTAGCAGACGCCCTAGGGAATAAAATGGAGGTCATTGCAACTTTTTTTTCCCGCAGGGTATTTGCGCAATAATGTTTAATTATATAACAAAACAGTAAAGTTAGCCCAATGTTTTTGTATAATGTGAAAGATGTTACGCCGAGTAAATAGATACCTAACATGTCACGCTTTAAAATTGCGCACATTCATGGAATGGTGCCAAACTTCAGTACTTAAAAATCTCCATAGGTGACGCTTTAACATTTTTTAGAGGTTACTATTTTCGAGTTTCAGAGGAGGTCTAGTACTAGAATTGTTGCACACGCTCTAACGCACGCAACGATACCTCACATGTGGGGTTTGAACGGCGTTTACATATGTGGGAGGGACCTGCATGCGTGTTCGCTTCAGCGCGGAGATAACAGGGACAGGGGCGTTTTGAAAAAAAACATATTTTTATTTTATTTTACTTTTTTTGGGGGGATTTTTACACTTTTTTTTTTTTTTATCACTTTTATTCCTATTACAAGGAACGTAAACATCCCTTGTAATAGGAATCAGTGTGACAGGTCCTCTTTATGGAGAGATGTGGGGTCAATAAGACCTCACATCTTTCCTCCAGGCTTACAAGCATGAAATTGGTGAAAGAAAATCACTGATCACATGCCGACAGCCGCGATTGTGGCTTTGTTTTCTTCTGGGAACCGGGCGTGACGTCATAACGTCGCGCCCGGACCTCCGACGGTCATAGAGATGACTGTGACCATCTGGTCACCAGTCATCTCTATGGTTCTTCAGCAAGCACCGGGCGTTTCGCTCTCCGGGCCCCCGATGGCACCTGAGAGCCCGAAGAAGCACAGGCCCCCGATGGCGGCGGGAGGGGGGGACGTCCCCTCCCGCTGCCTATAAGAACGATCGATCGGCGGAACTTTGATCGTTCTTATGGTGCAGAGAATCGCCGGCTGCAGAGATGGTTATCTGAATGATGCCTGTAACTATCATTCAGATATCGCCGCACAAGGCCGAGGCCGTCCCAGGGACGTCCTCGGTGGTCAAGAGGTTAACTTGAGGGATTGAAGCGATTCATGGAAAGATGAAAATGGGAGCTCCAGGTCCGTACTAATGATTAATACCTGGAAGTCCTGGTTTTGGGTCACCTAATCGCTGTGACAGCTTCTGATTGGCTATCACAGTAATCAGTCACTGTAAAGCCCACCCCTGTGTTTCTCTCTCTGTGAATGGAGGGGAGAGATACACTGTATCTCTTTCTCCTTGCAGAGAGAAAAAATACCAACTGTGTTTAAAAATACTTTTCTGGGCCTCCCACTGATTATCCTGCAGCCAGTTACTTGGTATTTTTAACTCGACCACCTGCACTCTCGTCCGCTCGTTATGCAATGATCAGTCTAGGGTATTTGTTTGTTTTTGGTATTTATTGGTGGAACTTGGATAGGAGAAGGAATTAGTGGAATACTCCAACTTGAACTATGTACGAATGAACACAACTCTCACTTAGCCACTTCAGAATGAACTAGGTAGCAGACTCTCTGCTATATCATACTGCACTTGTATGGAACAATAAGTCCTCTGCTTGCTCTGGCAGCAGACTTGATGAAACTCTAGATCTTCTAGCATCCACTTTGGTTGACACCTGTTTACTAAGTCTTCTATCTTGAAGGGATGGCCCTGACAGGACAGGCCCCTTGACACAGATCTGTACTCACTGTGACCAGAAACAGATATTTCCTGGTGTGTCTCCCTTCCAGTCAGCTCTGCACGGCATCTGTTTATTTTTTATTTTTTATGAATTCTTTATTTTTTATAATTTTCATATTCACATTATAATTTTCACATTTTTATATTATCTCAATTTACCATTCTAAATATAGTCATCTTCTATACTCTTATATCCTATTCGGTTCCTTACTTGCAGGACATCTGTGTTGCAGCTTTACTCAACTCTGGCCCTCAGGTCCACCACCAGGCCGCATGGCCCGAAGGGAGGCTGTATAGGTTGTCATATGGGTGAGGTCACAGGCCACAGGTTGAGCATGTGGGGCTTTTATTTTAGTGATCGAGTTACTTTACATGCAACAAGGAACACTTATGTCATGCAGAGATGTTAGAGAAATGTCTGTGGTGTCTGAGAATTGCTCACTCTTCTTTATTATGTATTCTTTGCCTCATCTGTTGGGCTGGGGATGAAAATAATCCAGTGGCCCAGACAAAAAAAAGGAACACATCTGTCAATGTCTGCCATGCTTCGGTAGAGAGTTGCCCACGTATGGCACACAAACATAGAACAGTTATTGGCTGATTGGATCTAAAACAGGCTAATCTGGCATGATAACTGGCCAGTGTGAAGAAAAAAACAGACAAATGTGTCACACAATAGGACCCGGAGATTCGAAGGACGATACGCTTCCAGCACGTACGCTCTATTTTATAATGTCAGGATGAAAACAATCTTCCCTTTTTATTGCGTTCAGTGATAATACATCATAAAACTGTTTCTTCACAGGCCCATGTGCCTTTTTTGAGCACTTAAATTAATTTAGAGATTATTCTTTTTTTTCCCTCTCTGGCATGTTCGTGTAATCCGCTTTCAGCACATTATTCTAACTGCTTTTAATCTCCCACGAGTGCACAGGTAGCCGGAGCAATTAGTTAAGAAGCTGTACAGAACATCATCTGCTTTTGATTTAGTGGCAAAGAGATGTTTTACCGCCAGCTGTTAGGAGGAGAAACAAACAGCTTTTAGCAGTCCAGCAACACCATTTGCATCTGAATATCACATTTCCTGGCACCTAAACTGGGGATGTGCTGTCTTTTGGCAAAGCTGGTATTGTGAAAAAAACCGCCTCATGCTACTGGCATAAGGGAAATTGATGTGGTCAGGCAAATCAGAAGCCGATTTTATGATCAGTGTTATTGATTTGGGAAGTTTTGAAGCGTACGATAGAGCAGATTAAACCATTTTTTTGGGGGCGATTTTGTTTTAAGTGTTTTTCTTATTTTGTCTCCTTTTCTATGCCAGGTAGAGGTTCTCTGTCAGCGTCTGGAAGGAAAAATGCATGAGCAGTTTGAGCAGAATAACATGCATCTGCAGGCCAAGGTGCAGACGCTCACCGATGTCATACAGAGAATCAATAATGTACAGGATGAGCTCAGACAAGTCTGCAACACCTTGACTACAGTCTATGAAGATCTGGGCTTCCAACCAGAAATGTGAAAAGGCAGCAGTCCCAAAATCTGCAGGATTTATACAGCTTTTGTTGTTGGTTTTAAATTTTACGTTTTTTTTTTTAAGGTTTTAAGTCGCTGTAGATCCGAGGGGGACATGCAAGGAAAATAAAAAACAGCATTTTAGCTTGCACATGAGGCAAAGTGGATTTGCCTTTCGTAAATAACCCCCACAAGCAAAGTCCAGCAAGGTACATGGCACCTTCTGGGCTTAGCTATATTACTTATATCCGACAGCCTTGGTATTATGTGAACACATTCACAACATACAAAGGCTTCTGTGAATGGACAGCAGAGGGGAGGGACAGGCATAAGTCTGTCTTTCGCTACTCTCAGATCCCAGAGTGTCTCTCCAGCAGAGCAATAAAACCTGCCAAATGTAAATAATAGAGATAAGCCCAGGAGATGTCATGTAGTTCCTTGGACTTAAAGGGGTTGTAAAGGTAAAACATTTTTTTCCTAAATAGCTTCCTCTACCTTAGTGCAGTCCTCCTTCACTTACCTCATCCTTCCATTTTGCTTTTAAATGTCCTTATTTCTTCTGAGAAATCCTCACTTCCTGTTCTTCTGTCTGTAACTACACACAGTAATGTGAGGCTTTCTCCCTGGTGTGGAGAAAGCCTCTTGAGGGGGCGAGCAGGAGTGTCAGGACGCTATCTACTTTGCAGATAGAGAAAGGAGCTGCATGTTAGTTGGCGTCCTGACATTCCTGCTCGCCCCCTCCCCCTCAAGAGGCTTTCTCCACACCAGGCAGAAAGCCTTGCATTACTGTGTGGAGTTACAGACAGAAGAACAGGAAGTGAGGATTTCTCAGAAGAAATAAGGACATTTAAAAGCAAAATGGAAGGATGAGGTAAGTGAAGGAGGACTGCACTAAGGTAAAGGAAGCTGTTTAGGGATTGTTTTACCTTTACAACCCCTTTAACTTATAGAGTGCCTTCACTTTTTTCAAATTGGTTGAATGCCTGAAACCGGTTCTTTACTACTCTTAATACAAGCACATATTTGCTAGTCTGTAACACAATGGAGGTTATTTATTAAAGGCAAATCCACTTTGCACTACAAGTGCACTTGGAAGTGCAGTCGCTGTAAATCTGAGGGGTAGATCTGAAGTGAGGGGAAGCTCTGCGGATTTTATTATCCAATAATGTGCAAGCTAAAATGCTGTTTTTTATTTTCCTTGCATGTCCCCCTCAGATCTACAGTGACTGCACTTCTAGTGCAAAGTGGATTTGCATCTCGTAAATAACCCCCATAGTGTAGCTTCTCATTGTCACAGTGGTTGGAAACAGTCAATGGCAAATCCACAGGTGATGCTTGGCAGTGATCACACTGCTAGTGAAGTATTATCTTCCAGCGCCTGGATTGTATCATTGACACTTTGAGTCCACATTCTGTATGTAGAGAGTGAAGAATGTGCTGAGGTCTTGGTGGTGGGATATAATGTACTGCACTATACTGGAAATGTGTACTTGTTTTCTTTATAGAATGATTTCAGAATGTTTAATAATAAGCTACTGACATTAAACAGGTAAAATCTCTCATGTTGCTAAAGTTGGCCAATATACTGTGGTAATTTCAGCCTGTTCCTGATTAACCGGACAAAATTTGCTTAATGGGGGGCCCTGTTGACCCCCTCCTGCTGATATCCTTCATTTGAAAAATCAAAGAAGTCGGGCAGAAAATTGTCAACTTAGCAGTGTCTGCATCCAATCAGATGCAGCCGCTGTTCAAGTATTCTGACAACTGTCGAGCAGGAGGATTTGTCCATCCCCACATTGTAAGATGGAAAGAGGAATCTGTTTGATCTTGCAGGCTGAATGAAATAGATCTAGCGGTGTGTGGGCAGCCTTAGCCCATGAAGCATAACCTTTCCTGAGAGAAACACAAGACTACCATTGCTGATCTTCTATAAATGCCAGTTGTCTGCCTGTCCATACTACTAATAACCAGGGCTTTTTTTCTGGGGGAACTTGGTGGAACTCAGTTCCACCACCTTTGGCTCAGACCCTTTGGTGCCCGCTCACCACAATCACTTGTGAACACAGAAGTCTGGTTTCTGTGTTTACAAGTGACTGCTTTGTAACCCCTGAACTCTGCACACTGTATGTAATGCAATTCTGGTATTTAATGCCCCTTTAAGACCCTTCTACTGTTTGTGAAATCGGAACGGGTCGTGGTTGAGTTCCTGCACCTATTTTCTGAGAAAAAAAGCTCTGCTAATAACCCTTTTGGTTTGTAGTACTTTCTCAGTCACCGGTCTGCAGATCAGGAAAGTCAAAAATCATTATCTGAGAACTTTTTTTTTTATTCTTTTATTAAAGATTTTCAAAATGACATAAGAAAATATTGTCAACAATATCAAACAAGAGTCTACAGTTCACAACAGATTGGAAGCATTACAACAGGACGACCCCAAAGGGCTGGAAACATGTATGAACAATACTCAGGACTAATAACATGTATCCCATTAGCAATGGTAACCAGAGCACTTATTTTAGACTATTGATCATTACAGCATCAGCATGACAGCCAGGTAACTGTCGTTTTTATATTGAGAAGTCAGCAAAATGCGTCTGTCATTTTCTCAGGAAAGGTTTTCTTTAACCACATAAGGACCGCCGCATGTACATTTACGTCGGCACAATGGCACCGACAGGCACATCAACGTATATATACGTTGGTGCCTTGAGGTGGGTCGGGGGTCCGATCGGGACCCCCCCCCCCGGTACATGCGGCGGTCCACGCGGCTGTACGAGCGATCCGGGATGAGGGGGCGGCTATTCGTTTTTGTCCGCCCCCTCCGGATCGCTCTCAGCCAATGCGCGCGCGCGCCCGCCTGTGTGTCACTTCCTCCTCCTGTGTAAACACAGGAAGGAGGAAGCAATGTGATCTCTCCCTCTGCGTTTTTTTCAACCACCGCTGAGGAGAGATCACAACACAAGTAAGTCTGCACTAACACTACACTGACACACACTACACATAGGCACATTTAAACCCCCCCCCCCCTCCCCCTGTCACAGTGTCACTGAATGCAGTAATCATACATGTATGATTACTGTATTTAGTGTCAGTGTGACAGTCAGTTAGTGTTAGGTCCTGGGTTGCCCCCGTACCCCCCCCTAATAAAGTTTTAACACCGTGATCACCGCCCTAGTTAACCCTTTCACTCCCTATTGCCAGCATCACTAAGCGATCATTTTTCTGATCGCTGTATTAGTGTCGCTGTTCCCGCTAGGTAGCTAATTTTTTTTTTATTGCGATTTTTTTTTACTAAAGACATGTGGCTAAATACATTTTGGTGAATTCCAGGTATGGGTATTTTATACATAGTTACCTTGATCAAGCTTGAATAAAATCAATTATTGTGGAAAAGCAAATGGTGATTAAAAAAGAAAATTTGCTTTTCCACATTCCTTTTGTATGTCTTTAGTGCCAACACCTTTATAATTGATTTTTATTTATACAGTTCAGTGTTTACACTTTCTTAAAGGTGCAGCTATGTTTTAAATTCAATAACCAGGAGCCATTTTCAACCCACTAAGGCCCCTTTCCACACTGGACGGATCCGTTGCAGCAGAGTCCGCCACCTCAGAGGGAGAGCTCTCCGTTTATCTCCACTGAGCAGGTGGATGACAGGTCTGTCTCTGCTCACTGAGCGGAGAGGGTCCTGTCGAGCGCTGCTGATTCCTATGGAGAGATTGGACGAAAATGAACAGCATATCCGTTTTCATCCGATCCACCAGGATGGCCATACGTCTGATTTTAGCGGATCAGATGTCAGCGGACATGGTCCCTGCTGACATTGCCCCCCCCAAGACCTTCATGGAGCGTCCGTTCAGGTCCGCCAAAAAAAATGAGAGGGGTCCGCCCGTGTGAAAGGAGCCTTATCATCAACTTTGAACCAGTGTAACTATGTATACACCATACCTGAGCAATGCTCCTGGAAGCTGAAAATCACTGAAGTAGACGCCACTACTCCAGTGATCACTTGCTTTCTTGTCCCATGCTGTACGGCTGCCCTGCTGCATTCTTAACACAGGATGTTGGCCTCTCGGCATGGGCACCATTCAGAGAATGAATGACATCACTGTGTTCGGAATGCAGCACGGCAGCTACGTGGCACAGGACTAGGAAGCCAGTGGAGATCATTGAAGTAGCGGTGTCTACTTCAGCGATTTCAAAGGGCATCAGCCATGTATAGTATATGCATAGCACCATTGGTCCAAGCTGGATCAATGCAACTATGTGAAAAAAATATATATATCCATAGCGGGAATTCCTCTTTAAGGTTTGTGTAAACAGGTACTGTTCTGTGTGTTCATGTCTCGTCTATGCTCATGTCTCATCTATGCCCGTGTCTCGTCTATGCCCGTGTCTCGTCTATGCTTCTTTGTGTTCAGCGAGGAGAATGAAGGAAATCTGCAGCCCCTGATGGTAAAACAGATCTTGCAATGAGTCCTGAAATACATCTACTATCTCTATGGAGTTTATTTACTGAAGCTGAAGAGCGCAAAATCAATCTCACTTCTGCAGAGAAACCAATCGGCTTCTAACCTCAGCTTGTTCAATTAAGCTTTGATAATAAAACTTGGAAGCCGATTGGTTTTCTATGCATAAGGGAGACTGATTTTGCACTCTCCAGCTTTAGTAAATGAACCCCTATGTGTCTTTCAGGCATCCCTATGCACTGGCAGACATGATTCAATAAACCCTGCGAGCAGCACCTGCTCCGCTCATTTCACCATTCGGAGGACAATGCTTTTCATTTATCAAAGTCTCTTACATAACAACCGTCCGTATTGCCTCTCAGCTACCAAATAAATTAAACTGCTGAACTGGCTGAATCTCAATTCAGATTCAAAACGTAGGGCTGGCAGGGGCTTTCTAGTCCACCAGATTGAGGCTCTAGTACCCAGGAAACATCTGCCACATAGCCCCACTCCAAGGTTCTTTGTCTCAGGCTGGGTTCGCACTACGATTTTCCCGTCCGTCAGCCACATACGATTTATATGAAAAAACGTATGCGGCTGAAACGGATTTATACGTATGGAACCGCACATATGTGCGTTTTCCATTGACTTTAATGTAAAACGTATGCGTTTGCCATATGGTTTCAAAAACGGCCTCAAAACCGTGGTTGAACACGGTTTTGCGTACTGTTAAAAAACGTTTTGCCAGCAAATCGTACGCACCCGGATGCATCTGAGTGCATACGATTTGCAATGCATTGTCTATGTATGCGTTTTCCCGTACGGGCCCATACGTTTTCAAAACTGAAATCGTATGCGGCTGACGGACGGGAAAATCGTAGCGTGAACCCAGCCTTATACTGCAATTTACTTCACAAAGCTTCAGCTTATGTGGTGTTTGACATAACAATCTTTTTTTAGCAATAAGATTTGTTATTTTTAGCTCTTAATGCTTAAAAATAACAATTGTCATGTCAAATAGTGATTGTTATAGCTTAGTAAATGGAGCCTATGTAACTTTCACCAGTCTGCTACAGAGAGGGCAGATATCTGTATATGAACACATTGGTGTTTTCTGTGTACTTTTTTTATTTTGCATAAAAAAGCCTGATCTTCTACTTGAAATTGCACTGAAAGTACACTTGGAAGTGCAGTCGCTGTAAATATGAGGGGTAAATCTGAAATGAAACTGTTTTCCGGCGGATTGTTCGCTCAAACTTGTTTTGCATACACACGGTCACACAAATGTCAGAAATTCTGAACGTCAAGAACGCGGTCACGTACAAAATTACGACGAGCGAGGAAAATTAAGTTCAATGATTCCGAGCATGCGTAGGATTTTTGGACATCGGAATTGGCTACAGACGATCGGAATTTCTGACAAGAACTTTTGTTGTCGGAAAAATTGAGAACCAGCTCTCAAACATTTGTTGTCGGAAATTCCCATAGCAAATGTCCGATGGAGCCTACACACGGTCGGATTTTCCGATAAGAAAAGCTCACATCAAACATTTTGTCGGAAATTCTGACCGTGTGTACATGGCATAAGACATGTTTTACCACACCTTAAAGCGGAGGTTCCGCGACCAATCGATTTTTTTTATCAGTGGTGTTATATATATGAATTGAGTACTCACTTTTTAGGTGTCTTGCAACATCACCCATCCGTTTTCATAGTAAAGAAAAACTTATATTTTGCGATCTAGGCATTTGCCATTTTGCTTGTGGGCATTGTGAAGCCCACAAGCAATTACTTCCTGGACATGTGCACTCTTTACGGCGACCTGCACCGCAAACATCCTGGTTGTCATCACAACGGGTGGCGTCATTGAAAGTACACGCCCCCGTTGTGATGCCATTTACAGCTAGAGAAACATCAGGTTGCCGTTCACTGTGTATCTTGGGAAGCATGAGCCTGTGCTCCCAGTACACACTGCAGCGCTGGGGAGACGCCTACTCCCACGGGAGTGGGGTTCATGAAAACAACAATTATAAAAAAGGTATTTACATTAACCACTTGCTTACTGGGCACATAAACCCCCTTCGTGCCCAGGCGAAATTTCAGCTTCCGGCACTGCGTCACTTTAACTGACATTTGCGCGGTCGTGCGATGTGGCTCCCAAACAAAATTGGCGGCCTTTTTTTCCCCACAAATAGAGCTTTCTTTTGGTGGTATTTGATCGCCCGTGCGGTTTTTATTTTTTGCGTTATAAACAAAAAAAGAGCGACAATTTAAAAAAATATATATATTTTTTACTTGTTGCTATAATAAATATCCCAATTTTTTTTTAAAAAACTTTTTTTTTTCTCATTTAAGGCCGATACGTATTCTTCTACGTATTTTTGTAAAAAAAAAAAAAAAAAATCGTAATAAGCGACTGCTTTGCGCAAAAGTTATAGCGCCTACAATATAGGGGACAGAATTATGATTTTTTTTTTAATATTTTTTTTTTTTACTAGTAATGGCGGCGATCTGCGATTTTTATTGGGACTGCGACATTACGGCGGACACATCGGACACTTTTGACACATGCACTAATTACTGTATAAATGTGACTGCCATTGAAGGGGTTAACACTAGGGGGTGAGGAAGGGGTTAAATGTATATCCTGCGTGTGTTCTAACTGTGTGGGGGGAGGGGGGTGACTGGGGGAGGTGACCGATGCTGTGTCCCTATGTACAAGGGACACAGATCGGTCTCCTCTCTCCCTGACAGGACGTGGAACTCTGTGTTTACACACAGAGCTCCACGCCCCTGCTCTGTCACCGCCGATCGCGTGTACCTGACGGACACCGCGGCCGCCGGGTACACGCATCGCATCCTCGGCGATGCGACGGCACTGTTTTTCCCCGCTGCGCGCCACCCAGTGGCGCGCGCGGGGAATTACAAAAACATTGACGTTCAAAGACGTGACCCCGGCACCTCAGGTCCGCGCTGTTGACGTCTTTTGTCAATAGCGCGGATCTGTAGTGGTTAAAATAAAAAATAAACGGCCAATTTTATATCCTACATGTCCACTGATGCGGTGGAGACAGTGTTGTGTTTAAGATAAACCTCCGCTTTAAGGCAACACAAATTTATGAAGACTATTGTGTGGCCCTCAGGACATATCACTGGTCACACCTGAGATGCACTATATTCACCAAGTTGACCACCACTGGTGTAACAAATTCACAATCCTTTCTGTAATGTTTTTCGAGTTATATTTAATACGCTCTACCTATCATAAAACATGCTATGGGTTTATCAGCTTTAGGCCTCTTTCACACGAGGCGGAGTCCGCCAGCTCCCACCAGCTCAGTGGGAGAACTCTCCGCTGAGCCGGCGAATGACAGGTCCCTCTCTGCTCACTGAGGGGGAGGGGCTTGTGCAGCGCCACTGTCTCCTATGGAGAGATCTGATGAAAACGGACATCATGTCATCAGATCTCACCCGATCCAATATGGACGGATGGCGACGTATCGCCATACGTCTGATTTTGGTGGATCGGGTCGGATGTCAGCGGACATGTCTCCGCTGACATCCGACACTCCATAGGATTGCATGGATTGGCCGTTCAGGTCCGCCAACAAAACTGACAGGTGGACCTGAACGGTCTGACCGTGTGACAGGAGCCTTACAGTTACATGTTTTATTGAAATCTTAAACATGTTTAAAAGGTTTTACATCTATTGATCATTTTGACACCTACATGACAAGGGACGCACAAATAGGGTCAGTAGTCAGTGGATGGCATCATCTGCTGCGCCTACTACGCAGACTTATTCCATTTATTCCTAAAGAAGACGTAGCAGTCGTGGTGGGAACAATTGTTAACTCCAGATTGGACTATGCAAATGCCCTTTACCTCGGACTCCCAAAGTACCAAATCTCCCGCCTGCAAGTCGTTCAAAATACGGCCGCCAGACTAGCGACTGGGACAAAACCATGGGAATCAATCTCACCCTCGCTGAGAACCCTTCATTGGCTACCAGTAAAAGACAGAATTACTTTCAAAGCACTCTGTCTGACGCATAAGTGCATCCTGGGAAATGCCCCCCAATATCTATGCGAAAAATTAAAAGCCCACAACCCCAATCGCATTCTGCGATCCACCAACCAAAATCTACTCCAGATATCCAAAGCCAGATACAAGTCCAAAGGAGAAAGAAGATTTGCGGTCCAAGGCCCTAGACTATGGAACGCTTTACCAACCTCCATTCGGTTGGAGGAAAACCATTTGGCCTTTAGGAGAAAGATCAAAACCCATCTCTTTTGAGTTCAAATGAGATGTGGACAAAAGAGCGCCCAGAGGCGATTCAGTTTGCATGTGCAGCACTAAAAAAGGTTTTCACTCACTCATTTCAGAGATATTCCAGAATTACATTAGAGCGTTTCTATCAAAACAGAAAACTAGCAGTTGCGTGAATCGGCATGCCAGCATACGATGGAAAGGCATGGGCTCAAGACACTTATCTCAGCAGAGAGGGGGGATTCTGTTAGTGTTCCATTGTCCAGCACAATGCAATGAAGGAATTACTCTTTCATAATGCTGCATACACTCTCAATAGACACAGCGAGGACACAGATCACGATCACAGATGCACGCTGCAAGGGGTGTGCGAAGCAGCCCAATCATTGGAGGAAGTCATATGACGCCCTCCCTGCAATGTGCGACTGCGCTGTAGACGTCATTCGGCGATAGAGATTGGTCGTGAAGAGTTTTAATGCAAAATTGTCAGCTATGAGTGGAACGCTCCTTTAAATACTGCATTTTTTTTCCAGCAAAAGCTAAAATAAAACACACACCATACACACACTAAGCTGCATCAAATGATCAGGTAGGTGGAAAATGTTTGCGGTGCTGTTTTACAAAACTTTTGTTTTATTTTGATGATACACTTTGAAAGAAATGACATAAAATATTTTGATCGATTTTACAGAGAGTTCCAAGTTCTAGTTCAGTGACAGCTGGAATCAACAAAAGTAATATTATTGTGTTTGCGACTTCCCGTATCACAATTGGGATATAAACCGCATTTTCAAATATGTAGTGTGGCAAAGTCCATTGGAAATCTTGCTGTACTTTGAATGTCTGTAGCTTTATTAACTAATGACAAGAGTTCTGGCTGGCAGCTTAGTAATACATTCATTAACTTTCTAAAAAAAAAAAAAAAATCAGACTGATTGTTTAGGATTCGTTATTTGTTGACAGTAAAAGCCTGTAAACCCGTTATAGCTCGTCCCAGGATCAAGGCGTGGACGTCATGTGTACCTAGGAGGAGACATAATGTTCATATTAGGAACAATTATCCAAATTATATCAATAGGCATCAAGCATTTTCGAGGCTCGGCAATTGAGAAATGTTGAATGGGGGGCAGCGATGCTGGTTTGCACTCTACCTTCATACGTGTTCACAGCCTCCAGGTTCATAACGTGTCTGATTATGTGATACTCGTCACAAATCCCATTACCGCCAAGCATGTCCCGAGCCTGACGAGCGATATCCAAGGACTTTCCACACGAGTTCCTCTTCAGAAGAGAGATCATTTCTGGAGCAGCTCTGCACAGATAGGGGTTAAAAACAGAGATTTATTATTATTCCACCTTATGACAGCGTGTCCCTTATCATTACAGGATTTATAGAGCGCCAACAGTTGGCACAGTGCTTTCCTTTATAAAGTGGAAGGAGACAGTGCAGTTACAATGCAATTTAGTACAGGATGAATCAGAGGGCCCTGCCCGTTAGAGCTTACAATCTAAAAGGGAGGGTCAAGGGATATAAAAGGTAAAAATGTGGGGGACGAGCGGATTAGTTTATTAGAGGCGGGATAGAGATGGGTTTTTAGGGATCACCTAAAGGTGGATAGTGGGGTAAAGAGTTCCAGAGGATGGGAGATAAAAGATCCTCCTGCTGGCCACAACAGCAAATTATTTTCCAGCTTACACAGATAATGAATGGTTGCTGTAGGCAGGACAAGATGCCTGCCATTATCTATACTACCCAGAGAAGCCTATACTGCAGGAATCTCAAACTGGCGGCCCTCCAGCTGTTGCAAAACTACAAGTCCCATCATGCCTCTGTCTGTTGGAGTCATGCTTGTAACCGTCAGCCTTGCAATGACTCATAGGACTTGTAGTATCCAAACAGATGGAGGGCAGCCAGTTTGAGACCCCTGCTCTACTGGCCCTTCATGTACTTGTACGTTGATGTTGTTTTTTCCACCACCGAAGACCCACTCCCGCTGTGATTGGACACAGAGGGAGCCAATCCAGGGATACAGCTTTTATCTCAGTAATGAGCCTCTGTGTCTCACTATGAAGGGTTAAAAAGTCAGGTTGGTCATATGAAGGATGTTGTTGTCTGACAACCAACCCTGAGATGACCCAGATAAAACATTTAAGCTGCTTTCACACTGCTCTATTGCTAAAACGCGGTGGAAAATGCATTCTTGCAGTATATTTACCTCTTTTCTGATCCTTTTTGCAAATGTAAAATAAAAAAAAAAACTCCAAAGACGGAGCTGCGAGTACTTCTTTGATGCTTTTTTTGCTGCATTTTCCATTCATTCCAATAGGGGGGTGCGTTTTTTATGCATTTTTTTTTACCGAAACAAACATGCACCAAAAAGGCAAGACTTTTAAAAATGCAACTGAACAGCTTGAAGAGTTCCATAGGATTTAATAGTCATGCATTTTTTCTCCGCTTTTGGGAAGGCAAAAATGGAAGAAAAACTGGCCGGTGTGAAAGGGGCCTTAAAGTTTTTTCTGTCTGTGTCCTGTTGGGTGCCTTCACTTCTTGCCCTGAAAACAACAGAAACTGAAAAAAAAACAAAAAAACTCCCCAAAATAGGGGGGGGGGGGAACTCTGGGAACTCGTGTCTTTAACCACTTCAGCCCCTGTAGAATTGGCTGCTCAATGACAGGGCCATTTTTTGCGATTCGGCACTGCGTCACTTTAACCGACAATTGCGTGCAACCAATGTACCCAAACAAAATTGGCGTCCTTTTTCCCCCACAAATAGAGCTTTCTTTTGGTGGTATTTGATCACCTCTGCGTTTTTTATTTTTTGCGCTATAAACAAAAAAGCGACATTTAAAAAAAAAAAACACAATATTTTGTACCTTTTGTTATAATAAATATCCCAATTGAAAAAAAAAAAAAAGTTTTTCCTTCGTTTAGGCCGATATGTATTCTTCTACATATATTTGGTAAAGAAAATCGCAATAAGCGTATATGGATTGGTTTGCGCAAAAGTTATATAGTGTCTACAAAATAGGGGATTTATAGCATTTTTATTATTATTATTTTTTTTTTTTTACTATTCATGGCGGCGATCTGCAATTTTTAATCGGGACTGCGACATTATGGTGGACACATCGGACACTTTTTACACTATTTTGGGATCGTTGTCATTAATACAGTGATTAGTGCTATAAAAATGCACCGATTACTGTAAAAATATCACTTGCAGGAAAGGGGTTAACACTAGGGGGCGATCAAGGGGTTGTGCTCCCTGATGTGTGTTCTAACTGAAGGGGGATGGGACTGACCTAGAGGAAATTACAGATTGTGGTTCCTAGCTATTAGGAACTCACGATCTGCATTTCCTCACTGAACAGAACAGGGAAGTGTGTATTTACACACACACACACACGCCCCTGTTTTGCCTCTCCTGCCCGGAGATTGCTTGCGGCCGGCGGTCTCCGCGAGCGCTGGTCACTGGCATCGGCACCCCCACGATGCGGCAGGCGCGCGCCTGCCAGCACCGCTTAAAGCGACCGATGTACAGCTAGCACTGTTCGCCCAGCAGAGCCAACCTGCCGCAGTATAACTGCGGTGGCTGCTCCGTAAGCGGTTAAACATTCGTCATCAGAATATATTTCTATAAGTTGGAAGATTTCCCCCCACTTTTCCCATCACGACTCCAAATTTTAGCATTTCCATCACTTATGCCGCGTACACACGATCACTTTTCGGCAAGGAAAAAAACTAAGTTTTTCTAACTTCATCATTAAGAACAACGTTGCCCACACACCATCGTTTTTCAAAAAAATGATGAGCAAAGCGTTGTGACGTACAACACGTACGACGGCACTCTAAAGAGGAAGTTCCATTCAAGCTCTGTCTAATAACTTGCTTCTGAGCATGCGCGGGTTTAAAACGTTGTTTTTAACGCCGTTTTAGCCCACACACGATCATTTTTTACAACCCAAAAAAATACATTTTTAAAAACACCATTAACCACTTGAGATCCGCCCCACGTCTAAAGACGTGATTTTTTTGAAGATGGATATCTCGGTAACGGCGGCAGCTGCTGCCACAACCAAGATATCCATCTCTTCGTGGGGCGGACCTGTTAACGATAACGGCAGTCATCGCGGCGGAGGCGATCGGGTCCTCTTGCTGGCTGTCCGGGGATGCGACTGAGGGAAAAAATGTCCCTCAGCCGTCCCCATACCTCTGCTGGGCAGAAGTGACGTCAAAACGTCATTTCCGCCCAGCGTCTTAGAGTCGGTTCACACTGGGGCGACTTGGGATCCGACTTGAAGTCGTCTCAAGTCATCCCAAGTCGCGCTGTCCAGAAAAGCAATGTAAGTGAATGGGAGTGGTGTTAATACACACTAAAGAGACATTTATTTTGTTTACATTTTTTCTTTTTTTCTTTTGCATTTAAGCCTGAATATGAGATCTGAGGTCTTTTTGACCCCAGATCTCATATTTAAGAGGACCTGTCATGCTTTTTTCTATTACAAGGGATGTTTACATTCCTTGTAATAGGAATAAAAGTGATCATTTTTTTTTTTCAGTGTTAAAAATTAAAAAATAAATAAAAATAAAAACGAAAACCAAAAAAATTTTTTTCAAAGCGCCCCGTGCCGACGAGCTCACACGCAGAAGCAAACGCATACGCGAGTGGCGCCCGCATATGAAAACGGTGTTCAAACCACACAAGTGAGGTATCGCCGCGATCGTTAGAGCGAGAGCAATAATTCTAGCCCTAGACCTCCTCTGTATCTCAAAAAATGCAACCTGTAGAATTTTTTAAACGTCGCCTATCGAGATTTTTAAGGGTAAAAGTTTGACGCCATGCCACGAGCGGGCGAAATCTTTAAGCGTGACATGTTGGGTATCATTTTACTCGGCGTAACATTATCTTTCACAATATATAAACAAATTGGGCCAAATTTATTGCTGTCTTATTTTTTAATTCAAAAAAGTGAATTTTTTCCAAAAAAAGTGCGCTTGTAAGACCGCTGCGCAAATACGGTGTGAGAAAAAGTATTGCAATGACCGCCATTTTATTCTCTAGGGTGTTAGAAAAAAATATATATAATGTTTGGGGGTTTTAAATAATTTTCTAGCAAAAAAAACTGTTTTAGTCTCGTAAGCACCGAATCTGAAAAACAGGCTCGGGGCTCAAGTGGTTAAAAAATGCAGCATGCTCGAATTTTTGTATGTGAAGCCCACACACAATCATTTTAAATTACGTTTTTAAAAACGTAGTTTTTTTCCATGCTAGAAAAAACTAGAACAACACGCAGCATGCCTCATCGTTCTTAGAATAGGTGGCGGCTCAACAATGGCAGTAAGCACATCTTGGTCCTTCCTTTTTACTTTGGCCCATAGAAGCAGATAAAGGATCCTGTGGTAAGACCTCTACTCTAACAAGGGCCTTGTGGTTGATGTTGAAGAATAGCATTTCACTAAGGAGCTGGAGGACTAAAGAATTGGCTTGGAGAAGCTACAAAATGTCTTCAACATACAGAACAAGTCCAGCGGAATGTGACCAACTACTCCTAGATAGATGATGACTTGGATAAATGAGAACCTTCACAGACATTACATAAAGAAGCTAATCCAGTGGTGACTGGTGCATACTTGTCCTCGTCTTTCAGTCTCCCCAGCTGTAGGCAGGCCTGCAGACCGATGGTGATCTCCGTCAGCATATCTGCCAGCTTCTTCTGAATGAGCTGGTTCCTGGCGAGCGGCACACCAAACTGAATTCTGTATGAAGAACAAAGAATCAGGCTTGGATCTCAAAACTATATCACCTACGTGAAAGGCTTCTAAATAGGGTTCATGCAGACCTACCATAATTATCACATGATATCCAATTTTAGCTAAATATAGTTACAGTACGTACCAGCCTTGCTAGTGTCAATGCCTGGGCCATGTATCATTTATAAAAGCTGCCATATTTAAAGTGGAGCTCCACCCACAAGGGGAAGCCTCTGCCCCCCCCCCCCTGATTTGCCACCTTTAGATGGGAGTGGGTACCTGGTTTTGACAGGTACCCGCTCCCACTTCTGGCGAACTGAGCCCCCCACTCCTTCCCCCACAGTCTCCTGGGACTTCACAGGTCCCAGTAGACTAGGGCTCATTAACAAAGCGCAGTGCATGTCGCACATGGGCAGTAGGAAATCGCCTGTGAAGCCGCAACGCTTCACTGCCGGTTTTCCTTAGTCAAGATGGCATCACCAGCAAAATAGGAGGAGAGGTTTGGACAGCCACACTCCAAAAAATCGTTCCTTTTATTGTAAAATCAAATCACAAAAATACATGCCACAGCGAAAAAAAACCAGATGCAAGCTGACGCGTTTCACACTGTAACTCAGTGCTTAATCATGATTAAGCACTGAGTTACAGTGTGAAACGCGACAGCTTGCATCTGTTTTTTTTCCGCTGTGGCATGTATTTTTGTGATTTGATTTTACAATAAAAGGAACGATTTTTTGGAGTGTGGCTGTCCAAACCTCTCTTCTTATTTTGCATTATCATATGCATTGCCAGCACCCGTGGCTTTGGATCCAGCAAAGAGGTTCATCAATTACACCTGATCGGTAACTCCCTTCTTCATGGCGTCACCAGCACCTGATAGCCAATTGAAGAACTGGCTCAGAAGAGAACACCGCTGGATGCCTGAGAAAGGCAAGTGTCCTAATATTAAAAGTCAACTGCTACAGTATTTGTAGCCACTGACTTTTTTTTGGGGGGGGGGGGGGTCTGGAGCTCCTCTTTAAATAGCCTTAGCATGCACAGTAAAAAAATAAATCTGGATTTCCTTTAGCCTCTGAAGTCTTGCAAGGCTTTGGACATGCACAGACAAGATTAGCCAGGGCAAGGTTGGCGAAAGATAGCTGAGCATTACATGACAGGCAGACCAGGAAACCTGAGATGTCTAAGAAGATCAGGATAGAGGTTTGTGGAGATGAAAAGGTCAGCAATAAAGAGTAATTAAACTCTGCTATATGCCATGAGCTTTATGCCAGAATGTGCCAGTATGCACCCGATGTTATAGCAGGCTTACCTCACAAACTATGCCCTCCAGCCCTGTGCTGTCAGTGCTCTTGCTAATCATGGGCACTTCCATCTTCTCCTGGTCTTCCCAGTAGGACACTTGGGTGGCCAAGCCTCGATAACGTCACTCCTACACATACGCATGGGAGTCCCTTCATCACGGCTCAGAGGGCTGCCATTTTTATACGCTGCGTTGCGCATGTGTGGCGAAATGTACATTACCGCCAACAGGTGGGGAGAAGCATTTATATCAGAAGAGACCAATAGGGTCTCTTCTGTCATAAAACCCCACCTGTCAGCATTTTTGTTTTTTTATTTTAATTTCACTTTGAGTGCACAATATAAGATTTGACACACGTTTTCACAGATCGAAAGGGATCGGGTTTTCCAGGGACCACTTCTGGGGACAAACTAAACCCAATACAAATAATAGAATACTCAGTAAGGGGTCCGTGGAGGCTTTGAATGCCATGTTGGTGACAACAGATTGCCTGGCAGCCCTCTGAAGGGCAAGAGATGAACATGTACAGTGCCTTGAAAAAGTATTCATACCCCTTGATATTTTCCACATTTTGTCATGTTACAACCAAAAACATAAATTTTATTGGTTGTAACATGAAAAAATTTGGAAAAAAAAACAAAAGGGTATGAATACTTTTTCAAGGCACTGTAAAAGACTTTTATTTACTTCAATGCAACTCAGATTCGGGAAAAGCTTCTAATTAAAATCCGTCATATATGGGGGAACCGGATTTTCTCACGGCTACATACCATGTGTACTTTTTTCCTTATTATTTCACAGCTGACAAATTTAATGCACTAAAACCCACCTCAAGGCAGCATTGTGGGCAGGGGCGAACTGACAATTGAGTCACTCGGGCACTGCCCGAGGGCCCCATGCCACTAGGGGGCCCTATCAGGGTTGCCAAGCCCAGTAAAACCAGGGACACTATGTAAAAATCTGTGTTTTTTTTTTACATCTGTCCCTGATATGTCCGAAACTGACATGCTTTTGATGTGAAAATTCAGAGATTTTAGCTGCCCCGCCTCTGCACTGCCTCCTGGACGTGGTGGCCATCTGTAAGCCCAGGGGCCCCATAATCTTCTATTGCCCGGGGGCCCCATGAGTTGTCAGTGCGCCCCTGGTTGTGGGTGAACAGGGTGCATAGATGAAATGGATTTATAAAGCTAGCGCTTAGCCTGGTTGATTTGTGTAGATTAACGCAGGTCTCTGCATAGTGTGAATAAGCCCTACATGACAAATGTTTTCTAATAGGGTAATAAAAAAGAAAAAAAAGCCTTCGCCCACATCACTGTACAGCTAGCTCCTTGCACCTCAGAGACACCCAACATGGGAAGAGGGCGCCGTGTGCCCCCAATACATACCTGTCCAGCGTGTACTGTCTGGCTGTATGGAAGCAGAACTCCGCAGCACCCAGAGCACCCCAAGCTATTCCATATCGGGCGTTATTCAGACACCCAAATGGCCCCTGCAACAAAAACACAGGTATACATTGTACATGTAATGTAGAGTTATAGGAAGGGTTGTTTGGAATATTTGCAAACATGTGGAAGCCCATGCACTTTAGCCATAAAACGGTATGGTTGGTGTTATATTTCGCTTCTCTTTACTCTTCTGTCTCTTTGGGAAGTGAAGTAATATACCCGATACATGGAAGCATGGGATTCATTCATTGTCCTCCCAGGTGACATCACCGAGAGACAGCTGAGGCCAAAGCGATGTCACATGGTGGGGAGAAAATCTTCAGCCCCATGTTAGCTCCGAATAGGATTGACTTGCAGCTTACACTTGGCTTTTTTTTTGCTTGCTCCTGTGAAATTAGATATGTGCAGCTTTGGGCGCCCGCTCTAAGGTGACCCTGTTGCTTGACCCTTGTGTGCACTTTAAAGGATCACTAAAGGATTTTTTTTTTTAGCTAAATAGCTTCCTTTACCTTACTGCAGTACTGGTTTCATGTCCTTATTGTTCGTTTTTGCTTTGAAGTTGCTGTAATCCTGCTCTGATCTCCACACTTCCTGCTTGTCTGTTTCCTTATCACCACCATACTGGGAGCTTTCTCAGGGTGGTCTAAGCTGTCATTACTGTGTGTCTAAAACTTCCCAGAACCAATCAGATTAATTTTAAAAACAAAACACTGCCCTGCCCTATTTCTACTTTGCAGAAACATGAAGCCAGTTCAAAAGTGAAACTAACCTGCAGGCACATTATATGATTGATTTTTATCTATTTTTAATCATTTTGAAAAGGAATCAGTTAACTTTTATGTCTCTATACCTTGTAAACAGTCATTTCCGCAAAAAAATTTTTTTTCCTTTAGTGACCCTTTAACCACTAGCTGACCACTCGTCGACATTATACTGCAGCAGGTTGGCTTTCCTGGGCAAATTGCCATAGCTGTACGTCGGCCCTTTAAATAGACTTGGCAGGAACGTGCACCCGCAGCGTGACGTATGAGCTGATGTCTGCCGGGCACCCACGATCGCTCCTGAGAGAGAGAGAGAACGGGGGATCCGTCAATGGAAACCAGGGTCTCAAACTGGCGGCCCTCCAGTTGTTGCAGAACTACAAGTCTCACGAGGCATTGCAAGACTGACAGTTACTAGCACGACTCCCAGAGGCACGATGGGACTTGTAGTTCTGCAACAGCTAGAGGGCTGCCAGTTTGAGACCCCTGATGTAAACAGACAGATTCCCCATTTGGTCAGGGAGAGGAGAGACATCTGCTGTTTCTAGTGATCAGGAACAGCCATGTCTCTACTTCCAGTCAGTCCCCTACCCCCACAGTTAGAAACACCTCCCTAGGACACACTTAACCCCTTGATTGTCCCCTGGTGTTAACCCTTGCCCTGCCAGTGACATTTATACAGTAATCAGTGGCTATTTTTGGCTCTGATCGCTGTATAACTGTCACTGGTCCCAAAAAAGTGTCCGATCTGTCCACTGCAATGTCGCAATCCTACTAAAAAATCGCAGATAAACACCATTACTAGTAAAAATAAATAAAAAAAAAGGCATAAATCCGTCCCCTATTTTGTAGACACGATTAGCCAGATTCAGTAAGACTTACGACGGCGTATCAGTAGATACGCCGTCGTATGTCCGAATCCGCACCGTCGTATCTTTAAGCGTATTCTCAAACTGAGATACGCTTAAATGTTGCTAAGATACGACCGGCGTAAGTCTCCTACGCCGTTGTATCTTAGCTGCATATTTACGCTGGCCGCTAGGGGCGTGTACGTGGATTTACGCCTAGAATATGCAAATGAGCAAGATACGCCTATTCACGAACGTACGTACGCCCATCGCAGTAAGCTACGCCGTTTACGTAAGGCCTTTTTCAGGCGTAAAGATAAACCACCAAAAAGATGGCGCTGCCAATGTTAAGTATGGACGTCAGAACTGCCTTCGAATTTCACGTCGTTTACGTCAGCCGATTCCGAATGGGGCTGGGCGTAGGTTACTTTCACGCAATGAGTATTTGCGACGTGATTTTGAGCATGCGCGTGCATGTGCCGTACCAACGGCCCTTCATTTACATGGGGTCACGGCTACTTTACGTGTAGCACGCCCACTACCTGCCTATTTTGAATTAGGCTGGGTTACGCCGGGCCATTTGCGCTACTCCGACGTAACTTAGGGAGCAAGTGCTTTGTGAATAAAGTACTTGCCTCACTATGTTACGTCGGCGTAGTGCAAATGGGATGCGCTATGCCGAACTAAAGATGCGCCCGTCTTACTGAATCTGGCTATATAACTTTTGTGCAAACCAATCTATATACGCTTACTGTGATTTTTTTTAACAAAAATGTGTAGAAGAATACATATTGGCCTAAAGTGAGGAAAAAAAAATAAAAATGTAAAAAAAATTTGGGGAATATTTATTTTAGCAAAAAGTAAAAAATATTGGCTCGGATTCACAGAGATGGGCGCATATTTACGCCGGCGTAGCACACACATAGTACGCTACACCGGCGCAGCACGGAGAGGCATGCACTGAATTCAGCAAGCTATTGCTCCCAACTCTGCGCCGACGTAGCATACATTTCGAAGGCGCAGGCTGGCGTAAGTGGAAGTGGGCGTGATCCATGCTAATGAAGCGTGACCCCAAGCAAATGTTGGCCAGGGCGCCAGACAAGTACTTGAACTGCGCATGCGTCGAGACGTGGACGTATCCCCGTGCGCATGCTCACAACCACGTCGGAACAACTGCCTAAGATACGCCGGATCACTGTGTACGCCGTTAACGTAACCTACGCCCAGTCAGACCCACGTCCTACGTAAAATACATAGACTTGAGTTCCCTGGTGCAGACCTTTGCATGTCTGGTGGTGACTTACACCTCCTTTATGGGTAATAACTTTACGCCGGACGAAAAACTTACGCGCGTTGCGTATTTCCCTCATTTGCATATTTGAATGACTAATCGATGGGAGAAGCAACATGTGTCCAAATCATATTTGCGCCCACGCTATAGGATGGCCTGTTTTTGGACGTATGTTGGTTTGTGACTCTGGCGCACACATACGCCGGGCGCGCATTTGCACTACGTCGGCGTAAAGTGATTTAAGTCGGCGTAAGTGCTTTGTGTATAGCGCAAAAAATAAAAACCGCAGAGGTGATCAAATACAACCAAAAGAAAGCTCTGTTTGTGGGGAAAAAAGGATGTCTATTTTGTTTGGTGCAACGCAATACAACTGCGCAATTGTCAGTTAAAGCAACGCAGTGCTGTATCGCAAAAAATGGGCTGGTCATTAAGGGGGTAAATCCTTCCGGGCTGAAGTGGTTAAAACAAATATTAGGAATGATCTATGTATATGAATAGAGTCTTACCCCCATCCCAGACACATTGGGTAGAAGGTTTTCCTCCGGTATTTCCACATCATCCATCAGAATCATTCCAGTGGCAGAAGCCCTCAGAGAAAACTTCCCCTCAATCTTGGGGGTGGACAGACCCTTTGTTCCTCTCTCTATTAAGAAGCCGCGAACTTTGCCATCTTCACACACTGCCCACACCACACACAGGTCTGCAATGGGGGAATTAGTGATCCTACAAAACAAGAAGCATTATAATAAATCTAAACGCAGCTTAGAGAACTAAGGGCAGTCTGGTTGTATAGAAGTTGATCTATAGATTCACTTCAGTACAACCAGCCTGTCTGATTTTTTTTTTGCTCAGATACTGCTGGTGGCTATAGCTGCCGGCAGTGATCATTGTATTCTGACGGCTGGGAAATCTCCTGCTGTCAGAATACAATAGCCCAGCGGAAGGGATTCTATCAATGTTCTTTCCTTCAAATCTGTGGCTGAAGGAAAGAACTGTACATGAATGCATGGCCAGCCTAAGTAGTGCAGGGGGCTTGTCTGATATGATATAGCTCTACCTGAGATTGGATAATCAGACTGTAATAAGTACAGACAGCTTTACACAGGGGGGTCATTGGGGAGACAGAAACAGGGAGAATCACTTTTTTATTCAATATAATGCCAGCTGCAACTTAGGCAGGCCATAGATGATACGATTATTTTCCAGCATCCACAGGTTGCAGGAGAGAAAATTGCTTGATTCTCCCATCAACAGAATCAGTGTTAATAGCGGAATCCCCCCTTGAGGAGCCATTTACCCAGATTCATAAAGCACTTAAGCTGACGTAAATGCAAATGTGCGCCGGTAAGTGCAAATTTGCGCCGGCGTATCTGTGCGCCAGACCCACAAACCAACATACGCCTAAAAACTGGCCACCCTACGCAGCTTACTTACCCTGGCGTAGCATGGGCGCACTTTTCGTCTGGACGTATGTTGCTGCTCCCATTGATTAGGCATTCAAAATGCAAATAAGGTAAATACGGCGATTCACGAACGTACGTGGGCCCGAAGCATGCTGCGCGAGGTGCGCGTAAATTGTAAGTCCAGCGTAAAGTTATTCCCCATAGATGAGGCGCAACCCTGCAACATACATGCAAAGGTCTTCCCCAGAGAACAAGCCCGTCTAACAAAAGTCAATTATTAAATGGGCAATGTGCATGCTTTGCCCTGACTTTAACCACTTGCTCACTGCTTATCGCACTTTTACTGTGGCAGGTCGGCTCTATTGCGCGAATCAATGTACCTAAACGTCATTTCATGTAAAAGACACTGGGGGACGCGTGCGTGCCGCTGGCGGTACGATTTGCGTGCTGATTGGACACAGATAATGCCAATAAATGGGTCCAGTGGACCCGATGTCCACTGGCCACCCACCCATGATAGAGAGGCAGAATGGTAATCTGCCAATGTAAACAAGGCAGATCACAGTTCTGACAGGGGAGAAGATAGAGATCTCTGTCTTCATCCAGTCAGACCATCCCCCACACAGTTAGCAAGCACCTCCTAGGAACACATTTAACCCTTTGATCGCCCCTGTTAAACCCTTCCCTGCCAGTGTCATTAGTACAGCGACAGTGTATATTTTTAGCATTGATCACTGTAACAATAACACTGGTTCTCCAAAAAAGTGTCAAAAGTGTCAGTTAGGTGTCTGATTTGTCCGCTGCACGTTGCAGTCCTGCTAAAAATCGCTAATCGCCGCCATTACTAGTAAAAAAAAAAGAAAAAATGCCATAACACTATCCCCTATTTTGTAGACGCTATGGCCCAGATTCATAGAGCAATTACGCCTGTCTAACTGGTGTTAGACAGGAGTAATTTCACATTTTGCGCGCCGTATCACTAGTTTGAATCCTCAAACCATGATACGGCGGCTTCGGGCTTCGATCCGAGAGGCTTACGTCTTCGTAAGCCTTCGGATCTACGCTGCCATCTATTTGCGGCCGCTGGGAGGAGTTTGCGTCGTTTTGAAGCGTCGGGATATGTAAATGTTTATTTACGGCGATTCCCGAAGATACGAGTGGTCGTCGCAATTGCTTTCGTCTATTTTTTTGTACGTAATGTTAGAGCAGCTTTTTGCTGCTCTAACGTTACGTCGCCCATGTTAAGTATGGCCGTCGTTCCCGCTTCGAATATTTTTTTGTTTTTTGTTTACGTAACTCGTTCGGGACTAGGATCGCCCGTAAACGACGCTACCTAAACAACGAATGACGTCACGACGTGATTTCGCGCAATGCACGGCGGAAAATTTGCGAACGGAGCATGCGTAGATCGATCGCCGCGGGAACGCGCCTATTTTAAATGATTCACGCCCCCTACTCGCGCAGATGGATTGCGACGGGAGAAATACACTACGCCGCCGTCGTTTACTGGACTAAATCTACCTGAATTCCACGTAGAGCCAGGTAAAAAACGGCGGCGTAGTGTATTTTTGATACGCTACGATAATCCATTTCTGTGTGAATCTGCCCCTATATCTTCTGTGCAAACCAATCAATATACGCTTATTTGGGAATTTTTTTACCAAAAATATGTAGCAAAATATATATTGGCCTAAATTGATTAAAAAAAAAAAAAAAATAATAATATTGGACGTTTTATAGCAGAAAAGTAAAAAATATTTTTTTTCCCCAATATTTTCATTCGATTTTCAATGTTTATAGAGCAAAAAAATAAAAAACCGCGGAGGTGATCAAACACCATCAAAAGAAAGCTCTATTTGTGGGGGAAAAAATACATCAATTTTATTTGGGTACCACGTCGCACAACCGTCAGTTAAAGTAACACAGTGTCGCATCACAAAAAATGGCCCGGTCATGAAGGGGGTAAAGAACATCTGTATTTGTTTCCATTGTAATTCATCTGTGTATTATCTATCCTTTATAGGAAGAGGGCATGATGAAATCTGATTGGTGCTGCTGAGGGAAAGTCCCTGGAATTGGGTGTAGATTAGCGGGTAGAACTGGGGCGGACTGTACCAGGTTTTGGATCCGTTAAGTGTGTAGGTTTTGCTGGTCGGGTTGTATCGTGCTCTGGTCTCCATTCCACTCGGGTCACTGCCATGATTGGGCTCGGTGAGGCCAAAACAGCCCAACAACTCTCCTCTGGCTGCATTAAAACAGACAAATTGTTAACAAAGCAACACACCGACTCCAATTCCTACACCTACCAACCATATCATGGCACACAGACCTGGTTTAACCCCTTCTCTCCCATGAGTAAAACAAATCTTAATGCCCAAGCACTGTTTTGCAACTTTGACCTGTGTTAGTAAAACTGTACATATCATTATCACCACAACTACTTTGCGCATTCAGGGGGATTATACAATGGGTTTTTTTCAGGACAAATTGGGCTTTCATTTGGTGGTAAATGGTAATGCATATTTCCTAATTTGTTTTATTATCTAGGGAAAACTTGCCCAAATAGTGGGAACATTTTTATTTTATTTTATTTAGCTGTATATATTTATTGTTACTACCACAATCTACCACCAAAGAACAACCCAAATTAATAAATTGCAGCGATACCACATACCGTATATACTCGAGTATAAGCCGAGGCACCTCATTTTACCACCAAAAATGGGAAACCGCATTGACTCGAGTATAAGCCTAGAGTGTCCATGTGCATGCCTCACTGTGTCCATGTGCATGCCTCACTGTGTCCATGTGCATGCCTCACTGTGTCCATGTGCATGCCTCACTGTGCCCATGCCTCACTGTGTCCATGTGCATGCCTCACGGTGCCCATTTGCACCATTGCACCTTTAAGGAGGGGTGGCTCCCCTTCAGTCCACCTGCCCCTATCTATCCATTAAATGCATGTGCCTCCATTGTGGGGACACTCATTGTTTAGTGTTAGGACCACAGATTACAGGGTGCCTTGGCGCGGCTCTGTGGCTCACGCATGCGTTTGCAAATGCGTGCGGACAAAACCCCTGTTTTTAACAAATACTTCCAGACAGGTTAATTGATTTTTCTGCGAGCTGGTCGGTAAGTAGGCTTGGTTTTTCCCTGGGCATTCCCCAGGTTTTTTTGTTATCTCCCTGTGCCCATGCCTCACTGTGTCCATGTGCATGCCTCACTGTGCCCATGTGCATGCCTCACTGTGCCCATGCCTCACTGTGTCCATGTGCATGCCTCACTGTGTCCATGACTAGACTTGCGTTTAACATGGGAGTCTATAGAAGGGGTGCCTGGGTTTGAAAAATCTGTGCTCCCCAGCCGTAGGTCCCCCAGACAGCAACACTTGTAGAGGAGAACTGGGGCTACATGTGTGCCAAGTTTCGGGTCCAGGGGACCTACGTCCGGCTGGTACCCGGTCCCCAAATTTACCGGAGAAATTACCATTTAACATGGGAGTCTTAGGAAGGGGTGCCCGGCTTTGAAAAAACGGTGCTCCCCGGCCGTAGGTCCCGGGTCCCCAAAGTCCGGGCAATCGGGCGCAAGTATAAGCTGAGGGGGGCATTTCCAGCACCAAAAAATGTGCTGAAAAACTTGGCTTATACTCGAGTATATACGGTATGTGTATGTTATTTATTTGGTGTTTGTACCCATAGTACAGCCCAGAAACAATAGTGCGCATTTTACTTTATTTTATCCAACCCTAAAACACATGACACTGATACTAATTAAAACAATTTAAACAAAAAGACAAAAATTATAATTACATTGAACTGTCTTTGAAATCGTGCGACTTCACTTGACGGCGTACTATTTCTAAGTCACGTGTCAGTGCAAATTCAGGTGCCACTTGGAAGACTCCTGTGCGATTCAATGCACAGATGTCTATGCAAAGTCACACCTGAACTTGCAAAAAGTAGTGCAGGAACTACTTTCAAAATTGGTGCGACTCCGGAGTCGGAGTAGCACCGATTTAAGCGCTTCTATTGTGGACAATAGGGTGCGACTTGTCAATAGGGTGAAACTATCAAACAATCGCATGACAAGTCGCACTGATGTGACTGGGGACTTAGAGTTAAATAATTAAGGTGGTAGGAAACACCAAGGTGGAGATAAAGCAAGGCTATGTGTCGTAAACCGCAACTCCAGATCCCCTGGCCGGCATTACAACACTCGAAGTGCTAATGTACTCTGCTGGCAGGGAAGGCATACAATGATCAGTGTTTCCGGCTATAGCTGGCGGCACTGTTTCAGAAAAACCTAACAGGCTGGTTGTATGCAAGTCGATCCATAGATTGAAATTTTGATCCATATATGGCAGATTAATTGAGTTAAACCATAACATAGCACAGACACCATTGATACAAGGAATGATACAACACCTAATAGTTTATGGTGAAAGCCGTGCTCTTACCCAATCCAGGCAGAAATTTCTGTTTCTGTTCCTCTGACCCATAGGCGGCGATCGGATGCATAACCAACGAGGACTGAACACTCATCACTGAGCGATAGCTGCTGTCCACCCTCTCCACCTCCCTCGCCAAGAGCCCATATGCCACGTAGGAAGTCCCGGCACAACCGTAACCTGGAGAGAGCAGGGGGTGAAATACAAGAGCTGGGATCAATCTGTCACTTCATTTAAGGCAACGCTACATTGGTTTGTTTTTGGTTTAATACAAAATAGGGGATAGTTTGATTGCATTTTTATTATTTAGTTTTTTTAACTACTAATGGCAGCGATCAGCGTTTTTTTTGTGACTGCGACATTATGGCGGACACTTCGGACAATTTTGACACATTTTCGGGACAATTGTCATTTTCACAGCAAAATATGCATTTACACACGGCTCTCCTCGTTCTTCAGCTCTGAGGACCGATCGCCGGACTTCAGCGGCGATCGGGTCCACGAGTCCCGCGGTCCCGGAGCTTCGGACCGGGTCGCGGGAGCGCGCTCCCACAGCTGGGTACTAGTACGTCCTGTACCTGTACGTACATGTGCCCAGCCATGCCATTCTGCCGACGTATATGTGCAGGAGGCAGGTCCTTAAGTGGTTAAACAATTCAGCAGTACAGCATAGTCAGCTATAGGCATACATTCCATTCAACATGGATATCTTCTACAGAGTCAATCCACAGTAAAAGAATGTCAGCGACAGTACATAGAACAGTCAATCATGCAGGGGAGCGTTCCAAGTCTGGCTCGCTCAAGAAGGACAGCTATCAAGACACATGTTATACATTAGCTATCCCCAGACCTTAATGGGTATTGACTTCATGTCACAGGAGTGAATGGCCCCCAATTTCCAGTGACGCCCTGTGGGACACTTTAGGCTTATAGCATGGGTGGGAAGGACCCCCAATGCCCAGAGGAAAATACCACAACCGTTCACCCCGAATCACCCAACCGCATTCCCTCACCCACATGCGTCTATCCATGCTGACCACCCTTTATCAAATTTACTCGGACATTGTCTACTTTCGTAAGTGAGTTGGTACAGGGGTAATATAGAGTTAATGCTTTTTTCCAGGATTCAAGGGTGGGTGGGATGGCCGATTTTCAGCCTCTACGCCAGGGGTGTCAAACTCAATTTCATTGTGGGCCGCATCAGCATTATGGTTGCCCTCAAAAGGGTCGGTTGTATCTGTAAGATTAGATGTCCAGCGCATTCCTTCCCCTTACGTTAGATGTCAAGAGCCCCCCCACCATCAGAAGTTGAGTCCCCCCTCTCCCTTACATCACAGTGCATCCCCTTTCCTTATGCTGCTGCTGGAAAGAAGTTGGATGCATTGCTTGAAAGCAGAAAGTAAGGGTCTGGAGGATGACTGGAGAGGTGCGAGGGCCGCATGAAATGGCCTGGAGGGCCGCATTCGGCCCGCGTGCCTTGTGTTTGCCACCTCTGCTCTACGCAGTTAAAAACGGCATTCCACAGGCAATTTTTTATTTATTTTTTAAAAGTCAGTAGCTACTAACAGTGTAGCTGCTGACTTTTAAAAAGGACACTTACCTGTACTAGTCGCCCGCGATGTTGGTCCCCCCCGACCGTGATCGCTCGGTCCTGGCGCCTCCACCCTTACTAAGGGAAACAGGTAGTGAAGCCTTACGGATTCACTGCCCGTTTCCTACTGCGCATGCGCGACTTGCAAGGAGCTTTGTGAATGGGCGGCTGCCCCCTGGGACACACAGTTCCCAGAAGGCAGCTCGACTCATTCACAAGAAGACACAGCGACGTAGGACGAGCCAGAAGATCTACCGCAGTGGAAGAAGAGGCAGAAGAGCTACTTCTGCATAGCAACTGCCCCTTCAGGTGAGTATAAAAAATAAAATAAAATAAAATTCTATTTATTTTTTCATTTATTTTAAAACTTTTAGAAAGAAAAAAAAAGGGGGTGGAACTCCACTTTAAGGTTAAAATGAATTAGAAATATAATTACCTTTAATAGTAGATCCCAGGACACCTAGTTGCCCCAGCTCGGATATAATCTCCCGGTCAAATGCTGGACACAAGAAGAAAAAGCACATTAGAATGAATGTTTTCAGGTTCCCGGAATCAGTGGTAGGGCTGTATATCCCAGACCAGTCACATGTTCATTGTTATGAAAGGTGAAACCAGGATACCCCACTGGCATCAGGATGCTTTCTACTTTTCAGATTGATAGCTGGCACTGGACGGCACAGTCCATCAAACGAGTCAACAGGAAAACTGCAAACGGCTCCTCCATCAGTTCCTCCATTTACTTAAAAGTGTTCATAGGCTAAGCTCTGGTTCTTTCCAACACCCTCGGCTTGTCTATAGGTCAGCAATTTGAATTTGCGGGCCCCTAGAAAAGTCCAGGTGATAAAAAGGGGTGGGGCTGGGGCCACACGGCAACAAAGCAAGCTTTATGGAGCACCACAGGACTATACAAATAAGATTGCATCATCTCGATTACTTGGGATTATGATACAAAATCGCTGGTTCAGGTTTAAAATTAAATCCTCCCTTCTGATTATGTTTTACATTACACCCAGATTTAGGCTGTAACATGAAACATCTTCAGAATCCCCCCCCCCCCCTTACCGAAAATCAAGGTTCTTCTTCTCCCCGCAGGCTCCTGTCATGTTTCTAAAAGTGGTTGTAAACCTCGGACATGAAATATGAACAAAGCATATCCCTCTACTTGATTCAACTAAGAGCACTAAGTGTCATTTCTGTCTGCTGCTCCATTCCTCTGCTATCACCTCTGACAACATTTCCTGACACCAAGAGAAAAAAAGGTGACAGGGAGGGATCTCCAACTGATTGACAGCCTCAGCTCTGTTCCTGCATGCTGTGTGTAGGGGGTGTGACCCTTCCCTCCAATCAGCTCTCACTAAACTCTGCAATGAGTCTGATAGATAGACATGTCTTCTATAACCATCACCGTGGATGTCACATCATGTTGATTTGTGCCTGCGTACTGCCTGTTTGTCTTGCCGGGCCCTCATGAATCCCAGGGCCACAGCTCCCAGGATAGAAATTTCCAGCAGAAGCCAATGGAATATGAGCATGCAATCTCTTTTTCAACAGATTTGTAAGTATGGGCCCCTTGGTGGCCCCTTAATGTTTTTCATTAGTACAACATCATCCACTAGCTTTATTACACATCATAAACTGTTTTATTTCATAGACTCTATGTATTGCATCAACCCCTGGGGAAGTGAACAGTTGTTCACGAAACGCTTCGGGCTACCAGGATGCATTTTGATACTCACCATGGATTATTCTATGGAATACTGTAACTAACTATGAATATATAATATAAATGTATAACATCACAAATCTGTTTGACTGTATGGTACTTGTCAGTGTTTACTTGTTGACATTGTATGTACTAATAAACTCGCCTTCTCATCCTTATGCGTGTCGCACCTCAAGTCCCAAGGGCAAACTGTTGCTACTTTCTATGACTTCTGCAATGTGTCATCTAATCTCTCCACCCCCTTTTTTCTTACAGCTGAAACAAGCTATATAACTTCTGCACTTTGAATAGATGTGGAGAAGAGAAGACAGCAGATAGACAGCGACAACACTTCTGTAGAGGGATTTGTTCCACCTCCGTGTATCACCTGAGGATTGTCACTTAAAACGTCACTTCCGCTCATTTGGCTCCTCCCCCCTCTGGTGCCACATTTGGTACCTTTCGGGGGGAGCGGATACCTGACCTGACAGGTATCATGTCCCCACTTTTGGGAGCCACGGCGCTTTACCTCACCGCTCGGCTCCCTCCCCTACCTCCTCCTTCCCCTGCTGCCGTGCCAGTAGGAGAGCAGAGTGGACCGGAGCCTCACGCATACGCAAAAGGGTTCCCGGCATAAAGTCGTAAGACTTTACTGCTGGGTTCCCTTACCTGCGTTGGCGGCGGCAGCACCTGACAGCTAAACTGCAGGCTGTGGACAAACCTCCGCTTAAATTGGGTATATGGGAGGGTTTACAACCACTTTAATTCAGAGTGGCCCCGCCCACACAGCTGTATCACCCATTCACGGAGATTTGTGAATGGAGAAACTGCCAAAAAGTACAGAAAGTCCCAATTTCCACTGAAGACTCAAGATTTTGAATGGAGCACAAGTGTGGCGACATCAGTGCAGTCCTATGATACTTCCTCCAGTCCCATAATCAAAGGTCCATAACTCGGACCTGAGCTGGAGGAATAGTCTGCAGGAGCCTGAACATCCACTGATCACAGCTACAATGCTTTACAGGCTCAAATTAAAAACATTTATAAATGCACAATGTTCGTGTATTTATAATTTTTTTGCAAAAGGTGGAATTTGCCTCTAAAGTAAATCCAGCACTATAACAGGCGCACTGATGAGATACAAAATAAAGATGGCTCAGTGTAGGTCTAGGACAGTGATGGTGAACCTTGGCACCCCAGATGTTTTGAAACTACATTTCCCATGATGCTCAACAACTCCGCAGAGTGCCTGAGCATCATGGGAAATGTAGTTCCAAAACATCTGGGGTGCCAAGGTTCGCCATCAGTGGTCTAGGATAATGGATTAATAAGGTAGACTCGAGGAGCAGATGATGAAACGCACCTTCCTGCCGGTTAGCCATGAGGATTCTGGGCATCAGCTTCTCCTGGCAGTAAGATCGGAAGCTGTCTCTAATCATGATCTCATCTTCTGTCAGCTGGGAGTCCAGGCAGAGAGCGTCCCGCCAATCAAACAGCGTCTGGGCTGAAAGGAATCACAATACGTATGTGACATATAGAAATGATATGCCCGAGAAAAAAAGAAAACTAAACTGCATGTGACCTTGTATGACCAATGTATATGAGCTGCTGTAGCTTCCAGAAGAATTATCATTCTGTTCAGCCAGTCTTGTGATCTAGATACCCCTCTGCCTGACAGCAGACCAGCCAGACCTCCACTGCAGTCAAAAACACCATCCCAGATTATGTATATATAATAAAAGGCATGATCACAATCCATAGAACAAAAAACATAAGAACGCATCCCCGTCGTTTTGCCCGAACAATGGTGCTGCCCATCTCTGTTTGCTTACTGCTATAGAGTAAATTACAGTTCAGATTTAGCCTCCATTTCCACTAGTGCAACTTGTCATGTGACTTTGGACACACAAAGTCGCATGATGAGTCACACCTCATTGATTTCAATGGCACCCGTTCCAATGTATGCGACTTAAAGTTGCAGCGAAGTAGTAGTAGTAGCTAAGTAGTTCAAATGTTCCTGCACTACTTTGAAGTGACTTTTGATGTAACTTTGATCCAAAGACTGTAAAGATGGATCGAAGCTGCGCTCAAAGTCGCATCAAAGTTGCACTCCACAGACGCACTATGGGGTCACAACAGTGGAAGCGTAGCCTTAAAGGGGTTGTAAAGGTACCATTTTTTTTCCTAAATAGCTTCCTTTACCTTAGTGCAATCCTCCTTCATTTACTTTGATTTTGCCTTTAAATGTCCTTATTTCTTCTGAGAAGAAGACATGCTGGCAGGTAAATTGAATCTCGTCCAAAATTGGCCCAGTATATATATGTATATATGTGTGTATGACTGTGTGTCCCTAGCGTGTCAAGATCCTACGGGGTAAAAATGACCGCACCAGCCAAGCAGACACTGGCTGGAAAAAGCACCCAGAGGCGATTCAGTTCGCATGCGTTGCGCTATACAAGTCATTCATTCAGAAATCCTCACTTCCTGTTCTTCTATCTGTAACTCCACACAGTAATGCAACGCTTTCTCCCTGCTGTGGAGTGTCGTGCTCACCCCCTCCCTTGGACTACAGGAGAGTCAGGACGCCCACTAACACACAGCTCCTTTCTCTATCTGCAACGTAGAGAGCGTCCTGACTCTCCTGTACTCCAAGGGAGGGGGCTAGCACGACACTCCACACCACCAAGGAGAAAGCCTCGCATTACTGTGTGGAGTTTCAGACAGAAGAACAGGAAGTGAGGATTTCTCAGAAGAAATAAGGACATTTAAAAGCAAAATGGAAGGATGAGGTAAGTGAAGGAGGACTGCACTAAGGTAAAGGAAGCCATTTAGAAAAAAAAAATTTACCTTTACAATCCCTTTAAAAAAAAAAACTGTTGACAATGTAAAAAAAATGGCAGCTAAGGCGCCATTCACAAAGTTGAGCCTACTTTGGAGTGCAACTTTGGATGGGTACAACATGAATACGACTTTGACCACTGATAATGGACAATGGCCCTCCCCACCAGAACACTCTGGTCAGCATGCCCAGCCATTGGCTGAGCGTGGTGAACGTTAGGCAGTTGGCTGCTGGTTTTCCAGCATCCTCAGCCGCCTTCTGTTGGACCGGCTGCCATACAAAACGGGCCGAAAGTTGGCTGGTTTTTATTGAACTGGATGATGTTACCCGTGTGTGGGGGGCTTTAGCCCCCTGATCACCCTAGATCAGTGATGGCGAACCTTGGCACCCCAGATGTTTTGGAACTACATTTCCCATGATGCTCATGCACTCTGCAATGTAATCAAGCATCATGGGAAATGTAGTTCCAAAACATCTGGGGTGCCAAGGTTAGCCATCACTGCCCTACATGTTAGCCCCTTCCCAGCCAGTGTCATTAGTGTATAGTATTAGCACTGATTAGTGTCACTGGTGATGTCAGTGACAGTTCCTTACCAGTGTCAGTTAGTTTTAGATTGCCCGCTGCACTATCGCAGTCCCATAATAAGTCGCAGGGCACCACCATTAGTAGTATAAAAAATATAAAATAAAAATTCCAGTCTATATCCCATAGTTTGTAGATGCTATAACGTTCATGCAAGCCAATCAATATACACTTATTTGGATTTTTTTGTTATCAGAATATATTTATTTGCAGAAATGTATGAAGAAATTAGATTTTTGAAAAAAAAAAAAAAATTAAAAGCTATGTTTTATAGCAGAATGTAAAAATAAAATATATTTTTTTGCTACATTTTCTGTCTTTTTTCATTTATATCACAAAAAAAACAAAAACGCAGAGGTGATCAAATACCACTAGAAGAAATCTCTATTTGTGGGGAAAAATAATGATATACCGTTTTTATCGGGGTATTGCGCGCTCTGGCGTATAGCGCGCATCTCTAAAGTAGCCCCGAAATTCCTGTAAAAAAAAACATTTTAATACTTACAGTTTTGGTGTCTTGCCCGGCGTCCGTGTGTGGCCTCGTGGTGTCCTCCCGGCTTCTCCAGCGCTGTCTCGGGTCCAATCCCCGCTTCCCGCGCTCAGTTTGAACGCCTCCGCTGACATATACCGAGTGTAGTACACTCGGGTACATTCGGCAAGGCTCGTGCTCACGCTCTGTGACGTTTATGCGTGAGCACATGCGAAGCCGAGCCTGGCCGAATGTACCCGAGTGTACTGCACTCGTTATATGTCGGCGGAGGCATTCAAACTGAGCGCGGGAAGCGGGTATCAGCGTATATCGCGCACCCACTATTTTCCCCTAATTTTAAGGGGAAAAAAGTGCGCGGTATACGCCGATAAATACGGTAGATCTCGTTTGGGTGCAGCGTTGCATAACCACGCAATTCCCAGTTAAAGTAGCGCAGTGCTACATAGCAAAAAATGCCCTGGTCATGAAGGGGGTAAATCTGCCTCAAAATTTGGATTTTTAAATTCTTGGTTTATTTGTATTAAAAAAAAAATCATACGTGAAAAAGATCTTCTGATCCAAACACATAACAAACGTACAAGTTATGAAAATAAGGAAACTCACATTTTGCGCTTTTCTTTTCCTTCTGTACGCTGGCATCTGGAGGATTGAAGGCAGAAATAATATTTGTTAGCAACACATGCTTTAGATAAGTTACAGGGAATCTCTAGCAGAAAATGAGCACCCCCGCCATTGACTAAGAGGCTCATCGTGTTTATTTCATCACACAAATCAGAAAAGACAAACCAACGCGTTTCAGGGGTACTTCATCAGGGCTTAATGTGCTGACTGAGACAATGCTGGCCGGACTCAAAGAATCCAAATGTAGAAATGTTTCTATTAGAAAGCAGGCTCTTTAGCAGCTGCCTAACTTCCCTTAACGTGCTACTAAACCCACAAAAGTAAAATCAGCCAGTATATGCAGTAAAGCATGCGTGTTACATTCTTTACACGCAAAGTCACATGACAAGCCGTACTCCATGATTTTTAATGAGTACCGTTCATATCTGTGCGACTTCAAAGTAGTCCCTGTACTACTTTGGTCCGACTTTGAGGCGACTTGAGCTCAACATTACACAGGCATTGCTTCAAGTCACGGCAAAGTCGCGTCAAAACATTGTGGTAAAATCATGCGACTTTCAGGTCACACAAGTGTGAAAGGGGCCTTAGGGAGCCCACAGTGACATCTCCAGTCACAAGACTGGATGGGGGGTGGGAGCCAAAAATGTGTCACCTAAAGAACAGCGATTTGCTATACATCACATGTGAGAAAAGTAATAATGTGGAGGCTGGAGTGTAAAATCTGCATGAAGGACTCTTACGCCACCTTGTGGTAATATTGAGAACTGTGCCAATCAACGTTATACTTTTGGCTAACCTTAAAGGGGTTGTAAAGGTAAAAAAAAAATCCCTAAACAGCTTCCTTTACCTTAGTGCAGTCCTCCTTCACTTACCTCATCCTTCCATTTTGCTTTTAACTGTCCTTATTTCTTCTGAGAAATCCACACTTCCTGTTCTTCTGTCCGTAACTCCACACAGTAATGTGAGGCTTTCTCCCTGGTGTGGTGTGTCGTGCGCGCCCCCTCCCTTGTGGGGGGAGGGGGCGAGCAGGAAAGTCAGGACGCTCTCTACGTTGCAGATAGAGAAAGGAGCTGTGTGTTAGTGGGGGTCCTGACTCTCCTTCTCACCCCCTCAAGGGAGGGGGCGAGCAAGACACTCCACACTCCACACCAAGCCTTGTGTGGAGTTACCGACAGAAGAACAGGAAGTGAGGATTTCTCAGAAGAAATAAGGACATTTAAAAGCAAAAATGGAAGGATGAGGTAAGTGAAGGAGGACTGCACTAAGGTAAAGGAAGCTATTTAGGGATTTTTTTTTTACCTTTGTAACCCCTTTAACCACTTGCATACTGGGCACTTACACCCCCCTCCTGCCCAGGTAAAATTTCAGCTTGTGGCACTGCGTCGCTTTAACTGACAATTGCGCGATCGTGCGGCGTGGTTCCCAAACAAAATTTACGTCCTTTTTTCCCCACAAGTAGAGCTTTCTTTTGGTGGTATTTGATCGCCTGTGCGATTTAAATTTTTTGCGCTATAAACAAAAAAGCGCCAATTTTGAAGAAAAATACAATATTTTTTACTTGTTGCTGTAATAAATATCCCAATTAAAAAAAAAAACACATTTTTTTTTCTCAGTTTAGGGCGATACGAATTCTTCTACATATTTTTGGTAAAAAAAAAAAAAAAAGCGCAATAAGCGACTGGTTTGCGCAAAAGTTATAGCGCTTACAAAATAGGGGAGAGAATTATGTTTTATTATTTTTTTTACTAGAAATGGCGGCGATCTGCGATTTTTATTGGTATTGCGACGTTATGGCGGACACATCGGACACTTTTGACACATTTTTGGCGCCATTCACATTTATACTGCGATCAGTGCTATAAATATGCACTAATTACAGTATAAATGTGACTGGCATTGAAGGGGTTAACACTAGGGGGTGAGGAAGGGGTTAAATGTGTATCCTAGGTGTGTTCTAACTGTGGGGGAGGGGGGGGTGACTGGGGGGGTGACCGATCTGTGTCCCTATGTAAGAAGGAACACAGATCGGGCTCCTCCTCTCCAGAGACAGGACGCTGTCTCTGTGTAACACGGCAATGAGAGATGATCTATGAGAGATCATCTCTCATTGGCCCACAGATCACATCGCAAACGGCCACTCTGATTGGCCGTTCGCCACGATCTGTGATTGGCCGTGTCCAAGGGACACGGACAACACAGGGCTTCCCCTCTACAGCGCGCGCTGGGAACGCCAGAATGACATGCCGTCAAATGACGGCATGTTGGATATTCAGGCCCGCGCTGTTGCCGTCATCCGACGGTAGCGCGGGCCTGAAGTGGTTAAGCAACAAAAAAAACAAAGATGCAGATCAGTGCGATTTGCACCTACATTGCGGCTTGCATCTTCACCAATTTCATTGTGGCTTGCCACTTCATTTAACAGAAATTCCAAAAAAGTTGTGCCGGGACCTTTTTCAAAGTCGCTGTGACTTGAGTTTCAACAATTTGAACTATTCCATTGCCGGCAATAGGGTGCAACTTGTCATGCGATTGCACCAGTGTGAACCAGGGCTTAAAACGGAGTTCCAACCAAAAATGGAACTTCCACTTATCGGAAGCCCCCCCCCCCCCTCCGGTGTCACGTTTGGCACCTTTCAGGGGGTGCAGATACCTGTCAAATCCAGGTATTTGCTCCCACTTTAGGGCATAGATCGCCGCACATTCTACAGCGAACTGTGCCATGTCCGGCCCCTTCGCTGTCTTCTAGGAAACAATAAGTTACACCCAACCTAAAGCGGAGTAGCAGCACTAACTGCATGAGGGGAGCTCATTTTTTCCTCGGCTCAGTGGTATTGCTATGACATGCTGAAGGTGTACCTGGCAGGTAATGGCATTTAGCGTGGTTTTACAGAACTTGGTACAGTTTCTTTTTTTTACTGTCAATGACATCACACACAAGTCTACAGACACGGCCTCTATAGATGTACCCTAATAAGGCAATCCTCACCTTTATGCTTGGCGGCAGTGCCCTGTGCCCTGACCGCACACACCTGGATGCCATGTCTCACACTTCTTAACAGGCGCAATGAACTTCCTGTTAGTGACATTATGGTAACTGAAAATAAAAAAAGAAAGTGCAGTAAATAAAACAACAAGTCCGGATGTGTATCCTGTTATACAGATCATAGCGGCTGCCGAAAAAAAAGAAAAAAGGTGCTTCAGGTTGTCACCACTATAGTCCTACATTTCCCCATGTCAGATCCCACCTGGTAGATTTTCAGTGAAAGAAGCAAGCAAAACACTATGCAGCCCTACTGCATTATACAAAAAAAATACCATGCAACATAAACTGGAACTACCACCATTTTATTCTCCAGGGTCTCTACTTTCAGAAAATATATATAGGCCTGGATTCACAGACGTCGGCGCATATTTATGCCGCCGTAGCATATATCTTTTACGCTACACCGGCGCAGCGCGGAGAGGCAATCATGGAATTCACAAAGCAAACGCTCCCAACTCTACGCCGACATAGCATACATTTTGAAGGCGCAGGCCGGCGTAAGTGGAAGTAGGTGTAAATGGGCGTGATCCATGTTAATGAAGCGTGACACCATGCAAATGATGGACCGGGCGCCAGACAAGTACTTAAAATGAACTGCGCATGCGTCGAGACATGGACATATCTCTGTGCGCATGCGCACAACCATGTCGGGAACAACTGCCTAAGATACGCCGGATCACTGTGTACGCCGTGAACGTAACCTATGCCCAGCCAGACCCACGTCGGCCCATATTCACAGACGTCCAACGTACAATACGTAGGCATGTGTTCCCTGGTCCATACCTTTGCATGGGTTGCGCCTCATCTATGGGGAATAACTTTACGCTGAATGTAAAACTTACGCAAACCGCATAAATCATGCTCCGGGCGCAAGTACGTTCGTGAATCAGCTTATCTCCCTCATTTGCATATTTGAATCGAAAATCAATGGGAGCGCCACATGCGTCCAGCGTAAATATGCGCCCGCTCTACGCCGGCAAGTTACGTCGGTGGGATGAAGTCTGTTTTTAGGCGTATCTATATTTGTGGGTTCGGCGCACAGATACGACGGCGCATATTTGTACTTACGCGGTGTGCTTTGTGAATCCGGGCCATAATGTTTGGATGGTTTTCACTACTCTTCAGGCCTGTGTGCAAAAAAAAAAATGGTTTGGCAGCAAAAAGGGGGGCTCTTGGGGCTGCACCGATACAGTTATTTTAAATCTGCGATTATGTGTACCGATACTTTCGTCGAGTACTCGCCGATACCAAGTACCGATACTTACAGTGCGTCAATACAAAAACAATTGGCGCAAATCGCATTGCAAATAATCGCATGTGATGTGATTCCTGATTTCCCCCGCTGCTCCTGTGTCTCTGTGTGTGTATAAAAAGGGATTAAAGTGCTATTTAGCGGGCAGTTTAACCACTTAAGACCCGGACCTTTAGTCAGCTAAAGGACCCGGCCAGGTTTTGTGATTCGGCACTGCGTCGTTTTAACAGACAATTGCGCGGTCGTGCAACGTGGCGCCCAAACAAAATTGGAGTCCTTTTTTCCCCACAAATAGAGCTTTCTTTTGGTGGTATTTGATCACCTCTGCGGTTTTTATTTTTTGCACTATAAACAAAAATAGAGCGACAATTTTGAAAAAAATGCAATATTTTTTGCTATAATAAATATCCCCCAAAAAGCGACGCAGTGCCAATTTGCAAAAAGGGGCCTGGTCCTTTAGCTGCATTTTGGTCCGGGGCTTAATTGGTTAAAGAAGTATATTTATACGTTTTACAGTTAGACATAGAATCCGCATTACAATGCAAAAAATAAAAAAAGGGGGGGGGGGGAACATAGGGGACCAACAAAACATTGAGTTGTTTTATTTTTTAATTAAAAAAAAGTGTTTTCTCCTAAAAAGTGCGCTTCTAAGACTGCTGTGCAAATACGGTGTGACAAAGTATTGCAACGACCGCTATTTTATTCTCTCTGTTAGAAACAAAATGTACGTTTGAGTAATTTTCTAGCAAAAAAATGTTTTTTTAACTTGTAAACAACAAATCTCAGAAAGAGGCTCGGCCCTTAAGTGGTTAATATGCAGGCACGGCAGTGACGTTCTTTTTCAGATGTCATCTAAATACGACGTTCCAACTACAAGTTATTTTCTTTGCAAATAAAGTTTCATAGAGAATGCAGTTCAGGTCACTTTAAAGGGAGTAACTGGAGATTCTGCCAATCGGAGAGCTTGTAGCGAGCCTCACCCCCTGCTCCAGCCAATGAGATCAGAGCGGTATTAAAAAGGCACAGTGAAGGGACAGCTGGAGACGTGAGACTGACAGGTGACTGGTGGAGACTTGTCTATGGTACACACAGGAGTACACAACACACTCTGTGTAAAAAGTACACGTCTTATAAGACAATAAGAATTCTGGATTTTTTTTTTTAGACGTGATCAGCAATTGCTTTTATAATTTTAGGTTTCTTTTAATGCCGACTCATAAAAATTTCAATCTTTCTTTAACCACTTCAGCCCCAGAAAAATTGGCTGCCCAATGACCGAGCCTTTTTTTGCGATTCGGCATTGCGTCGCTTTAACTGACACTTGCGCGACGTTGCACCGAAATAAAATTGATGTTTTTTTCCCCCTACAAATAGAGCTTTCTTTTGGTGGTATTTGATCACCTTTGATCGATCTATCTATCTATCTAATCTATCTATCGCATTTTCTTTTTTATAATTTTTTAGTAGTAATAGTAGCAATCTGCGATTTTTTTGTGACTGCGACATTATGGCGGACACATCGGACACTTTTGACGCTATTTTGTAACAATTGTCATTTATACAGCGATCAGTGCTATAAAAATGCACTGATTACGGTGTAAATGACACTGGAAGGGAAGGGGTTAAACACTAAGGGGGCAATCGAGGAAGGGGTTAAGTGTGTCCGAGGGAGTGATTCTAACTGTGGGGGGGGGGGGGGGGCTGGGCTACAAGTGACACAACAGTGATCACTGCTTCAGATGTCATCTGGAGCATTAGATTTCTGTCATGTCACTAGGCAGAACAAGGAAATTCCTTGTTTACATAGGGCCAGATTCAGGAAAGGTTACGCTGGCGGATCGAGTGATCCGCCAGCCTAACTGTGGCTTTGAGCCGGCGTTTCTGTTTTCTGTAACCAGAAAACAAGAAACGCCGGGTTGAAGTTCTGATGCGAGCAGCGTAACTGAGTTTCGCCATCGCATCGTTACTTCAACTTAAAAATGGCGCCGGGGGCGTTCCCGCCGATTTACGCTCAAAAAATATGTTAATGAGCGGAAATCGGCAATTCACGATCGAAATCCGGCGCGACGCAATGACGATACGACGTTTCTGGACGGGATACGCGGCGCATAGATATACCTACATGGGGTTGGAGTATCCTATGTTAGGTATAGGCGTCGTCATCGCGTCGGGAAAAAAAAAAAAAAAACGTCGCTTGCGTAAAACGGTCATGAATGGGAATGTGACGTCATTGACGTTCATTCACAGATTTTGGAGCATGCGCACGGGGATGTTTTGACACTCGACGCATGCGCAGTACGTTGGCGGCGGGATCGCGCGTAGTTAGCATACTACACGCCCCGTACCCGCTACATTTGAATTCCGCCGGCTCATTTGTGATGCGCTGCCGCAACTTTAGGAGCAAGTGCTTCGTGAATGACAGCACTTGCTCCTAAAATTTCAGCAGCGCAACGCAAATCAGAAGCGTTACTCCAGAGCAAAGATGCTCTGGAATACGTGAATCTGGCCCATAGACATCTCCCCATTCTGCCGCTCCGTGAGACGATTGCGGGTGGACATCGAGTTCCGCACACTCACCGCACACGCGCGGCGGCGGCACATTCAAAGGGACGTACAGGTACATCCCTTTGCGCAGCTGTGCCATTCTGTTGATGTGAATGTATGTGCGGCGGTAAGCAAGTGGTTAAAGAACTCCACCCTTACAACCCCCCCATAAAAAAATAAAAAAAATATTAAAAATTATTCATATGTAAGTTATTTTGCTTGTAAGGAAAGTTCTCACTACAATGCTCCTCTCTGATGCCACCACCTTGAATTCAAATCAGGGGCATGGACAGGCACACCCCCAGGGATCTTGGTCAGATCTATGGGACCTGGAAGATCCCAGCAGCGTGTCTGTTCATTTGTCGGAAACCCTGGCACATGTGTAAACAAGCCGCTGATCCTGTCAGTGAACTGGGTGTTTCTGCGCATGCACAAGATCTTGCAAGCTGCTTTCTGGAGATGACTGATGTAGAAATCCCAGTTTGCAGGACCACTCGCATGTGCAGAAATGCCGCAACCACCCTCTGCGTTACTGCACATTCTCACATAGGACCTGAACTTTGTTACAGAGAGGGGGGGAGGAGGCTGGGGAGGGAAAACATAAAAAAAAAATTTGAAAGTCCATTCACACTTGTGCAACTTGTCATGCAATTTTTGACATCAAAGTTGCATGAAAGTCGTTTCCCACGTTTCCAATGACAACCATTCATTTAATGCATTTTAATGCAACTTGAGGGCCATAGGCTTCAATGTTAATCCTCAAAAGTTGCATTGTATAACATTCAGGTAAAACTTTCATGAAATGTTAGAGGATTAACATTAAGGCCATCAAGTTGCATGAAAGTCAGTACAAAGTAGTGCATGAACTACTTTGAAGTCGCTGCAAAGTCGCACATAAATGAATGGTTGTCATTGGAAAACGACTTTCATGCAACTTAAGAGGCCATAGACTTCAATGTTAATCCTCAAAAGTTGCATGAAAGTTTTACCTGAATGTTATACAATGCAACAGTTGTCCATTATCACCAGCCAAAGTCGTATCCAAGTTGCACCCATCTAGAGTTGCACTCCAAAGTCGTGATTCTTTGGAGTCGTACAGGTGTAAATGGAGCCTTAATCACTTCCCGCCCGCCATATAGCAGAATGACGACCAGGAAGTGGGTGTATTATCCTGACAGGGCATCACATCCCATGGTAACCAGGAAGTGACGTTTATCAGCTTTTCCTCCACTCACACTGACAGGCAAGAGTAGAGGAGAGCCAATCGGCTTCTCTCCGGACGGGAACCCATCGAGGATGCCCACTGGAGACCACCAGTTATGCCCACTGGAGACTGCCAGAAATGCCAATCAGTGCCTATTAGGGATGGCACTCTGTGTCCAGCAGTAATGCCTCCTGATCAGTGCTGCCTATCAGTGCCGACCTATAAGTGACCACCAGTGTTGCCTATGAGTGCCACCTATGAGTGCCAATCAGTGCAGCCTCATCAGTGAAGGAAAAAATGTACCTATTTACAAAGTTTTGTAATAGAAAAAATACAATTTTTATTAATTTTTTTTCAAAATTTTCGGTCTTTTTTTATTTGTAGAGCAAAAAAAAAAAACCCAGCAGTGCTAAAATACCTCCAAAAGAAAGCTCTATTTGTGGGGGAAAGAAATGTAATTTGGGTGTTGCATGACCACGCAATTGTCATTCAAAGCTGAAAATTGGACTGGGCGGGATGGGGGGAAGTGCCCCGGTACTGAGTTGGTTGTAAACCTCAGACATGAAATATGAACAGAACATACCCCTCTATAGTGTGTACTTTTCTGAATGCAGAGCACCAAGTGTAATTTCTATCTGCTGTCCCGTTCCTCTGCTATCTGTGTGAATCACATCTGATACTTTTTCCTGACACCAAGATGAAAAAAAAAAAAAGGTGACAGGGAGGGAGCTCCAGCTCACAGCCTGTGATTGAGAATCTCAGCTCTGTTCCTGTGTGCTGTGTGAAGGGGGGGGGGGGGGTATCCCTCCAATCAGCTCTCAGAACTCTCCTTGAGTGAAACGTCAGCCCCTTTTTTTTGACAAGCTTTATAAATTCTGGACTTTGAACAGATGTAAAGAAGAGAGGGTAAGAGATGTAAACAGGTACAACTTATGTAGGAGGGTTTCATTTATTTTTGTGTACCACTTGAGGCCGGTCACTTCACATGTGAGGGCTTACAACCACTTTAGGGCCGCATTTAGTGTTGCTGAGACCTGTAGTCCATAAATGGGCTGTTTGTTCATGGGGCCTGAGCCGCAAGGCATGCAGGCAGCCCATGTAAGTCTATGGATGAGCAGCTCTATGAATTTCGGTCTCTTTGGGCTCCATCTAAAGCCCGTTGCCAGTTTTGGATGGAGTTTCCCTACAGAGGCGATGGGGTTAACTTTTTTTTTTTTACTATACAGAACAACTTCCAAAATTTGAATTCCTTTCCACCACCTTTGATCCCGGAACTCGGAGGGTCATCCTTCAGTGTACCGAATATGACTATGACTTCAGAGACTGAGCGTGTACAAAGGTCCCATCACTGCCACACTCACTCAGGAAGAATCGTTTGTACACAATTTATTAGGAACGTTTCACTTTTTACATAACCGGCTCTTTATCTACTGTATCATTCCACTCAGAAAGTCTAAAACTTCTATATTTTATCATTATTTATTTATATTTCTATAGCACGTTTCTCCCTGGGGACTAAAATCTGCTCTTGGGTCAGACGGAGATTCACATAATTTTTTTTTGTACCGTGTTGCATTGATGTAAAAATGTAAAAACGTAATGTAACCAGTACAATTATTAAAAAAAGAAAAAATTATATAAGTTTTGTTTTGTAGCCCTGATGAAGGGGGAGACCTTTGTGCCTCGAAACACGTTGGCTGTATCAATATTAACAGCATTTTGACCCTAGGGCCCCTTTCACACAGATGGACCGTTCTGGTCCGCTTGTCAGTTTTGGCGGCGGACCAGAACGGCCGCTCCATAGACCATCTCTCTATGGCGTGTCGGATGTCAGCAGAGACATCCGACCCGATCCGCTAAAAACAGACTATGGGGATACGTCCCCATCCGCCCATGGTGGATCAGATGAGATCTGATGAAAACAGACATGCTGTCCGTTTTCATCCCATCGCCCCATAGGAGACAGCGGCGCCCGACAAGCCCCTCCCCGCTCAGTGAGCAGAGAGGAGCTTGTCATCCGCCAGCTCAGCGGAGATCAACGGACTGATCTCCTGCTGAGCTGGAGGACTCTGTGAAACGTCCTTTGTTTCACCCTAAGGGCTTATTAAAGTTGGGGGTTGGTAAAACCCTGCGATGCCCAGCTTCACACTGAAATAAAGAGCTCTTCTTT